>VXBW01006622.1:745378-774891 GCA_013400375.1 Thinocorus orbignyianus | reverse complement strand
AAAGATTGAGAAAATTAAGAAAATGAAAGACATTAATTCTTTATTTTAATTTGTTTGATGGCAAATGTTACCTAAAGAGTGGGATTTTAAATCTATAGTTTGAACTAAAAGTCCCAAAGAATAATTGTAAAGAGCAAACAAAGGAAATGCACTCACTCTAAAATTAGATGTCTAAGAAAGAGAATTGTTTTGTCAGAAAATGTCTTACTGCAAGGTTGCCTGGTAGCATTCTGGAGGTTCTCTGTTGAGCTCTAGGAAGTCATCTGGAAGAGGAGTCTGAAAGCTTAAAATCAAGGTAGGAGACAGACTGGATGTTTTTCTTAATCTATTTTTATCAAGTGGGAAGGAAAAACATTTCCACAAGCTTTATAATATAGAGGGAATCCTGCTCCCTGAGCTGAGAGGAAATAAAGGGTAAACTGCAGGAACTGATTCTCTCTTGGTTTAAGTTTCTTGTCCTTTAGGTACAAATGAAAGGGTAATGGTTTAAAATTTTATTCATAGATCACACACATGCACATATCGCTCATTTGCTCATCTGCTTTTCTGTTTCATTGAGCTAATGGACTCCTGGTGGATAGTTTATTTAAGCTAAAACTGAGAAAGAGCACTAACCCAGGGTGAAAACTGGGGTGGTAGATGAAGAACTGGACAGACATGCCTGAGGTCTCCAAAACTCCAGAGATCCCTCAACACTCCGAACAGTCAGATCCTGGGGAAGGCCAGAGTCACAACACAGTCTGTAGAAAAGAACTTGACTAATTAGTTTTGTCTTGACAAACACCATTGCCGCCATCAAATATGTAGGAAAACTAAATAGCAGTAAGGACAGAATAAGGGCTGGTGTTTTTTTATGGGAATAATAGCTATGACTTTAATCTGATTAACTACAATATTGTTCCTAAATAGCTTCTGTGTTATTTTCATGTAAGTCTCTATTCAGTCTCTCTCTCCAAATAAACTATGCAGAAAGACAACAATCCAGTATGACTGTGCCAGAGAAGAACCACCTTGTAGAATCTCAGGATTTTTATGGCATCTTTGCCATAAAACAGCTCTGTCACTTTTTTTTTTTTTTTTTTTTTTTTTTTTTTTTTTTTTGTTGGCCTTAATGGATCAAATTCAGGTCAAAATATCATTGAAATGTAAAACTGCAATGTTATATGTTACAGGTAATATGTACTTCTATCAGTTCTTTTGGAAGGAAAGGATGCCCATCAAAAGCTTTGGGAATCCTTGGCATTACAGCTGTGATCAAACTTGTGACAAATCTGGGTAAAGGTTAGGACAAGCACTTTCTTTCCTGACTCTGAATTGCACTGCTCCTTCATCCAGTGTTATTGCCATTTTCTACACAGTTTGTGCTAAAGCCAGCTGAACTGGCTGCTTATCCATCCAAAACAGCTGATGATTGACTGTAAATAAAATACTATAAACTCCAGTTTACAGCGCAACTCTGTCTTGTCTTAACTAGTATAGACTATGGAATTTTTGGCAACATTGCATTTCATGTTTCTCTTTCATTAATGATTACAAGCCTCACCTTCTCATTAGATTCCCACAAAACTATTCATTATCTTGTTTCTGAACTGCTGAATAAAGATGGGATTTTACAAAACTGCCCAAGGTACAAGAATAAAAATTGCAAATTTGGTGGGCTTTGGATACCTATGTGTCTCTGGAGTCTTTATTTTACAGGAACTATTTGTAACTAATTTTTATAACTAATTTATGAAACGGAGATTTTTTCTTGACGTTCTGACTTACTCTTTAATTTTCTCCAACCACGAGAATTTATTCAGAACTGATGACTTCTAGAAAAACTTGTCCTTTAAATTTTGGTACTTTTCTCATTGTCCATGATGCAAACCCAATAGTTTACAATAAGACTTCATCAATACCTACAACTTAGGGGAATTAAATATGGTGTGAAACTTTTGCAGATTCTAAGTTAAATACCCATTACTTTGCTTAAGGCATTAATATGCAGTTTGGCTCATGCTGTCATATTCTGTTGCAAATACTGTGATATTGTTTCTAAATTTAATGGAAGTATATAGATTAGTTCTCCTCTTGAAAGTCAACAACAGACACTTTAGGGATGGGAAGGAAGATACCATGACTCTAGTAAAAGTGGAAGCAGACTTTAAGTTACCTGCACATTATGAGAAACAACAAAATATAGAGATCTAAAAGAGCAGGAACAGCAGTTTAAAAAAATCAAATTAATAGTAATTTAGGATAAAATTAGAAAAAGAGAGCAGCTTTTAACTAGTAGAGAACATTCATTCTGTTATGTTTTTGTGAATCATCATCTGTTATATTTCTTTTTGCCAGAATATACCAATTACATTTTTAGAAAAAAAAAAAAAGTTTCTTTCCTAAGATATTTTATTATTTAACTTGAGAATTGAAAAATTAAAATCTGTAATCAATGATAAAATTCATAATTAAGTAACCTCTAAATAGAGATTTCATCAGTATATATTCCAAAGGAACTTTGTCTTCCAGTTCTTTCTCTCAAATAGACTAAAGAACAGTTTGTCTTCCAGGGCAGTTTAGAATTTCCCCAAAATATTGCCATGGGTTAAGATCAAACTTAATTTTTCTCCTACTTTTTCTTTTCAAGTTCTTGAGCAAGTGAATTTATATTACAGGAATCATCTGAGAATAAAACCAGTGGAAAATCACTCAAAGCAGATCTCTGAAATAGAACAGGTGTGTTATAAGTTATTATCCTGTTTTAATATGGAAGGAAAAGTAGACTAATATGTGTATTCACTCACTTAGAAAGTTTATATAGTGAAGCTAAAGTAAACTTATAATCTGTGTTCAAGAAACCATGTTTCAAGAGAACAAAATTTTCTGAATATAGCTATTTTATACAAAATATGATAGCTGAAAGACTTTTGTTTCATCTTTTGAATTACAACTTTTCTGTGATTTAAATTATATATCAAATGCTCTGTCTAGAACAAGTCATCTACCTTATTTTCCTCCCTTCAAGTGCATTTTTCTCAGCATTTTATATTTCCCCTGAATCTTATAAAAAGTAATCTTCAGTCAAACTACAGATCCTTTGTCAATTCTGTGCAGATGATACTGTAAACTCAGAGGAAGTCACTGCACAAATCAAAAGTTTCAGAGCTCTCCCTGACTTTTTTCACTTGTTCAACTGTGCTAGATCAGCCTTCTGATGTATTTGAAAAATTATCTGTTACTTCTACAAAGAAGGTTTAATAGTTCTTTGAATATATGAGTATTTCTGCAAATCCTAATTTTATCCTGAATTAGATTCTCACTTCATAATTCTCTCTTTGATCCTTATGCCCCAGAATTATATATATTTCCCTGCAAAAGGCAAATGGCTGCTGCTTCCTGAACATATATTTAGTGCTATATGGGGGGGGTGGGGTGGGGTGTTTTTGTTTTTGTTTTTGTTTTTGTTTTTTTTAGGAAACATTTATATCGATTTTTGTTAATTTTTAAAGCTTCAGTATTTTGGATTAGTTCCCAGATAACACACTATGATTTTTTACAAATATTTAGAAAAAAAAAAGTATATATTCTAAGTTATGAACCATTATAACTGCTGAGAATTAGTAGTTGTAAATTAAGACTTTTCACAGCTTTGCACTTCTCAGATTCCCATCAAATGTGATTTAGAGTGTTAAACCGTGTCATAGTGGATAGTAATATATAAGAGATTCAGCCGCTCATTTCTGGTTTTATCTCTGGGTTTCCTTAAAGCATAGCCCTCTGACTACTGAAACAGCTGCTTCCTTTTTATCCATGTCTTCCTTTAAAGAGAACTTACTCACCTTCAAGTTAGAAAGTGTTTGCTACAGAATTGCCTCGAATAGCAATAGTGTTACTGGGTACTTCCATCTTAACATACATTTGGAGTAGTATTTGCAAATGTTCTCTTAACTTAGATGTCATTCACGTCTTGTAGCAACTGTCATAATCCGCCTTGTCAGTCTGCAATACATTTTTTATTAAGCCCTGTGCATGGATAGTACAGCTCAGTTTTCCCATTCAGCATCCTAAGTACATTGTATGAAATTACCATAATGTACCCAAGAAGAAAGCCGGGCTACACAATGGATTGTTTTGTTGCTTGCTTTGTTAATGGCTTGTTTTCTGGGCAAACTTTCTCCGTTACGGAGAAGCCATTTAATTCTTTTGAATACCACAACTACAGACCCAGATCCACTACCCTCCTGATTTTGGTAGGAAGCCACCACCTTTTGCAAAAATGTGCTACCCTACTGTTCTGTCTCGTGATTTAATGGTTCTCTGGATGAATGACTGTTGTGTCTGGAGACAAATCCTATTGTTCACGCAAAGTGAGTTTGTCCCTAATGTGTTGGGCTCTGTGCATATGTTGCAATTGATCTAAACACAGAGTTGTTTATTGAATTTGTGGCTCATGCCTGGAACAATGGAGCTTAGGCAATAGGTCAGACACAGAACACGGAACACAACAATATTTTTTCTTTTGGATCTGCCAAAATTATGTGGTCTGCAAAACATGCCAGTGTGACATGTTCAGAACCCATTGACCTTGAACTGGTGATTGTATGGAACTATAAAGCACTGAACACAGTCATGTAGTCCACAAGGACTACATGGAATAGTAATTTAATTGAAGTTGATTTAAATATTAACTAAATATATCTCAGTGGCATCAGGGTCTTTCTTCTGCTTAGTAATTTCCAGTTTTCTTGCCAGGAGTGACTGATCAGCTTACTTTCCACCTAGAAGAAAATGTTTCATGGAGAACCAGGGTGGAAAAATTGAGGCCAGACTCACTATTTTACTGATTTTGGAGGAAGAGTAAAGCTTTTCTTTCAATAAGCCATCTACTCTCTCTCTGACTGCCCCAGTAGTGATATGCTCTGTCATTACTATAACTCAGAATACTGCCGGTGAAGTCAACAGGAGTTAAGCACACACAACAGTTTTTCTCTAGTAATTAAGTAATTAACATATAAATGAAATTACCTCTCCCAATACTTTATGAGAACACTTTATGAATCTAAAGACAAATGCAGAACTGTTTATACGTTCCAGACTACAGCAAAATAGCTATCAATGATAATTAGAAATTTGCCGATAAACTAATATAAAAGTTCTACTTACTAACTGTAGTGCATTCTGCTTTAGAACAAATGTTACTGTCAGTCAACATAATGGAAATTATAGAAGCCTAAGTGGCCAAAAGAAAAAGCCAGCTTTACTGTTCAATGATTTAGACAAAGTGTATTTTTCTTTTTTGTTTTTAGCAAAGCAAAGCTAATGTTTATTATAAAGTTAATGGGTAAATCGGTCAGAATTACTAGTAATGACCAAGTCCCATTAGAAAAACTGCTTCCAGAATTGGAAACTGCACTTAAAACACGAATTTGTCCCTGCCTTCCTTTTCTTCTTCCTAAACCCAAAGGGCAGGAGGGAAGTTGACAAACTGTTTACGGTGACTTGCTAAAATCCATTTCTCATCTTTTGCACCCTGAAAGTATGGAAGATCAAAAAGCGAAGGCTGTTCTTGCTTTACTCCAGTGAAGGCAAAAAGGAAGGAAGTGGCCAGAGACCATATTCCATGGTCCTGCAACCATTCCCTTTAATTAGTTATTAAGTGCGGCTTAACCAAAGATAAAATAGCCCCACTTCATAGTAAGCATGACAGACTCTCCCTAGTTCTATTATGATTGCAGAAGATGTACTCAGGGTTTTGGTCCACAGATGCTTGGTATCATAGACAAACTATGAACTCAAAGCTGTGCACACAAATGAATTAGAACCACAAGAATCTGGAATAAATTTGGGAAATAAATCCCAGATTTTTTTTATCCTGTCATATCCCATGGTAAGCAGGTGAAAATGCTGACGGGTGCTTTAAAACCTGAAGGACTCACGTAAGTCCCCTTTGATTCACACAGCCAGAGAATGTACGGAAAATTCTTGCCCTGGTGGAAGTAGTTTTACTGCAGTCTCTAAGGAGAGAAATTTTTTGTCCTCTGCTTCACTGAACATGTGTATTTAATAATTTAATGATGAGATTACATCATGGAACTATCCTTATATGGTATTTTCTTAGCCATGGGCTCTGACAGCACAAACATCTTAAAGTTCTAGGCTTTTAAAAAATTTAGCATTTTCATTTTTAATTTGCTTTATTTTAGGAGCAACGAAGTGAATCACTGTTGCTGTCAGCGTAGCCATTTATCTGATCTTGACTCTTTGTCCATGATTCGTTTGAACATGTGACTTCATCATGAAAGGCAGCTGAACACTTATGAGGCAAAGGTGTAGCGGAAGGTATACCAGGAAGCAATCAACAGCACTTTGCATTTTGTTTAAAACATTCTCTTGCATTATCCATGCAGTTTCATAGATTACTGTGAGTAAAACTCCTGTAGTCTGAAAGGGTTCCATTTTCAAACTTGAATAAATTCTATGACCTGATAGGGTTTTTCCATGTATTATTTTTGAAAATAAACACTTCTGATAAGGTCACTTGTTGCACAGCAGATGATTGCTGTGTTCCCTGATGCACAATTCTGGTTTAACCAAAAATCTAGGTGTGTAGCAGAAACATTGAGATATAAAGCCTATTGAATCAGTACAATTGAGTAAATTCAAATGAAAGGTAGTGATTAAACTGTGGATGGGCTTTTGAATACCAAACATAAAAGGAAGTTTTTTACTCTCAGATGTACTATTGTTGCTGGAAAATATCTTTGTCTTTCTAAGAATAACCTTAAATAACTATTCTCTCTGCTTATAAGTTATGAACAATACCTGAGAAAATAGTTTTTTTAGTCTATCTAATCTATAGAACAGTATAGATTACCAGAGCCCTCCATTGTGAGAGTTAAAGACAATTAGCTCATCGACTGCAGATGTTGATTCAAATTCTCTATTTAACAACTTGTTAGGGTTACTCAGTCTGTGGATTTTTAAGACAACAAACAAACAAAACAAACTCTCTTTTTATTAAATATGTGTGTGCATTTATTCATTGACTTAACTAGATTAAAATAGAAATAATGAATACAAGTAGCCACTTAGACTACTGCACTTTATATGATTACAAACGGTTTGAAAATAGAATAAAGTAGGGAGATTTTAGAAATTCAGTATATTGAAAGGAACTTGTATATCAAAAGTCTAAAATGTGCTATATGGAAAACAGAACCTCTTGGCAGGATTCAGAAGTTCAAATGACAAGGTCTTCTAGAGCTAAGTCTTCTCTAAATGAGTCTTTAGGTATTAAAAAAATAGCAGATGTCTAGCTAACCTTGGGAAGATGGAAAAAAATGTTGTTGATTATTGCTTTTGGCTAACTAGCCAGTTATTTAAAATAAAAAGAATGACAGCTATATGTTGATCTGTATTTTAATTGTTGCTTGTGTTTCATAATTTCTTCTTTGCCTTATTAATTTAACCACCTGAATAAAGCATTTCTGATGAGGAAGCTATCAAGCAAATTTGAATTATAAAAGCCCAGACTGTTGCATTGATAAAAAGAATTAAATTTTTAGGTTTTGTAAGTATGTTGACCAGATGTCCTTGAATTTAATTTATTAAAGCCAATACTCTTGAGGTTGTTAAATAATTTATGGAGGCATCATTGTAAAATTTTACATTTGGTGACTTATTGAATCATTTTTTATTAATATAGGGCTTTTAATTAAATATTTAAAGCTTCACTACAGTATAAAAGTGTCTTGGAAAAAATTCTTGCAATCAATATGTTTGGAATTCCCTGTCAATAATTGCAACACATTGTGTTTCTAATTTGTAATCAAAGGCATATCTGTCATTATTCCAATGAAATATAAGCACTTTCTAAAAACCATAAACACTGGAGCTGGTGGGAAAAAAAATCAGCTTACCATGTTCATAATAAAGTAAATTAAAAACTTCTAATATTTTCTTTTCTATAAATCCCAGAGAAATAGACAGGCTTTATGTAGTTGTAATAGCATAAGATTATAATGTTCAGTTTTGTCTACTGTCCTGTTTTGTACATCTTGTTCACATAAACCCTGTTTTATGATCTCACATAACTCCTTGACAGTGTTAAACACCCCACGTTTAGGGTCTGATTGTGAAATTATCTGAATATTCAGAAATTATGAAGGCTGGATTGTGTGGCTGAAGAAGCAGAAAGAAGGTCAAAACTGATTTGTGATCATGAAGAATATGGAGTCTGAGCATATGTCTCTTTATTCAGAAACTTTCTGGTTTGGTTTGAAAGAGAAACCTGCCCTGTTTTTCAGCTTTACTATGGAAAGACTTTTTTCGGTTCTTAGATAGTAAAACTGCCTATGGTAAGTTTTACTTACCATTCCTATATTCAACTACAAACAAAAACTTGGAGAACAAAAGGGTGCATGCTAAAGGACATTTAATTTCATCAATAATTAAGATTAATTCAGGTTTACAAGCTACACTCGTCTCCTTTCATGGGAGGAAGCACAATAACACTGAAAATAACTAATCATATCAAAACCAATTAAAAAACAATCAATTATTTCCTATAATTGTTGAGTATGTGTTGAATGTAAAAATTTGACCACCTGTTAGGTTTGCTCAGAGTAATTTTGGGTTTTAACTGTGTTGATTTAATTTAAATGTAATGACAATGCTAAATCTAAAAATTGTACAGCTCCAAATCTTAAGGTCACAGAGATGCCTGAATTTTCATTTCTGAAATATTCTGCAAGTTAATACAATGGTTGTATGCTATACATTAGTCAACTACCATGCATGTTGGTTTGGCTACGTATTACAATGATGCTAGTGTGGATTTTCTTGAGAATGCTTAGCAACAACAACAAAAAAATCTGTTCTTTTGGTACAGAGGTTGCATAGGCCTGTGGTTTCCATGGAAACTCCTAGAAATAGCAATTTCATTCCAACCTTTAAAAACCTAGTGTGAGCTTTTTTCATCTAGACTTTTTTTGCTTTAATAAACTCTTACATTCTAACTAGTTAAAATAACAGAAATCATGCCCATGTGGATTAGAAATTATTTTTAGACTGAAATGAAAAATAATTCTATCATTGTCCTTTTAATATCAAAGAATATGAAGCAACATAATTTAAAAGAACATTATTTAAATTATCTGTCACTGTAAAGAGCTTTGATTGCAAAAGTTGTGTCCTGCATTTTAACTCACTATTTGATAGGATATGAGTCACACAGAAAAATTATGTACCTAACTCTCAGAGCTATTAAAATATCTGCAGCTGGGAGGTGTAACTTTATCGTGAGTGAATGAGGTAGTAAAAAAAAATTATCCTCTGTAAGGAAGCTTCTCAATGAAAATCCTGGTAAACAAGTCTGAGAAAAAAGGAAACAGATGCTAAGTGATAAGAACGTGCCTGTTCTGACAGGGAACATCACCAGTATGCGTGTGTGACGGGCTGAATGTGTATGTCTGTGAGGGGAACTTATTCAGCTGTTTCCTGGCTACACTCAACAGTGAATCAGTAAAACCAGATTTTACTTTTTAGCTAGGAAATGACACTTTGATTCTGTTATAAAGGAAATGTCCCTTTGTTCTCTTATGTAGATTCCTCTTTAGCAATTCAAGATGGCTAGGGTGCACTCAAGGTTTGGAGAAATAATTTTTCAAGGCTCAGATGTGTATTGTTATAAAACTAATTGTGTGGCCACCAAGGATGGAACTGGTACCAAACTTTGTGGAGCTTGATTAACTTCCTGGGCTAGCCAGTTGTTTGGGACCATACACAAAGAGATTCAGCAGAAAACCTAGTTTCTGAAAGCCATAGACTATGAGTCTTATGAAGCTATGCAAACTTGAAATAATTACATTCTTACTTGTACCTTAGAGTAAGCATGAAGCTAAGTGTAAAATATGTAAATGTAAAAATGTAAAATACTTTCTGTTAATTGTTGCTGTAAACATGTAAAATTATTTTTTATACATAAAGGTGTCTTTACCGTGACTTGACAAATCTGAGCCTGGTATCATTCTTCAGTGGCTGGAAGTAGTCAATACCAACTAGCTAGAGTTGTGAGAAATCCGTACTATTGATGTCTCCTAGACTAAAGCAATAGAGGAAATTGACTCTCTATTTCAGTCCACAGAATAAAGAAAACATGTTATGTTTAACACATTCTGAGTTATGTCAAATAGCAAAATAATTTCCTGTTCTGTATTCTGTGTAAATCGTGAAGTAGTTGACAAGATAAGCTATGTGAATATCAATCAGCTTGCTACTACCTTTGCCCACCTAGAAAACTGGGTACGTTTTAAATGAGCAATTTCAACTTTGCTATGACTGGTAGGGTTGAATTTGGATGAGATGAGCAGCATCTGTGTGGCATATTCATATCTTTTAGCATGCGAAGGTGTATCATAAATCTTCATACATACATATACATACATACCTATATAGTCTTACTGCAGGAGACAAGTGCCACAGTGGATTTCCATTTTCCTGGCTAGAAAACATATTGGAAACATAGGGTCCTATTTTGCTAGAATGTATCAGGTACTCCTTTTGAATAACAAAATGTTAACATGTTTCATTTTAGCAACTGCTAGTATCTTGCACAATGAAGTCTCTTTGTGTTGATTATCCTATGTATTGTTCTCTGCTTTTGATCCCTCTTAGAAGAAATATTACCATAAATATTATGTTGATGATAAAACTCTGGCAAAAATGGAAATTCTTATGCTCCGTGAATTCTTCATTCTGTGTTCTATTGGCATCATTTGGAGAATGCAGAAGCTTCACAGGCAACAAACAAATCAAGAGCAGCTGGACATGGACCTGGTGGTGTCTAAAGGGGATGTGAATGGTTAATTCTGTAATCTCAGAAATGTATATGTGGTGAGTATCTGTAAAAAATCATTACCTGCCAACTGTGAGCACATTTGCAATGGTTTATTTTACATAGAAAACAAGGGATCTTTTTGGATGGTGTACAAATGTTATCTTTTACAGACTGTTCTGCAGATAGCAGTAAATTGATTCATGTATTTTTCTCTTTCCTGAGGTCACATACAATCATAGTATTTTGAATTTTCATTATGCGTTCTTAAGACTTTGGGTTCCTCACTAGGATTCCTTAAATGCAGAATACTCTTTCTATCAGTTCCCAATAGTGCTGTATGGTCTCTGAACCAAATGGTATCAACTGATTCCTACCTTCAGTGTTGAGTTTAGCCCTAAGACCAAAATTATTATTCACTTCATGCTTGGGTTTCCTTATCAGAATGTTCAAAGTAAAGCATATAGAGTGTTAAAAATCAGAAGTCCAGAAATGGAAGGAAATACTGAGAACTGTTAAAGGAAGCACAACAAAGTCAGATACAACCTTTTACTGTTTTAAAATTTTAAGATGGGTCATTTACTCCCTTATCAATATATTGCCTGGCTCAGCTGAGCATCTATAGACAACACTATAACTCACAGATAGTAAAGACTAGCACTAAGTAAATAAAAATTCTTTCCTGCAGTTGTAAAACGAATGTTCTAGACTGAGGATTAAGCTGCCTTATAAGTCCACAGACAAATATTCTTGAATCTTATACTTCAGTTGATTGAACTCATCTTCTGAGGTTTGGGGGTGGAGAACATCAGCTGTTACAGTTATTATATTGTGAGGAAGACTCATTTAATACCTACCATTGTTTCTCTTTTTGCTGTTTACCTCTTCTCGAGCAACTCAATGTGCTCCTGTTAACAGTTACACGTATGCAGTAGACTGAGGGTAGCACCTGTCTTTCAAATACACATGGGTATAAATTGATTAAGATGACCTAAAATGTCAACCTTCTTTCTCCTCTGCTGTTGCCCTTTACAACTATAAGTTAGGGCATTTCTTTGCCTTTTTTTTTTTTTTTAATTTGATCAAAGTAAGAACTTTACCTGCAGTTCCGTAATAAAGCTTGAGTCCCTGAGGTACGGATTCAATCTTTTGTGTTAACAAGGCTATGGAGAAAAGACTACAAGGAAAATAACATCTGTTGAACAGTTCTTGGACAGGGTTCATTTTGGAATGAAGTGTTAAAGTCCTCCCTCAACATTGGTAGTTTTTGTGCTCAAGGCAAAAGACCAGGCAGTTACTGTACCTCAGCACTAGAGTAAGGATTAAAATAGCATTGAACTTCAAGGCCCAGAGGTGACTGATTTGTCTTCTTGCACTGATACTCGGTGCAACCAAGGCTGATGATCATTCTCCAGTCATCTCCCATCAGGACAAGTGTGAATAAAAGCTTCTTTTAACCTGTTCTCCACAAACATGCTATAAGTAGCAATATAGAAGTGCTTTCAGAGAAATAAGAAGGTACCTTAAAGGCCTTTAAGGAGCAGTGAAGGCAATATTTTCAAGTTCTCTGCACTATTTTTGCCTTCAGCAGTAATTTAATTGCATGGAGGGAGAAATGGAAAATGTGGTAAGGAGAAATTTTGGGGCTTAGTGTATTAGATTGCCTCGTAAAAGACATACTTTCAGGGTGTGAGTGTTTGTAGTGTATACTTTTATTCAGAACCATAAACTGTAGAAAACAGTACTTTTTGGAGAGCTAAAACAAAGGCTTAACCTTATTCAAAAGTGGCAATTGATTTTTACCTTACAAGTTTTGAATAGAGAGTAAGATTGATTAGAAGTGGATTGTACTTTGAAAATGAAGCTAATACCAACTGCATAGCCGAAATTTGTCACTGCTGAAAATATTGCTACATGATGTGATAAAAGTTTTAAAGCTTTGAAATAAGGTACATTTTCATGCGATTTTTTACAACATACCTCTAAGTCCTGCAAATAGTTGACAGAAACACAAACCTTCAGAAAAAAAACAGTGGAAGTTCCTTGCAATAACGTACCATTGAATGAATATTAGACTCCATTAATTTTTCAGCAAATAATTAACCCATTACATTTTAACTCAACTGATGCTTACACTAGATGCAGATTAAGTTGGATGGAAAAGCAGTATTTCAGATTAACAAGTTTCCTTGCTGTGGAAGAACACTATTTTATACACACATGGAACTGTTGCATTCCTGCAACATGAAATTCCTATAAATAATTAATTTAATTGTTAAATAGTTTCCAACATCTGAATTATTCTCTATTAAAAAAACCAAACAAACCAAAACCAAAAAACAAACAAACAAACAACAAAAAAACCAAAAACGCACCAGTCAATTTGAGGGTCCACCTGAGAAGAACACCAGATCTTAAAAAGAAAAGGAAAGAAAAGAGAAAGTAAAAGTTTTAAAATGGTATCTTGGTATCTAACCATTCCTTTAAATAATTTCTACAGTTTTAATGTAATTCAGTGTTTTATCTATTTCACCTAATATTGCCCTCATTTGAGGTTAGAACAGCTAGACTCAGAAAGATGAGCACTTTCTATCACTGTGGTCTTCAGTTTCCCCATGATAGCCATGACAGAGAATATTTTAATGAGGGAGTATTAATAACCCTGTGAACTGAAAAACCTGGAAAAACATTTTTTCTGATTTCTTTCTGGCAAAATGTCAAGAAAAAAGAAACAGAGGTGGCAGGATGACATACCTTCTAAGTCTTTGGCGTATTGTTTGCAAACCTTATGCTTACTTTGATAAGAAGAAATAATTAAGATAAGAGATTCAGTACTAAAGAGATTTTAAACTCTTCTATTTGTATTAACTTCTAATGCAGAGCCACTGAGCCTCTCTAGCACTTTAGGTTAGTTTAGATTTGTGGCTTTGGAGGAACAGTTCAGTAGTCATCAATTTAAAGTGAGTATCAATTTAGGTGGGAGAATTTTAGGTAAGACGTGCAATTATCTTAGTCTGATTTCACAACCTGTTCTGGGAGAAGAGATGTTGCTAACATATCACTATCCCGTGATGTCAAGTTGGTGTCTATAATGAATTAGTTTCCAGGTGTATTTGTTGTATATTATAGTTATCTTTTACTGGTGAATATGTTTAGCAGTGAGCAGTTACTCAAAGAAGATTAATGCTACAGAGGTGGAACAAGGATAGGAAAAAGGCTGATCATACAGAAATGCTGAGAATTCTGGAAAGGAATACATATGCAGCAGGACCTTTGTAATCTTTCTGTTAAAAGATATGATACCTCTATATTTAACTGAATAGGACTTTTTAAGTAATAAATAAAATCTTCCACAGGAAGATTTCTGCTTTCTGCAGCTTGGATTACAAACTACCAATGTCATTTTCTAGAGCTATCAAATGTTCTTTCCCACGTGCATTCATGACTGGACCATCTTGTGATATGGCAGGTGGGCTTTGTTTGGGGAGATTACCCAAGTACCTTAAGTTTGTGGGAACACTAATTAAAACTTTCCTTCCCATGAACAATCTCATTGACGCTGTCCCAGCTGAAGGCAACCAATATCACTGTATGCACTGCTATTTGTACAGTCTGTTTTCCCAGTGTATAAGAAAACAACCTTTAGGCCAAGCATTGGTGGAAGTCAAGACTCCTCAGTCTCTCTGCTGATCAAGCAATGAACAATGTGAACTATTTCCCTCCAACATGAAAGATGCATATGTCATCACTGGGCATTCACCTGGTGTAGTATATGAAAGCTCTTATTATTACACTTTCTAAAGAACACGTTTTGAAGCTTGATAAAAATACAAAAGCTCATCTTTTGTGATCATCTCTTGCAGTTTGGGAAGGTTAGAAGTGTTGTATTTTTCTTTTTCTTCTTCTTTTTTTCTTTTTTTTTTTTTTGGCAGGGCTTAATTTATCTAGATAACTGTAATGATATCAATTATATCCAGATGAAGGCAGCTTGACAGCTGCATGCTCAATAACTTTTCAGGGACACAACAAGAGATATCTGGCATTTTACAACAAATAATAGCTTGTATTTATTCGGAAATTTTTTTTTCATTGTATTTTAAACTTGTAATACTGGTATCCAGTGGGTTTCTAGCTAGAATATATTTTTCCCAGATTACACGTCCTGTCCTTCTCAGTCCATATCACATTTAATGACAAAGACTCTACACGCTCTTTTAAGAAATTTTAAAATCAACCTTCTTTGTTTTTTACTAAATACCAAATATATCAGATAATCTAGTAGCTTCATGGGTTTTATCCTTATATTGATTTATCCATGAGATATTTTTTAACAAATTAAGAGGAAGAGGCAGATAGGCTTTAGACAAGAACTCAGTATTAATACCTCATTTTTCAGTACTCTTCATTATTATATAGATCATTGTACCCAAGTATTCCCACACATACTCAGAGCTCCCTGGAAAACCTTATTCATTACCATCTGTGGTCTCTGAATTTATCACTTACCCAGATAAGAGCCACATTAACTTCCAAAGTTCACATCCCTATCACCTTACAGTCCCTTTAAAAAAATCAGCAAGTACTTCAGAAAAGTAAGGGCATAACTGCTACTTATGTTTAACAAGGAAAATGTTGGGGTTAGACTAGCTTTCATGGAAATACTGTAAATTATTACCAAACAACATTCATACACATTAAAATTGTGGAGCTGAAGGAAATAAAATAATTACTGTCTTTTCCATACAAAAGTCTGGGTTAGGTCTAGAAATTTCAATCTGGCTTTGACTTGTAGACTACACCATTGGAGGATGCCACAGTGAAGAGCAACAGGAAAGGGAGATAATGGCCCAGACAAGTGAAGGTGTCATGGACTGGGTTGGCATGGAAAGGGTGTAGGGTGGTACTGATAGGAGAAACCTCAAAATCTTCATAACAGGGTGGAAGGAGGTCCATCCCAGCTGTATGACAGAATGCCTCTGAAGTGCTTGTATGTTACTGCATGCAGCATGGGGAAAACAGGAAGAACTGGAGGTCTGCATGCAGTTGCAGTGCTATGATCACTGGGATCTCAGAGACTTGATGAGATAGCTCCCAAAACTGCTGACCTGCCATGAGTGGATACGGGCTCTTTAGGAAGTGCAGACTGGGAAAATGAATTGCCCATTATATGAGAGAGCAACTCATTTGTGCTAGTGGTTAGCTAAATATTAAGAGTATTAAATCCAGTAAGAGTGTTATGGGACTTCCTGACTACTTCAGTAGCTGTGGAAAAGAACATTACATGGTTGTTTTGTAAGTGTCTCTGTATTTACACATCTCCCCAGAAACCCTCTGTTGCTTTGTCCTTTTCTGAGTGTATTCTGGCCATATTTCTAGGTATGTTTAGTGTAACAAGTTAAAGACAGAACACCACTAAACAGGTGTTGCATACAGGTATCATGTTCATATCTAGTAAATTCCTGTGATTCCTTTCTTTGTAATACATAGTTTACAGCACCTAAGAAACATAGCCTGAACATGCTCTCTGTCTTCCTGGGATTTGATATGTTCTCACAACTTCACATACTAATTTCATGTTCCTATTACCCCTGCTTCAGCAGGTAGAGCAATGATGAGAGTGCTCAACTTTGTCTTCACCCCTACAAGTCAATGGACGTCCCAGAAATAGGAAAAAACCCAGAAAGGTTGTCCTCAAATGATAAATATCACTTCAATAAGGCAAGTGTATGCTTTGCCAGAGTTGCTTTGGAGGAGCAAGCTTCTGTCTGATGTTGCATTGTGTCTCAAGTTTTCCAGCATTCTTTGTATTGTCTAACTATGGACACTCTGCCTTCCTATGTCTTCCTCACATCCTGCGTCAGTTGTCTGTAACTCCAGGTCTATTCTCCACTTTAATTTTCCTAATAGTCCAAGTAGCGTTCTTACTATTCTCAGACCAAACAAACTAATCAAACTGTTAAACTGATCTGTGATTCTTTAGCAAAAGCTCAAGATTGTCTCAGACTCCTCTCTAGGCAACCTATAGCTAAAAAATGCAGTAGAGGAATCCATGTGCTTCATATGACTGCAAGTAGCTTTCCTCTTATTCGATGTTTCCCTTGGGCACAGTCTGAGCTTTGACCTTAGAAGGTGTAATTGTAGTTGGAACAGCTCTATTAGCAGAGTTGGAAGATGAGTATATTGCTGCAGTGTAACTGCAGAGATGACTGTGCAGATAAATAGTTTGGTGGAACTGTACAGACATGTCAGCTCAGATGGGCAAGGTGGCCTTATTTGTCAATGATGAATGATGCTGTTGTAGCCAATGACTTGTGTGAGATATCTGATCTTGGCTGTGATGTGAAACTGAGCTTTACAGAATGGATAAATTCTGGATGAGGACTTGATTTTTTTCAAGCCATACAGTTTATTTGTAAAGCAATGTAAAAAAATCCTTCATTGACTCCTCTCTTAGAGAGTTAAAAGCAATATCAGCTTTTATTGCAGTCAACTGGCATTTCTCTGATTTTAATAATTATTAGATAATTGGCTTGATAGAAGAGAAAACAATGAGCAACTAAATGTCAATTGTCAAAAAGTATACAAAAGGGGACCAAAAAGTTAAAAAGGAAGAGTTATCCATGTATAAAATGGATACCAGAAATTATTTTTTAAAAGTGCTACTTAGAAGAGGTAATACTTTTCCTTATTCTCTCCACTGCTGCTGCTTTTGTGGGCTTGATCTGGATTTTTAGACTCAAGCCAAGAAAAAGTTGAAGCACTTGTTTGCCCTTATATATATGATTAGCTTCATTAGAACTTTGCTTAAATTATCCTAAAATAATAATGAGATGCTTAAGATATATTTAAAAAATGTATTGGATCTAGGCCATTAATCTTTGGTGTTTTCAAAAATCAAAGCTTGCAACAAGCAGTATAATCTTTAAAAAGAAAAACCTTTTAAGCTTGATTTCCAGAAGGTGTCTCTATCTCAAAAAAAGCTGTAGGAAAAACTGTTAGGGTGTGGGAAAAGAATGAAATTATTAGAGAAATAATAAATAGTTAAAGCTTTTCAGCTTAGAAAATACTGAGTGGGAAAGGCTAGTTTTGTTGGTTTTGTGAAGGTTATTGAGAAAATGATTAGAGAATTTGCTCTCTACTTCTAACTTTACTAAGTTAAAACACAACCACAAAAACTAATTCATAGTGAGTTCAATGACTAGAGAAATACCTTTCCTGTATAACACCAACTCTGAATGCATAGGCTCCGCCTATCAAACTGTAGTAAGATCATGAACTCATGCCTTTTACATAAGCTGTCCCCCATATGTGGGATGAATGACCACAACCTGTGAAGGCATGAAGAGAATTACAGCATTTGCACTAGACCTTCAGGGTCAGGTAAAGGACTCTGGACTATGTTAATACTGCTGTAAGTACGGCCATGGTGTAGCAATGACATTGATAATTGCTCCTTATGTTGCTTGCACCACGGTTTTAGCGTAAGTTTGGACTGTTGCAGCAAGTTCTCTACAAAAACTAGATGTTTTGAAAATACTGAAGATACTGTTCCACAAAGGCATACAGATGATGCTGTATTCAGTTTGATTCTAACTACTCTATTTCTTGTCCCAACAAAGATTTGTGTTTTGAAACATTCTGCCTACTCTTCTTGTCACATTACACCTAGAGGAAGGCAGCACCTAGGAAAACCCTCTGTTTTGTGTTGTAGAGCGCTACTGTACTGACCTTCATTGGTATTGCACAACTCAAGCTTTATCTCAGACATTTTAAACCAAGCTAACACAAAAATAATTGTCTCAGTGTCATGTAGATCTTGGGTCCATAAGGCCAAGTGTTATGTAGTAGGGATGTGACCAAGCTACTCATGAGACTAAGAGGACATAAGACAAACCATAACACTTTGCTGCAAGTGTCACTTTATGACCCTTTTTTATTTAGCATTTTGAACATATCCATAGAAACCAAATATTGCAGGGCCCAGCAGTAAATATGTGTTCAAGAAGGAATTAGGTAAATATATGAGTATGAGAAAAGCAATAGTTCAGAGACAACTTACATTCTGGAATCCCCTAAACACCTATCCTTTGGAAGAGGGAAGGCATTTCAAAGGAAGGATCATTTCATGAAAGTGTTCCAGGTCCTGTCTCCTGGCAAGTGCCTGAGACACTGACAGAGACCTGTGATCTGACCGAACAATATTAGACAGAAGAATTACTGAATGTCAAATACAAAAGCTATTTCTGACCTCCAGCTTTTAGAATTCTTCTTTTTAATTTTTTTTTAATTTTTGATTGTGTAGAATTCACAAGAACTTTCTACTTTTTGAGTGTTACATTAGCTCATTCAAAAACTCTAATCAAGTCATGCTTTAATTCCTTTGAATGCGTCTGTCTTCTGCCAGCCACATATTATAAACAGATTCTATTGCATTTCTTAGTGCCAAGAATGTTAGTAAAGATAATACCTTAACTTTCAAATATTCCATTCCTTCCAAGATGTGTTTAGGCTAATGACCACTGAAGATCTATCCTCCTTCAAATCCGTTTTTTTCACTTTTCTTCTTTATGCTATAGCCTCTTGGGACACAGATTTTCTGTTCTACAGTACAACATGTAGTTATTCTGCTTTATACTTTGCATTTCACATCCTAAGAAACACAATTTATTTCCCTGGAAAAGCTTTTCGTTTGCATTATTACTACAACCTATTACTGTGTTCTTTCATCACGTCACATGACAGTTTGTGTGATGCTGTGTGGAGAAAAGCTATTCTGTTTTGAAATACCAAGAATTCTTTTCACACTAACTTTAGAATGTTTGCGATACCTCAAATCTTAACCCAAGCAATACAGTCTTTTTTTTTAAAAAAAGCAACCCTAAGATTGGAAGCAGAATTCTACATTCCATTTGCTGTAATGGTAACCTACTAATTAGTGTGTTATGAATTCAGCTCTGTACAAGCACTACACAGGCTGTCTCTCTTAATTCTGTAGCATTGGCTCTCTGGTTTAAGCTTGGCTTAACGGCTGTAGAAGTTCTTCAGTTCAAATGTTGGCGTGCTGGCAGAAACAAACAAGAAACAAGGAAAAACCCCAAACCTTGAGTTGTCATACAACTTTTCGAAAGGAAATGCAAGTTTAGAAATTAGAAGTAGAGTGAGATTGGGCAAGGTCTGTAACAGAAAAAAAGCTTGCTTAATGGTTTTCAATCATGATATTGGATAAATATCTTGTTATTTACATTTCATAATGGAAATTTCGCTGAGCTTTATATTTAATTGACTTGATCCTCTGCTGAAATCACAGGATCACAGAACAGCTGGGATTGACAGAAGCCTCTGGAGGTCATCTGATCCAACATACCTGTTCAAGCAGAGGTACCTAGAGCACGTTGTGCAGAATTATGTCTCGACAGCTTTTGAATATTTTCAAGGATGGAGACTACAACCTCCTTGTGCAGCCTGTGCCAGTGCTTGGTCACCCTCACAGTAAAAAAGTGTTTCCTTATGCTCAGATGTAACGTCCTGTTTTTCAGCTTGTGCCCATTGCCTCTTGTCCTTGAGGCAAAGCATCCGGGACTTGGCTTTGTTTTCTTCACAGCCTCCATTCAGATATTTAGATACATTTGTGAGTTTGCCCCTGAACCGTCTCTTCTACAGACTGAGCAGTGCCCTTTCTCAGCCTTTCCTCATATAAGAGATTCTCCAGTCCCTTAATCATCTTAGTGACTCTTTGCTGGCCTCTCTCCAATAGCTCCATATCTCTCTGACTCTGGAGAATGCAGAACTGTATACTTCTGTATTCTTACTTTTCACATTTAAGTTTTGGCAAGAGCTCCGTGTTCATCCACACAGTCCTCCTGATATTTTTGCCTGGCTCCCTTCTCATTGGGTTTGACTGGTCTTGAGCTTGGAGAAAGCAATCCTTGAATAATAATCGGCTTTCTTGGACCCCTTTTCTCTCTTGGGTCGATGATCCATGTTTATTTCATATTCGTAGTCCATGTTTATTTAACCCATCAGATGGTCCATGTTTATTTCATGAACATAATCCTAAAAAAATATTTATCTTTCATAATTTTTGAAATTGCATTCTATTTTTAATAATATTCTTTAATTGCTTTTCTCATTAAAAAAAATAAAGGAATATTACCTATATATATTACGTGTATTTTATTAAAACCTGCTCTTCTTTCTGTTACTCACACTGTATACATGTTTTAAAGAGAGACCCAGTGATTCAGGTATAACTAATCAATATCACATGAAATTCAATAGAGAGACCTTAAATTTACACCACTGTATAATCAGAATTTGGCCTTTGGTATTTTTCATAAAAAGCAACTTAAATGGCAGTCTTATGCCAACCTAATGTAAAGATAAAAAGAATTCATTCCAGTCCACGATTTCAATACTGAAGCAGTGCATGAGGAAAGGTCATCACAATTAAAGGCATAATGTAAAAACAAAACGGTGAGCAAGTGTTTGTGCTTCTTCTCTAGCTCAAGATTTATGTGATTGACTCTTAATTGGAGACCTAGGGTTTCATTTCACAGCTTGTGCAGACAGGCTATTAGATCTCAAATGAACAGCGAGAAAATAGCAATACTTTGTGTGTATGTAATTGAGAATTACAGTACTTCTCAGCCTTCCGTGTGATTAGTTAAAGGAAAACGAAGTATAAGATAGAGAAATTAAAAATACTATTTGAACATGAGCTGTGTGTTAGTTTATGATGGCAAACTGGACAAAACTAAGTTTTTACTTTAACATATGTCCACATCACCACATATGGGCATTATCTGAATGTGCAGATGGAGGGGGAACACAAGCATTTCAGCAAACTGATGGTCCTTTCTTTCAGCCCCCTGGATTTTGGCTGAAAAAATAGATGTAGAATATAAATTTGCATTGTGGCTTTAAATTCTTTTGGATACCTCTGAATGTAGAAATATAAATTATTGCTTAGTTATACTTGGTAATTAATGTAAGGCTGGATGACAGGAGATCATCTGTCTGCCAAAACTGTGAGACTGGGCACCTACAAATACAGCTGCCTATATCCTATCATCCAAGACCTGTCAAAGTAAATTATATTGCTAGCCTAACTGGCATGTCTCAAATCTTCAAGGTCTTCCTGGATTCCTTGCATCTCTATCCTTGTTGGTGGGAAAAGAATTTCTCTTTACAAAATAAAAATTGTCTTTGCAACTATGTTGATTTCACTGTACGATAAAAACACAGTGGATAAATTAGTAATATTTTATCACATTGAGGCATATTTCTCCATCATACAAGGTTTTTTCTTTTTTCTTTTTCTTTTTTTTTTTTTTTTTCCAGAGGAAGTTGATTTCATTTGTGGACAACATGAGTATCAGATGTAATACATACACTCTCGAAATGATTCTTCCTAGGTTATGATAGAATAAAAAAAGTACTAGCAGCTCCAGACTACATCTGTTGTAACGTAATGAGGTCCTCACAAATCAGGCAGCCTGGGGCAAATGGCTTATTTTTCTTACTTCTTTCATATGTAAGTAACTTCTTTCAGCTCAGTAACTGAGCTTCTAGGCTTTTACTTTTTATGTTCTTCGTTCAGTTTCTGAGGCTTCTATTTCCTCTTAGCATATTCTAAGGCCAATAAGATAACAGCTCCCAGAGATGTAATGAGCAAACTCCTCAGCTTTGCATTTACTGAACTGCAGTTGGGGATGTACAACAGAATATTAAACTGGAGAGTTATTATTCCACTATATCATCTCCACTCTTCAGATGAGACACACACACACAAAAAAAGGCATGTCAATGTGGCAACTGAACTGTGGGTGGATAAGCTAGACAGATAGATAGCGTGCAGCTGAAATCAAAATCCATCAATCAAATAAAATTAAAACCATAGTCAGCACCTTGTGTCATAATCTCTGTGAAGAGATAATCAAACCTTTTTTTGCTGCAGGTGGGAAGAAGGCAAGCGTGCTTAAACAGTCTTGTGTTATTGATCCAGTGCAATTCTGAAAACAGCCCCTGCAGTGTAATCTCTACAGCTTGATAGATCGTATTAGTAGATACATTTAGACCAGTGAGATTACCTTCAGCAATGGTTAAGTAATAGAAATAAAAAATAAAATGACAGCATATGTTAAAGAAGGAAAATTGTGGATTGGAAATACAAAAATGGAATGTATATAGCTTCCATCAGCAGAGAACCTGAATACGTCACCAGTTCAAATGCAGCAAGCTCACGTACTTGAGTAGAATAGTGCTTTACGGATGTGGGAACTGGGACCCAAAGTTCCTCATCAGGCCATGTAGCCTTGCAGGATACCTGCTTTGAAAAACTGAGCTGACTTGCTCAAAGGCTGGGATATAAGGACAGTCCTGTTTTCAACAACTCCTTGCTAACAGGAACAAGGAAGCTGTAAGAGACTATGGGGATTTCTGGTGATTTAACGATAATACCAACAAGTAAAAATCCTAAGTACTTAATTTCATGTTCAAGTCAAAACATCAATAAACTGATCTGACAAGAAATTCAGCAACTAACTAATATGTATAGATACTCTCACATTTCTATGTTAAAAGATTAATTGCAAGCAGGTTGGGAAAAATGATGCCACATACAGTTCTGCTGAGTTACATTGCTATGAATGGTGTAATTTGACAGAACCTGGATAAATTTTTGTAGGGTTTTGCTGCTTTATATAAGTTGAAGTTTTTCAACTTTATATATTACTCATTCAGTGACTTAATTTATATCACCAAGTTCATGACATCATTGGACTTTCAAAGGGTAAACTCTTTAACAGAAGGTACTCACTTTCATATATGGTGAATTTGCAGCCATGGAGAACAACAGTTAAAGATTTTTTCTTATTGTAGTTAGTTTATGTAGGTATTTATTCTGTGTGAAATTATCATGAAGGGATAAATGGATAAAATTTAATTTTCTCACTCATGACTGTAAGAGAAAGAATACCTGAAGTCAACCGTTTCTTTCAACTTCATAAGTAAAAGGATTTAGTTTTCATTTGAACAGAACCTGACTTCTCATGCTTTCCGTTTTACCTCTCCATATTTTAGATACAGCAGGGACTGAAGTTTAGATGACCCCTCTTTTTAAATTACACCAGAGCTATTTGCTCTGAGTTGTCTAAAACATAAACAAAAAGCCCCATGGATAATATCAGCTTTGCTATCAAAGGTCAGTGGTGTTTAAACTCAGACAGAAAGCCGTCGGCTATTAGCAAACACTGAAGCAGATGAACTGAAAGTGAGACATTAAATAGTTTTAAAATGGCCCAGTAACCTCCATGGAATTCTTGAAACTATTGCAATACTCTTCAACTCCCATATCCTTCCGCCTTCCCACTTTTCCTTTCTAGTGTTCAATTTTAGAAAGATGTATATTTCTGACCAAGAAGATGGGATCTTTAAGTCCAAGATCTTCCTTAGTACTTTCATTATGTGTCAAATTCATCATCACATTTATACCACTCTGTAGGCTGTCCCTCCCATAGGCTTGTCCCAAGGGAGAAGAGAAATTCTGCTTAGTCCAGATTCCAGAGCAGACACCAGACCCAGATCTCCTTGGGTTAAGCCTGTGGCTAAAACAAAGAGGACAAAACCATTGGAGCTGTGAGATATATGTCAAAGGAGATACTCAATGCGATGAGAGGAGGTGTGTGGAATTTGTTTCCCCCATGTGCAGAAAGCCTCAGAACTGGACACAGGAGGATGCTGAGCAGCTGTCCTCTGCAGATGCATGTGGCAGTTGCAGACCCTGGGGACACAGAAAACCCTGAGAGCAGCTGTGGGAATGCAATGCACTTCCTGCTGCTGGTTTTTTTTTGACCCTGACATTTGCAGTACTGCTAATATTGAGAAGCTGTTTAAACGCTCACCCTGTACTTCACAAGAATGTGCTTATGAGGAAAGTTTATTTGTGATGGGCTTTCTACTAATTTAAATAATTTTTATACTGCCATTTTACTTACTGTTCCTCTGTGAAGTTCCGAACTCCTTCTGTTTCTGCCTCTTCTTGAAACCCTTTCCTGCATTTGTGAAACCATATTCCTTGCTCTACAGTCTGCACATTAAACAATTTCCCCTGTGAAGGCGTATTTGTCTTCTATGTTTATCAGAATAACTGAAGCTATGTCTGTATGAATTCAAAGAAGACTCTAAGATCATGTCACTTTGGAAAAAGCTAAGCTTTTCTTTTGGCTTTTGCTACCAGATAGAGGAAAATTAAATGAAATGAAAGATGCAGTAGTCAAAATGGGCAGAGTGAAAAACTGTGCATGAAACCTTTATGTGTGGGAGGTTTCACAATACTGCTGATGGCCCAGAATCCTGTCCTTGATTCCCTTACAAACATACCAAAAGATTCTGCGGATTAATGCAGAGTTTTTTTCTGTCTTAGACAATAATTTTCTCCAGGTAGTGATCAATCATGTCTTCTGTATTTGGATTTTCAATGAAATGTCCTATCAAACATATCAAGAAGCATTATTACTGAACTTTACACCCTTGAAAGTCTTCAAGACGAGACTGGATGAGGATTGATGGGGCTTTGAGCAACCTAGTCTAGTGGGAGTTGTCCCTGACCATGACAGGAAGGTTGGAATTCGATGATCTCTTCCAACCTGAACCATTCTATAATTCTATGATTCTTCGATTGCTTTTCAATAAACACAATTATTTCAGGTTGTTGTGGACTTTTTGTCAATACAGTTGTTTGGAAGCCATTCTGAAAACTGGAGTACACCTTTGAATCGTATCACGTTGTCAGTTTTTATGAAGAAATTTCTTCCAGTTTTGGTAGTGAGAATTGCTTAAAAATTACTCTTATGACATTCCAATGGAAAATAATACTAATGAATTACCAAAGCTGACAGTTAAGCTTTGTTGAGGGGGGAAAAAGGGTAGCTTCTTTACAGGATTTCTAAGACTAGCTCTGAAACATCTGCCATAATAAAATACAAGTGTGGATAGACAATTTCACTGATCCTACATTTTTTCTCTCTCTGTAGTATGGTTTACTTGGCCTGGTGTACTCTATACCTTCTTTAACTTCAATAATCTTATATAACGTGGTAACTCTGGCAAGATACTGAGTTGTCTAAAAATAACCTTGCCTTGAATTGCTGAATGCAAGGTTATATAAGTTCTTCAATGTGGAATAATTATTCTACCAGAGGATCATCAGTGGCCACAAGTGTTTCATATAAGTGAATGGAAAGATATAAATTCACTGTGTTCAGAAAAAGTCTCTAATGAGCTCTTAAAATTTTAATACCTGAACTGAAAATGTGCACTGCACATCAGTTAAGGACAAAACTGCTAAACCTTGTATCAAGAAAATCTTCGAAAGATGGGAACAGGTGAAATAATTGCCTAATTCCCTGACAAGCTTCAACACATAATTATAAAGGGGTAGAAAGGATTCCCCCTCCCCTTGAACTTGTGCTATTACAACAGCCCACAGAGAATAGTAACTTGGTCATGCAACCTTGCACGTTTGGGAGATTCATCATTTAATAGAGACGAAGGGAGAGACGTATGAAAAATCAGAAAGAGCACAAAGGATGTGATGATTCAACAAAACTAAACTCACAGCTTTGCCTGTTTACAGTAGGACTCTGGTCTTTATTTAATCACAATCTGCACAGCAAGCTAACATATGGGCTGGGGGCGATGGCGGCGTGATTTGGCATCTACTGACTAATTTGATATATAGCACATTTTTCCTATCTTCTCAATATGTACGATGCTCAAAATTATTTGAAAATTAATGAGGAGAAAACTGACCCCTTTATTCCTTTTCTTGCAAAGCATGCAGTTCACTGCACCTGGTTGGAGGGAAGGAAAGTGGAAAATAGTTGCAAAATTCTTAAGGGCACATTTTCACATTTTCAACGTGGTTATCAGAAAATAATATTATTAGTCAATTACATTTAGTGCTAGAATGCAGTCATGTTATAGGTAAATAAGCGAGAGAAAAGACTTGGAAAGATGGGAAAATCTAAGCACATTTCTGATTCATTGTGCTCAGTGTCACTGCACTGGATGAGAGCACTCTCAGGCTGTAGAAATTGCCTGCCCCATTTTGTCATTCAGCAGAAAGTCCAGGTCAGCTCCAAAATTAATGGAAAATTCAGAATGGAATTAGAGTTAAATTGTTGTAAAAAGTAGATTTAGAAAAATTTCACAAATACAAACATCTTGAATACAAACTTTTGCAAAACTTCTTTTTTTAAAAAAAATTTTCCATCTTTTCACAAATTGAAAAAGCAGACAATTTTTTCTCTTATTTTAAAATAGTTTTTCTAGTTTGTTTTGTTTTGTGGTTTTTTTTGCTTAGTTGGTTGGTTGGTTTTTTTCCAAGTCAAGACAAGTTTCCAGCAATATTAAGTCATGACACTGAAAATGCATTTTAATCTGGTGAAAGTTATTCATTGTCTGTGCATTAGCTTTGGAATGATGTCTACACATAGAAAATATGAGTAAAGGGCTATTATTTTGAACTCAACATCACTGTGGTCTTTATATTATTGTGTTCTTCTAACACAAGTAATTTCATTAAGCAGTGATTGATCTGTGGTATACATGTATCATAGAAAGAACTGGAGACAAAAAAATATTCTAATCAGCCACTCTGTTAACATACTTTAAAAAGTAGAACTATTTCTAGCATTTTGTATAGCTTGGATTTTTAAAAAACCCCGTGATGAATGAATGAAAAGTATCATTTTCCACTTGTGCATTAATAATTATTAACTCAAACCTTAACAAGGGAAACACATTAAGACTGGTCCAACTGTGGCATATTCTATGACATGTACAACTTTTAGTGTCACATATAATCCTTCCATTTGTATTAATATGTTAAATTTCTTAGGAGGGAGTATTCCATAAGATTTTATCACCAAATTCTCAATCTGATCTTTAATCCACAGTTTCTTTCATAAGTTTTTTATATTATTCCTGGATAAGTGTATATTATGTCATCCTAAATAATTCCTTTCTCACTTCAAGATTTAAATATTTGTAGACTATTGTTATACACACCTGCATCTTTTGGCTGATTCTATGACATGTACAACTTATGGGGCTTTTGTTATTAAATATTATTGTGATTTTCATAAATGTGGATGGACTTGTGGTCAGTCTGTTGTGATATGAAATTGTATCTAGATCGTATAAATTGGTGTCTGATTGTTGTACTGTTGTGAACAAAAGCTAGACAGAAAATAAAATTTCCATTTAAAATATGAGACATATTTAATGTTTCAAAATCTTGTGATTCCCTAGTTTTGTTTGAAATTTTACTTGTTGGGTCACCTTTTGTTATTAATAGCAGTGTAGGCTATTAACTCTATCCCAGGCTTTGGCTGGGATAGAGTTAATTTTTTTGTAGTAGTAGTAGCTTGTACAGTGTTCTGTTTTGGATTTTTGCTGAAAAGAGTGTTGATAATACAGTGGTGTTTTGATTATTGCTGAGCAGTGTTTACACGGCATCAGGGCCTTCTCTGTTTCTCATCCTGCCCCGCTGGTGAGGAGGCTGGTAGAGGAGATACAGTTGGGACAGCTGACCCCAGCTGACCAAAGGGATATCCCATACCATATGATGATGTGCTCAGCAATAAAACCTGGGGGAAGGAGGTTGAAGATGGGCAATGTTCATAGTGATGGTATTTGTCTTCGCAGGTCAGCTTTACACATTCCTGGAGATGACTGAACATACCTGTCTGCTGACGGGAAGCAGTGAGAGCATTCCATATTTTGCTATGCCTGCATGCACAGCTTTTGCTTTGTCATTTATCTTTATTTCAGCCCCTGAGTTTGCTTACTTTTATCCTTCTGATTCTGTCCCTCATCCCACTAAGAAAGAATGGGGGAGTGGCTGTGTGGGGCTGAGCTGCCCCCTGGGTTAGTCCACAATAAGCAGACTGACAATTGGGCATTCATTGGCATAGAGGATCTGGATTAACAATGCTGTTTCAACTCAGATTCAATAGAAGTCTGGAAAAAAACTTTGTTTTTCTACACTACAAGACTTATCTTCAATGCAACTGTGCACTTCTAGTGTGAAGGGTTTTTCTAGATCAGAAAACTTGGTTTAGATCTAGAACATTTTCCAGACAATGTTTCATTTGTCTGGTTATTTTATTTGTTTTATTTTTCAAATTCAATAAGGTTCTTTTGGTGGTGTTTTTTTTTTTTTTGTTTGGAATTTTTTGTTTGCTTCTTTGTTTTTTATTTTTTGTTGGTCGATTTGGCTTTGTTTGTGTTTTGTTTTGATTTCCAGGTAAAATATTTTTCAAAAACATTTCTGATTACTTGAAAAATTATTTCCCAAATTTCTTCTGTTTCTGGAGAATAATGAGCATGCATGTATAACCTTCTACTGAAGATGACAGTGTTTTCCAAGGATGTATGTGATCTGCTAACGAGCCATTTTGAGGCTCATGGCTTTTGTCAGCATTGGTCACTGTAACCGTAGTGAAAGCACTAACAGTGGCATCTGCCAGAGTGTATTGTGAGTAGCAACACTTGTCAGAGGTGACAAATATGGAAGAAATCTTAGCTGTGCAGAATGACATTTTTACATAAGGATCTCACTTTAAGTTAAAATCTTTGAATCTGGACGATAGTTCTTGAAATTCACTTTTCACTTTACTTTTATTACTGAATG
>VXBW01006622.1:704512-745358 GCA_013400375.1 Thinocorus orbignyianus | reverse complement strand
ACATAGTTTTTCTACTTTTTTTTTTTTTTTTTTGGTGCAATGAAGCTCTAGATTTCCAACTGCAGTTATTTAATTGGTAGGTCTATCATATGACAGACATAATTTTATGAAAATAGATTGCATGTAACTATTCAGGCACTGTCTACCCATTACAACCTTCTTGAAAATGTAGATAGAAAATCCTTAAAAATTTGTAACTCTGTGCTTCAGAAAAGCAGCCTCTTAAGCTCTTCACTGCTGTCTTACTCAGGTATTGTAAGTTGAGGGGTGTTGTGTTGTTACCTGTGCCTGAAGTGTATGCTTGTAGGCAGGGACCAACACCTTTTATACCTTGCACTTACAGAGTATAGAGAAGGCACTCAATTAATTGAAAACGATCAAACAAGCAACAACAAAAAAAAGACACTACATCTGACTGCAACTAGATTAGATCTCCAGATATCCTGAAAACAGTTCTCAAAAGGTGTTTTGTTTGAGGACAGTGAAAAGAGAACATATCAGCCCACTGCTGCAGATAATTGCTGCTCACTGAAATAAGTTGCACAGCAGCCAATATACAGTAAATCAGGACAACGCTGTTTCATTCCGCCTTCTCCCTACTCTGCTTAGGCACAGGAAAATACAGGATGGACTTTTGCAAAGTGTGCTCACTATGCCTGAGATAAACTACAGGGCTCGTGTGGACATGGTGAGGAACTGACTCCCATGGGATAAGCCGCAGACTGTAATCAAAGACATCTTTTCCTTCGCACTTTTGGACAGGTTTTCTGGGGCAGGTTATCCAAAGCAAGTAAACAGGTAAATGTTGTAATACTGCCAATCACCAGCAAAATAAAACACAAAAAGGTGACTTTTGGATTTTTGTTAAAGCATCAGTTCAAATAGAGAAGTTAGGAAGACATTTAAGTGTAGTTGTCAGTCACAAGCCATAACGACTCCAATTCCATTTTCCATTTGCTACTGAGATGCTTGTGCATCGTATGATTGCACCCAAACTCATGGCAGTCACCTACAATGGGACAAAAGACTTCAGTAAAAACAGAGACTGCAAAAACTGCTTGCAATGGCTGAGAACGAACACAAAAATATGTCTGGCAACATTCCAGAAACACTTGTGCCTAAGTGGAACTGGAGGAAAGCCAAAAAATGTGGTGACTTTGTTCTGAATGCAAGTATTATCACACAGCCCTCATCATAATGTGGTAAAAGATAAAGCCGTACTCAAGGGATCAAAAGCATCATCCTGTTGCACAAATACCATGATTCTGCCCAGTTTCCCTAGGAAAAGCAAGAAAGCGGAAGCTACGTTTTTTACTGTCTATGGGTTCAAAAAAAATAAAAAAGAATCTTTCTCACTGGGATTATATGTCATCTACTTCTTACCACAGCTCTGTCCGGCAAAGTGTCTATCTGCCCCACCTTTGACAAGTGCAGTTAAGTCAACTTGTCAATGCTGAGCATTTCAACTGATCACCCATATTCAGTTCCCATTTTTAGCTCAATATTTTAAAATTGGATTAAATGTTCCTCTAGTTCATAGCCTGTACGCTCATCTTTATTCAGAATTGACTATCAGCACTAAATCCTGATAAAACTAGTACTGACAAATCCTCAGAGAAACAAATAATACTTGCTATCTCTGCTTTTTAGTACATGTGACTATATTCATGCGTTTCTTGTAGCAACTACTTTCTTCATCCATTTCAAGGTGCCATTCCTAATAGAATCAGTAGAAACTGAACCCAAACAACTAAGGTCAGAATTGCTCAAATTGCCTCAGTCTCAGATTGAACCAGACTCACCTATCACTTATCCTACACAGTCAGGTGGCCCTATTTCCTAGCGCTGCAATCAGAAAACTATTGACTAGCAACGATAAAGGTTTCACTTCATATTACTAAAATAAATAACCCCTGTAGTAAAGTGGTTTTTCCATAAATTTCAGATGATTCACTGAAGTAAAAATCCCAGATTTAAAGATGAGGAGCTTATGCACAGAGATGTCAAGTAGCCTGTGAGAATTAACTATCCTTCAACGTTCCAAAAATCTTTTTTCAACAGTGAGCTGCACTGAATATATATCTTGGTTTAGAGAATCAGCAACTGATTCCTTGAGTACCTAGGCTTCTTTTCTGCCCATGTTACTTTTCTTGAAAGGGATACATCACATTTAAGTGTATACATGGAATACCAGGTTACTGATTTTAACTCCTTCATTGTAAACCACCTCATGGAGATTGTCACAGTTTCCATTTATTCATTTGTTTATTTTTAAGCTTATGAGGAAGTGGATCCCAGACACATGTATGGTCAAATGTAGGTGAGATGAACCATGATGACTCTCTTTCATATTCATGAAACGAAAATCTTTCTCTTCCTTTTCTTTCTATCATGGCTTTAGAGCTTCAAACCAACAAGGAAGGCACAGTCCCTAAATTTGAAGCTGTGTGGTACCCAATGTAGTAGGAAAAAACATCCATATGTGTATCACGCACTGCCTAACAATCAGAAAAAAAAAATTCTGGGTGGAAAAGAAATACAACCCCAAAAAAAGAATACAAAAAAGAAATCTTAGGGCTCAAGCTGGTAATTCGCAAGTGTCACTGATCTGTGCACGTTGCAGTGCACTACTCCTAGTGCAGAAATCTTTGTCAGAAATTTTAACATGGACATGCTGCATCTTGTTATTGCCTTCTACACTGTAAGTTAGTTCTATGGTGATCTAGTGGTTACCTAGGCAACAGAGTTAGGAAGGAATTATTGGTGTTTGTGTAAGGTCCGGTTTGGATTTTTGATTTTGGTGTGAGGGACTTTTTCACATTTTCAGAGGTTGAAAATTATTTTATACCTCTAAATATTGCAGAATTTACAAAATTACTTCTAGTCTTTCTCACTAGTTTGTCTATATCACAGTATACTAAAACTGACAACTCATAGTCAAAGAATAAGACTTTTTAAAGACTCTAGGTAAACTATACAATTAAATACAGTTATTGAGCTTCTTCTTATCAACACTCTGCCATTGATGCTGGTTTATTCTTGCCATGAATATTCATAATATCACAAACTTGATTACAGGTTTAGCTGATTTATTAACAAAAATCAGGGATTCCTATTATAAACACACTTAGGTGATAAGTGATGTCTTGTATTCAGCTCCCCACCTGTGTAACATTAAATTCTGATGATTTCAGCATATCTATTTAGGCCCACAATGAGAAAGATATTCTCAAATAAATTTACACATTATCTGGAGCTATATGGCTTAATACAGAAATCACTCCCACTGCACCTGATTCAGATAAACTAAAATTCTTATGCTATCCCAGGTTGTTCTAACGATCAATAACATATTGGACATGAATATTTCAGGAGATAAATGGTTTAAAAAGAAAGAGTGCATGTATTACACCTGGTTTTGCTTTTAAAAACTAAAAACATACAGTAATTCATCAAATTTTTGCAACAAAAGAAATAGCAGTTATGTTAGCACAGGAAAAGTGAAGCATGGTATCCTATTAATTTATAATAAGATTTTTAGTACTTAATTAACAATGACTGAGTTCACAAAAACGTTTTCTTTATAAAATTTCTTTGCTCTGCTTGGCTATATTCTTTCATGAACTCAGTATCTGTAATCAGCATAGTTAATGTGTCTGTAACACATTAAGAAACCAGGCTAAGTAGCACAGTTGTTAGAATTTAAATTCAGTAAATTCCTAAAATAGCTTCCTAAAAATGCCGGTGAAACAAAGCAGAAAGGCCAAAAAAATGTCTTACCATATGTTTAAAAACCTGTAGATAGCTTTTACTTACTTTATCACTTGCCAATCATTGACTGTGCAAAACGCATGGCAATAAAAATATATAATTCAAGCTTCAGAACCACTATTTGAAATTTCAGACATTGCCAGAAATGACTCCTGTGTGGGGCTGGAAGCTCATCCAAAAATATTGAAAATGTTTGCTGAAACTTGCTGCTTCCCCATTTTTTTAACTTTGATTTTGAAATTAGGGAGATTTCACACAGCTCTAGAGGTCATTGCTGTTATGATTTTACTTCCATTTTTCTCTCTGCTGTCAACTTTTCATAAGTTTAACCAATAAGTTTTGGGTAAAAATTTCTGAGTGTGATGTCTCTATAGTATTATTTCATTTTCTTAAAACATTCTTAAACTACTTAAAGGGTTTTTTGATTTTTTCGCTGAAACGTTTGGACTTACTTATTACCATAAATTTAGGGATTGCACATTTACTTTGGTCCGTAAATCACGGGTGAGATGTGAAGCAGTCTTGCATCAAAAAAAGGAAATCAGTTCAGTGTTTATGTAAGTTATGGCTATTTCAAACCCTATGCATGAGCAAAACACATATTTGTAGAAAAAAACCACATCCTTGCATACTTTTAATAACATAAAGAATTTCCTTAATGCAATCTTTAGTACACACTTCATAAGAACTGAAAACGAAGCATACCTGTTTTATTTGTATATTGTAGAATTTGTTTTAATTTAATATGAACCTCCAAGGCTTAATACTGTTATGCTTTTGATTATACTCTCTGGATGTTTTTTACACCTATATGTCCACAGTACAAGACTGTGAATCATCTTCCTTTTCAGTCTCTCGTTGTTGAATTTCATTCACAAAAATAAGTGTTACGTTTCTTCTGTAGTAAACTGTTACAGCCATTTCACCTTTCGTGTCTCCAATTCCTTTAAAAACACCAAAAAAATTAATTGCAAAGAAACTAAAAACAAAACTAGTGTGAGTGCAAGAACAAGAGGTGGAATGTAAAGCATTTAAGAGCCAGGAAATAAATGACTGTTCTTTTTGGTATGGCATTACTTCGTTTTTATTCTATATATACTTCCTCTTAGATATAAACTTTGTTGTTTTGCTATTTATTATCTAGTATCACCGCCATACATACATAGGACAATAATATACCAAAGTAATTTTTGGATTTTTTTCTATTTTGGGGTTTCTATTTTCCATTTTAAAGGGTGGAATGCTTTTGCATTTACAATTGCATACATATGCTGTGCACATGCACCACGTCCACTGGAAAAATCAGCTGTGTTCTTGGGGGTTTTTTGGTTGGTTTTCTTTTCTGTTTGTTGGGTTTTTTTTTTGTTTTTTGTATTTTTTTGTTTGTTTGTTTGTTTGTTGTTTTTTTTTTAGTTAAAAGGAAACTAGATTCATGGATCAGAGAACATTGTTTATCACTCCCATGGAAAGGATCAACATTCCAGCATTCCAAAGGCAGCAGGGCTGAGTGAGGCAAAACGTGTCCCGGATATTCCTTCTCTTTGTCCTTCCCAGCACACTCTTCCACAAGGATGGATGCAGTGACAGATACCATTTGTGTATCTTACTGACATCCCTCAAGTTGCAATTTTCCCTGGCCAGGTAACACTGGCATAAATTTTGTTTGTCATACCCTTAAACCAAAAAATCTGGCCCTATAACCAAAGCAACTAAGACAGCAGCAGTGTTGTGTCTAGTAGCNAGTAAGCAGAGGGAGGGGGAAAAAAAAAAAAAAAAAAAAGTAAAAAATTAGGGCTTAAATCCATCCACCAGATAACTTCTGAAGTATTTCCATTTTTCAGTCTGAAATTTCTTTTAATCAAAAGACAGCATGTCATTTCCACTTTTATGTTCATCCCCCTCTCCCATCCTCTTCTCCCTGCCCCTTCCCCTCCTGATTCATACAGAGAAATGGCTTTGAAAGTAAAGGTCAAAAGGGTAATTATTGGACGTATCTGAATTTAATTTAGCTGCTGCTGTCTTTTTTCTTGCAGAGGAGAGTAATGTTTTTGTATATTAAATTGAGTTGTTGGGTTTGGGGTTTTATTTTGCAATGGTTTATCATCTAAAAGAAAAACCAAATAAGACTTGATGTTTTAGCACATGTAAACACATTTTTAAAACAATAATTAAAACCTGCCCTTTCGTAGAACGATCTGGATATGAGAATAACTTTTGCCCTCTGCTTTATGTTGCTAGTAAAATAAATTATTCAGAAAAACAACATTAGTTACAATTAAAATTACCACACCTAAAGTTTTAGTTCATTACCATGGGCTTCCACAAATGTAGTAATGGATTTAATTGCATTTACTGCAGAGACAGTCCTTTGTACAGAACTCCAATCTATTTTTCTGTTCTTTTAACAATGTAAGAAAGACTACAGACTAGATACATACACCCTGTGAGAAAAGGAAGTAATTTGCTCAGGTATGTGACTGGAAAATAACATATGAATTGACTGCAATATTTCTGTGATTCAACTTTACAAAAGGCATTGTTACTAAAAAGAAAATGCTTTTTTCTTTTCAAAGCCAGCATTTAATAGTACGAAATCAACAATTAGAGCTGTTGAGAATCATCAGATCACATCAAATACACCACCCCTTCAAATACTTTCAGAAAAGACACTTTTTATGGACATTTACAGTTCAAGGCAGAAGATAGTCCCTGATCTCATCTGGACCTTACATTGGCTGGACCAGCTTTTAATAGCAGCACTGAAAAGTGACATGGGATTCATAAACTTGTTGTTACATATTCCCTGAAAGACCTTTGTCTATAGACAGTTTTTTTGCTACCTTGTAGGATATTAGGAAACTTATCTGGTTAGCACAGTGAGAAAAAAATAGCTATTCCATAGGATCTCTGGATTACCACCTCTTAAAATCGTCCCTTCCAGTGCAGTGATGGAAAGGAGATACGTAGTGAGATACAGATGTGTCCATTTAAATCTTTCCTTGCGATCTGTGTATCTATCTGCCTAAGCATGTACCTACCTACTTATCTAGCCCCTTGTACTTAGATTTCACAGACACTGTTATATTTTTTGAAGCCACTGTTTGAAAGAATAAGAAAATATTAGGTATCATAAGGAACCAAGACCATATTTAGGGAGACTGAAAAATATCCAGGATAAATCTGTCTATGACAATATGAAATAGTAGTTCAAGTATTAGAAGTGGCCCAAGACGACTCTTTCATAGGAATCTATGAGTCAAAGTTAATTAGGCCTTGATTTTCTTAAATGTATCTAAAACTTTGACCCTTTGGAGAAATATGTATAGACTTTAATATAGTTCCATATTCTGACAAAGATATACATAGTAATATAATTATTATATAACAACAATAATAATAAATATAATAATTAATAATTGTATAATAATTATATAATATGTAATGTATAGAATTTATACTTAACAAATACCTGTAAGCACTTAAAACTTTACTTGTAAAACTACTATAATCTTCAGTACCATTACTCTCATCACAAAAGGATTTTTCAATAAGAAGAATCACGTACAGGTTATTGTGATATGGGTCATGAAGATTTTACTATTTCTGCTATTGAAGCATCCACAAAACTCTACCAACTTAGCTTTACTGAAACACTAGAGAAGTCCAGAACAGGATGTTTTCAAATATTTTTTTTTTTCCTTCTCCTCAGGAAGCCATGTGGATCTCTAATAAAGAGTATTTCTTTTCTTGCCCCTCTCCCGTAGATTGATCAACTTTCTGTACAACCAACATCCATGTTTTTCAGCAATCTGCATTACAGGGCAGCCACTGGTTACTTCACTATTATTATTGTTGTTTTTCCTCTGTTTGCTTTAGTTTGCAGTAACAGAAAAACAGCCAGGAAGGAAAACCTCAGGCCAGATCTAGAGCAGATCTACGTTGGCCTTCTGGAAGCAGTAGCCCTACGACCAGTCCCACACTGTTGCCTATCCCAGTTCCTCATCAATTCCACCTCTGCATTAGAGATCCAGTGAAAATATGCCACTAAAAGTAACCAGTTCCATATGTATCACATATTCTTCTGTTCACCTCAACTTCCCCTGACTCTACCTTATATCTTTAATTTGTGTGTTTGGGGTTTTTCCCTTCATGTCAGCCACTACTTACATTCTAGAGGAAAGAGAATGACAGTAGCCAGGAGCACAGTTACTTTAAGACTCAGCCAGGATGCTCCATAGTGTATCATTAATATTTTACCAAAGGGCTTCTCCTCTGGCCAGCAGCGCCTTGCTCCTGCATATGCTCAGGTCATTCAGCTGGAGCAGTCATTCAGTTGCAAACAGAGAGTTCTTAATATTTTCTAGCACAGAAAGCTTTAAATATCAGTTCCATTTAAAAAGGCAAACTAGCATTCCTAAACTATGACAAGGAGAGATGGTGATTCATCAGACATAAGGGCACATTTTTCCCCACCCTGTTGTTTGATCTTCTTTTAAGAGCATGCAGACGTAGCAAATTGTGCCTTATAGCCCTTCAGATTCTTTTTTCTTCGGTTAAATAAGACCCACATCTGAAATGGTTCCAAGTACTGTAACATCATGGATGATTCATCTCCTCTGGAATTATTAGAGAGAAAGTATCCTTCTTTGTGAAGTGGGCTGCATTCCTTGAGGCCATTTGGTGTTTTTCATTCATTGCTATTTAGTAGCATTTCATAGGCTTTCATAATGATAACTCACAATCCATAATAATGTCATAAATCAAAAAAAAAAAAAAAAAAAGGGAAAGCTTAGCATTATCCTTTCACTTTTTGTTATACACTTTGTTGCCATAAATCTTTCACATTGCTTCCAAAAATAGAAGAAACATACCCTTACATTTCTCTGAAGCAGAAAGAGGCTGTGGTGTTCATAGAATCATAAAATGGTCAGAGTTGGAAAGGACCTTAAAGATCATCAAGATCTCCCTAGAGCAGGTTGCTCAAAGCCCCATCCAGCCTGGCCTTAAACACTTCCAGGGATGGGGCACCAACAACTTCCCTGGGCAACCTATTCCAGTGCCTCACCACCCTCACAGTAAAGAACTTCTTCCTATAGTGTTATGTCTGCAATTTAATTTGTGACACTGGTCCTCCTGCCTCAATGAGTGGAAGTCCTTGCTCCATTGGAAGCTCTAAATGGAGTCTGGATACTGGTTAAAGGCTTTTTGGTCTCAGTGGGAAAATGATTTGATGTCTTAGTTGTAGGTACATTGCTGCAAGCTGATTCTGCATATTTCTAGTTGTTCCTATCTACATTATTTTCCAACTGGAGATTCTATTTTCATTTCTATGTTCACAGTTCATTTGCACTCGATCCCCAAGAGACTGTTTTCTTGAGCATGAATTTTGTAAAAATACAGAGAAGATTAACCCCAGTTCTTCACTGTACTCTGGACTGTGTATTCTCTAAAAAAGCTCTTTATAGGCAAGGATCCTTTTTTCTTGTCAATTAGCTCCTGAATTCCAGTTTCAGTGCTTACTCCATAGTTTGTGCTCCTTTACAAATAAAAAATGTGATGCATGTTTTGGGTTTGGGGTTTTGGTGGGTTTTGCGGGTGGGTTTCTATTTTCTGTACAGTACATTAACTGTATTTATGTTTCAGATATGCCAGATTCCTTTGCTAGTCGCTTGAGACACAGCACAAGAGTGAATTACTCTGAACTGTCTTTCTGTCTCCTGACAGGTCTGCTTGAAAAGCAGCTTGCCTCAAGCTGAATTCATTGTTATTTCACTTATCTCCAAGTCAGCAAGAGACAGTTTTACAAATCTCTAACATAAGGCATGAAATGGAATTCAACAGCAACACTGATTTTCTTCTTTTTATTTGGCTCCAGCCAAATGAATGGAGGCTGGAGCACATTTTGGGGTGTTTTCTTGAAACGTTAGCTTTATTAAAATCAGTCATCCTGTGAGACAAACAGTAACCTCATAGAGAATCATTTCTCCCTGATTTATTTATCTTTTCCTGTATATACTTCATATACTTGAGTATATGCACAGCCTTTGGGGTTAAATACTATGAAAGTTGATAGCATTTACTGAAGCATGAGACATGTTAGTCTTTCTTCTTTTGACCTTTATGACTCTAATACATTACTGCTAATAAATTCTATTTAAATAAATATGCAATTAGCTTAAGATCGCTAAAAGACATTCCATTTCACAAGACAAAATGTTTCCCTGAACTTTCCAGGTCACAGGGATGATCTCAAACACATTTCCTAATTACAGTGTTGTGGGTAGTAATCGACTTCCACTCATGCATTGGCTTGCGTTTGTACACTTAATGTGAAAAGAAGCCACATTTTTAAAGGATGTGTCTATATTAGTAATCTACACAAGACTAGGGCCTCAATGGCATGATGATCTACATAATCATATCATGAGAATGGTCCCTACTGCAGGTCATCTACTGCCCCAAACAGTGAGGAAGCCCAAGCCCGTGTTAAGTGCCTTAGGATGAGAGAACCATTCCCTTGCAGTGGATTGAGTATGGTGACCATCCTGCCCATTAAAGAAGTGGGGCTAACTTTTCAAACGTGTAAGGTCATTTGTCTCTATTTTTAGTAGTCAAAGGCTGATTCCATCAGGGGAACAGAGCTTTCAGGACTGGCTTGGCACAGACCACCTGCTTGTCACAAACAGCCATAAACAGCCAGAACAGTCTTAGCCATTGAGTAAGGTGATTGGCCTTTCTTTGGCTCTTGCATCTTGGTAAAACAGCACTAAATATCTCTTTTTTTCATGAAAGAGTCCTCTTCCTTCCCACTGATACCCTCCCTTTCAACTGAAGGTTGACTGCTTAAGAAATAATTCAGGAAATGATAAGAGATCCTAGACCTGCCCCAATCCATGGCGTAGTTTTCAAGGCTATGTCCGCATGAATACATAAAAATGGGCTAGAAGATACTCTGTGGCTGGTAGGGCAGCACACTCCATATAGCTCAGTGAACTTTCCATCCAGCCTAGCTTGCTTTGTCCATGATGGAAACATTCCTGGGTCCTTGAACTGTGCTATCATTGAACAACAGGTTCAAAGATCAAAACCATGTTAAAGGATGTTAGCAGAATATCACATGCCAATCTTCATAATTTCTCAATTACACCTGTAGTGTTTAAACAGAGTCTTGCTCAGAGCATTTTAAAAGCACACAAAGTGAACTGAAATGCTGTGGATAACATAATTCAGAAGCTACTGTTGCCTTTGACCTCTGTATGGAATACAAAAAGTACGGGCAAAAAAATCTCAAATCAGTGTCAGGAGAAGGCCAAATCAATTATTTTTTAAAATTTCATTTTTCTTTCCACCGTAAATGCTTGTCATTTTTCAGAGAAAATTTGGCATTTAGACTGGAAAGAACTCTCCATTAAAACCAATAAGCAATTTTTTCTACAAATCCAGGGCTAAATGTAGCAGAAGTGGCTGAGGTAAAAAACTTATGACAGCTTGAAACCAGTGCTATTTTCTAGCATTATAACAGAATAACAGTTTGGTTACTGCAAGTTGCAGTACTAGATCATTAATGTAATTTTACAATTACTAATGCAGCATAAGTTTTTCCTGTTATTTTCCTTATAGTTTCATCAAAAAACCCAGATCAAATATAACCTGCTATTGTAGGGATTTTTAATCGAATGCAATTATATAATTAATGATACAATATTAAGTCATGACAGTCTAATTACCATTGATGAACATTTCTTCAGGGGTCTCTAGCTCTTGTGAGTGGAGAATGGATTCCTAATAGGCAGCTCAGAACCCCTTCGGCTGTGTCACAGACAAATAGAATTTCACATGCTTGTACTGCTCTTGTCTTATTCTAACAGCTCCCCTCCTAGTCATACTAAATTACTTTGGTTTATTCTGTTGAAATCAACTAAAAGTTCTGTATGAATTCTGTAACCAGCAAATAAAAATGTTTGCACACAAATGAGAGCAGCAGTGTCACACATTGTGTTCTCCTCTAGCACCAGCAATTTTCAGGGTAGGAAATTTCAGTGCAATTAACAGTTAGTAATTAAATTAACCACTCTTTTTGGTCAGATATCCTAGAAAATAAATTAATTTGTGGTTACACAGTCAATAGCTAGTATTCACACTGCTTGAATATTAACTACCAGAATTGAAACTTTCTTTGTAATAAGTATGTTATAGATAATATCAATGTCTCTTCTCTCAGATAAAGTCTTCTAAAATAAACAAGATGAATATCTCACACATAATAGTTTTAAGGAGTTGTGGAAAGACAGAGGGAGAAAAAGAAATGAGAGGAGAAAAAAAAGGAAAGTGATCTAAAAGTAACTGACTACATATGCTCCCTTCTCCAAAATAACAGAATAACACAGAATATAGAGACAAGAACTAAAGCATTGTAAATCAATGTCTTTTTGCAGCACATTCAGTCATAGTCCCTGAACACCATGGTTTATAGTAATACTACAAGGGTGGTTAGGGAAGAGAATCAAGGAATACTGTCAGGGAAAGTGGAAAAGAAATGTTTTATAGAGCTATAGGTGTTGGGGGAGGACTTGACTCCATTTTTACTATAAATATTCTTCTTGGGCTCAAGGCAGGTTGCAGCTACTCTGGTAACGAGGAACGAAGGGTGCACAGCAGCAGAGCTTCTCCACTTAAAATGCTGACCTGCTCTCGGTACATGTAGTGCTACTGAGGGGGAATACAGTCCCGTTACTGCTCTCCAGGAAGTCTCCATACTCCTGCTAAGGACACAAAGCTACTAAGAATCAAACCACATGATCAAGCAGTAAAGTCCTTGGGGTAGGCAGGCAGGGGAAAATATATATTTCAGTTCAAATTAACCTCTGGAGTTATTCATGGAGTCTATTATTGCTGACTACTTCCTGTATTTTACCTCCTTACATGCTGTGTTGTTGCTAATTTGCTGTATATGTTGCCAGTAACCATAAAAGCCATTAGCTCATCTCAGTTCTTTGGAAAATAAAGGGAGGAAAGTTAAGCAACTTGGGCAAGTTTGGGGGAAGTTTTGTTTGTGGGTTTGTTTTTTTTTTTCTTCCTTATTATTCAGTGTTCTCTTGAGACGAAGAATTATGCTTGGCTGTACATTGCTAAACATGGAAAAATAGTTGTTCCATACAAAGAGGGAATATACAAATCCCTAACACGCAGCTTTTCAACCCACAATTTCTTACTCAGCTGAGTTACTCCAAAAGACATTTGTTCCTCATGTCACTGGTACTATTGCACAGATTGTTCCAATTACAGAGCTATAGTTCCTTTATGAAGCTGGCTTCAGCTTTCACAACCAAAATGACATGTAAAAAATTGCAAAATCAAATATATATTGTGCCTATTGATTGTGTATCTACAATGGGTCATGAAACTTAATCACTATCATGAAACCTCTTCATAGAATTACTACTTCTAAACTCAAAGTGAATGAACTGGAAGAGTTCTTTTATGGTTCTTATACAAATGCCTGTTATATATGTATTGTTCCAGGAAGAAATTACATGATTACCATTAACCCTAAAGTGAGATGTATTTTTTTTTTAAATAGAATACATCAGTACACCAACTGACACTTAACGGAAGGTTATAGACAAAAATTGTGCTTGGCCACAAAGGTCTGGATTTACAATATGCACTAATATTGACAACATCACCAGGTACAGAGCTGTGTAAGTAATCAATGACAAAAGGGTTTTCACAAATCCTGATATTTGTAGCTATTGACAACAATTAATATTGACATCTACAGAAATATATGTCTCTCAATTAATATGAGTACTCCCACAAATTTCACTTAGCCTTTTTGAAAAAATAAAGTCTGGTTAAATCATGAGAAATAAAGTGGTTTTATGTAAATATTTCTGAAAAGAACCTTGATAATGTTTTCTTGTCTTTTACAGATGATAACTTGAACAGATTGTGTCCAATCTACAGTTTATTCTAGATAATAATGGTGTGGGTTTATGAAAATATCACTTTTTTCTTTTTTTTTTTTTCCTGAAAATGTGAATTGTTTAGACTCACTATTCAAAACCACCTCTTTCAGTCAGTTTTCTAGAAGGATACAAACGTTTTTCTGTTTGGTTCTTTCTCAGAACAACTTAACTTTTCTTGATTTAGGAAAAGACGAGGAGGTAGGCAATAATATTCATCCTTGAACGTTGATAGCAGCCTTAAACAGCTATAAATGCATTGCTAAAATAAATTCAACTTTATTCACGTATTTTTAAAGCCAAATCATGCTGGTCTAAATGCAGTTGTTTCAAAAGTTGAACAGGTCTACATTTGTTAATCTCACGACAGAGGTTATCTTGCTTATCTCAATGGCATGTGAGCTGAACTATCTTTTCAAAAATTCCTTCTTGCACCACAGGCCAGAAAGGCATGTGGCTGAGCAACCATGAATTCCATTTTCCTTCCTAGAAATTTTGCATGCAATACAATACAATGTTACCTCAAATTTAAGTTAAGTAATCTTTTCTGTTAATCTTATTTCCCATTGCAAGATTGTGCAATGCAAACAAACTGTGTGAAGCAGACCGTGCAACTGAGTATTCCTGTTTTCAAGGTCTGAATGAAAACAGAATGAAATACCAATCTTGTCTTAAAGACATTTCTGTTATTCAAAATTGCTATTATCTCTTGTTGTGTGTTTGATTGGATAACATATGCTTGGTTGATAGAATTCTCTATAATAGCAATGAGGGAACTAGTATGCTGCAACAGACATGTAGTCTATGCAGGTAATATATTTATTCTCCTTCCCTGTGACCACCATCAAACTACTCCAGAGGAAAGCACCGGATGCTCTGCAATCTTCAGACTTAAAAAAATCCCTACACATAAGCAGGAATACCTATAATCCCAGAAAGACACAGAAGGTTTATTTTTGCCAAATTTTAGGTTTATCATACAGATTTCCTTTCTAGTCAGAGGAGACAATCAGGCATTTTTAGAGCACAAGTCATCACACTTATTTTTAAATATCTAATTCTCTCTGATAGAGACAGAAGTGAAGGAGGTAGCGAGTTTGTATGTAGATATTTACACTATAAACATCCAAAGGTTGGTGAAATACATTTTAATCTTGGAAACATTTTAAACCTCAAAATAAGCGATTACAATTTCCGAACCTCTCCCATCCATGATGGAAAATTAGCATTGCAAGCAACTTTAGTACTTTAACATCACTGCTAAAGCACATTGAAGGTTAATTTCAGTTTAACAACATAATCCTTGAAAAGCCTTCACTTATTACCTAGAGTACTGGAGAAATGGGTCAATGAGGTTGTTTATGGAGCAGGAGCTGATGCAAGCAGAAAGAAACTTTTATCAGTACCTGAGTATAAAATAACCACTGACTGCAGCTCATCCATACGTGATTCACTGCAGGAATCCAGCAGGTGGTTGATAAGGGGAGTACACCAGAAAGGTAAGCAGACTGCATATAAAAAGAATGTAAACAATTCAGCATTCCTCCCTGCACTTACCACCATGGAAACGATAACAACCCGCTCTGTTGACATACTTTGTAGCTCAGCCTTGCCTCTCCTGTGCATGTAGACACTGAATTGGCTACAGATCCTCTCCAAACCAGCTGCCCTGCCAGACAGAGAAATGAAGCATAATGCCTCACACAGCCCCCCTAGCATGCCAGCATAATGGTAATACTTAATCCATTGGTCCTCCAGAAGCACCCACTAGGGCCAGAGCTGGTCCTAAATATCTACACATTTTCTCACTCTTGCAGGCAATGCCAGTAACAGTTTAAAGTGCTCTGTTCCCACCTAGGGTGTTAATATAAGCAAATCAAAATGAGATGCCAAGGCAGACATGCAGAGGTAACTCCTCTGGGGCAGATCTCTTTGTATCCTACTGTGTGGATTCTTCTGCCAGCCCTGAGGAGATAGAAAGGAACAACATAAAGGGGCAAAGTTGCAAGACTGCAAGTAGGAAGTGGAGTCAATACTACAGTGTGTTGAATAAAAACAGGTTCTCAGTAGAGAGGATGCTGGAGAAAGTAATTTCTGTAATAGCTATATGGTATTACAAAGCTAGCAGTGAGTTTGGGTCCTCCTTCCTTTTATATTGGAAAAATCATAACTTAAATCTTCACTTTATGAGAATGGATTGATGATTTTAAGTGATAGCACATTCATTTGATTTAACCCTTTGAAAGAAATGATAGCTCCAGTGATAATATCATTGTATTCTTAGGAGTTAGATCTGTATTCCACATGCCTTTGTTTCCTATTACTGAGAACTACATTGACAAATTACAGTAAATGTCTAAAGCACGTAGACTCTTGAAACATTGTCGTATGCTAAATTAATACTGATGGTTTCATCCTGCTTAGTTTGTAAAATGACTATGTTGTTTCAATACCCTTGCTTCATATGAGATTCTTGTATGCTTGTCAGACAAGCTTTGCACACATCAGATGATCATTTCTTATGACCCTATTCAGAAGAGCAAGATACTCCCAAGCAGCTTTCCAAGTTTTTTTATACAGATTCCCCACATTCCCCCTACCTATCCCAACCAGAGCTACTCAGCAAAGCATTAACCACTGAAATCCTTTGATCCATTCTTCTACAAAATCTTGAATTTATGCATAATTCATGTTCATTCTTCCTTCTGCATACAGATGATATTGCTTACACATGCAAAGTCCAAAAAAGACTAAAAATGGTGCCTAGAGCAGAAAACCCTTCTCTCTGTGAGTTTTACTCACTTTGGAAAAGTGGGGTGAGATTCTTAAACCTGATCCTTTCTACTTTTCATGTAAGCAAAGAGAATGAGATTCACACTGAAGTAAGAGGAAGAGGAGTTGTAGCATACATTGCCAGAACAGTGCATTACACACCCAGGAATCCTAACAGAAGTCAAGGCTGGAATGGGTGAGCTATAACTGTGCTATGCAATCTTTCACTGAGAAATGCTTAGGTCTCAGAGGACTCAAAGCTGAGTAATATGATGCCAAATTAAAAGAATTATTTCAGGATAAATACTAATTGGCAATTCTTACAGCTGTACCACACAGATCAGGCAATCTGTAGAAATGACTGAAATTAGCATGGTATGTGTGATGTATTAGGGAAGAGCAAGCATGGATTTTCTATATGTTAATTATGCCTACTACAGCTCTTTGGTGAGATCAGCAGTGACATGAATAAGGGAGAACTGGTTCATAAAATCTACTTGAATCTCCAAAATGTGTTTGGAAATTTAACTTGACGAAGGTTTTTCTGAGTGAAAACTAAATGTTTATTAGGAAGATACTTACAAGATAAACACTTGGTCAAAAAATGGAAAACAAAGGTATAGCACATTGTCAGTATTCCCAATGGAGTGAAATGCATCAATAGGATACTTCAGTGATCTGTGCAGTTAACTTATCCATAAATTATCTGGAAAGGGGAATAGCTGAACTGACAAAATCTGATGGGAATTCATTGAAGTTGAAATTGTTCGAAGCTGCTAAAAAGGCATGCTGACTGTGTAGCAGCATTTCAGAAGAACCTAGCTAAGTTCTGGCTAAACTGAATATTTGATTAAATAAAATGGAAAGTGAATCTTAGTGTAGATAAATGAAAAGTAATATATCTAAGAGGAATTATCCTCATTTTTGATATGCAATGATGGTTTGCCAGTTCTACTTTAAAGTGGTGTTTAGTACCAAAGTCTGTGGAAATTGTTGACTCAGGGCCCAGTGAAGTCAAAAAGCAAAGAAAATGTGAAGCATTAGGAAAGAATGGGGAGCAAACCAGAAAACAACATTTTGATAGTATAATCTAATGTTTGCTTTCTATTTGCAAAATCAAGGGGAAAAAGAAATGTACTTCAACGTTTTCTTGAAAGGCATTAAAAATAATAACAACAGTACCTTGGTGAACACAGCTTCTTATGTTAAAGTCATTTGAAAGGTCATAAAATCCAAAGGTGTTAAGGTAAGTGATGATAGTCCTTGCTAATTAAAATTACCTCCTACACGCTGGGCTTGCTTTTTGGAAACACTTGTTTCCAGTCTTTGAGAAAATGAGTTTTGCAACTGGTGGTATATTCTCAAGTTGGTCCCCAATTATACATAAATGGAAATTCAGTTTTATCTCCTAATTTGTTTTTTGTGTGGTTGTTTTTTTTCCTTCCCTGTCCCTTACTTTTTCCTGGATGCAACACAGCAGGAGAAGGAGCAATTGGAGGTGTTGAAACCAGGCCACTACAAAATAATTGCAGGTGCATTAGCACCAGAAATGCTTTAAGACCAATTAATGGGGAAATTCACTAAAAGCTCCATTATCTCTTTAAAGGAGCTTTGCATGCTTGTGTCATGCAGCTCATAAATAACTGGGATCTAAAAGGAAAACCCTTTGTAAATTGTCCTTCAGACTTTGTAAGAATAGGTGCTAGTCATGAAGCTATTGAAACATAAGGTTATGTTCAGAGTAAAAGCACCACAGAATGAATCATGATCTCATTGTGGAAATTACTCTGAGTAGAAATGGAAGACTTTGGCCAGACTGGTTATGTTACAGACACACAAGGGAACCAAGATTTGAATTAAACAAGGGGGTGTCAACCACAGATCTAAAGATTCTCTTAAAGTTAGATATGTTGAAAAAAAAAAGCAAACCAGAAATTATAAGTATACGTAAAACCAGATAGGTAAATGATGAAAACCAGAAGGAATGCAAATGAACGATCTCTTCTTACTTTAGTAGCAGTCAGTCAAGAAAACACGTAACACATTAAATCGACTGGCTTACAAAAAGCAGGAAGCCAGTGTGGTAAAAATGTACCTACAGCGTTACTGGTGTGTGTGTGTCTGTGAATGAGTGAGCATTTGAGGGATCAGTCTTGTCCAGAAAACAGGCTACATCGATTGTGTTGGCATTTGGTGTCAAGATTAATTGTCTTATTGTATATGATTATGGTCAGGAGTGGTAATTTCAAAAAGGCCCAAACTGACTCTCATTTCATCTGAGATAGCTAGGAGGAACTGGCATGAAATTTGTGTTGTGGGTTTTTTTTTGTCTGGTATTTTGTCTCAGTATAATCTTAAACAGTCTTTGTGAACTGTGGTCATATTTTAGCTACTACTAAATATCAAGAATGTTTAACAAGAGCTAACCTAAGGAAACATTCTGTAATTCATCTTATTTAGTATGATTCTCACAGCCATGAAAGCTAGACAAGAAACCTTACCAAGAACAGCTGCAGAATAATCAGATGCAGCAAACCTATCAGGAATATGTTAACGTGTTGTGATGGGAAACTGTGGCATCTTTTTTTTTCCCACCTTCCTAATGTGAAAGTATGAATTGAATTTTTGGTAGGTGTTTCAGTATTCTAAAAGATTGTGATTCAGATCCCAGAGAACAAGAAATGGGACATTTCTCATCACTGGTCCACTGTATCAGGGTTATATACATGTCCTGCATGTATATGATAGACATAAATGTAGATATTTAAGAGGTGCTTTCACTGAAATATGGATTATATGTGATAATCAGTCTGGCTTCAGTGACTGAATTACATCCTAGTTGAGTTTTAACTTCCTGTTCTTTGGAGTTGGTCCTGGAGAGGAAAATGAAGGAAATATTTTCCCTAGGGAAAGAAAATGGACAAAATATCACTGAAATTATATAAATTCAACAGTGTGGTTACTGTTCCCAGCTTAGCAGTGGTGTCAGGCTTTCATTTCATACAACTTAATACTTCCTGAATTCCTGGGATTTTATTTCTTCTGCACCAGTTAACATTTCACTCCCATCCTCTTCTTCCATTTCTATGCCCTCGCCCCTCTGTGCCATACTCTAGAAAGTGTGTTGAAGTTGAATTTACACTGAAAAAAATCCCAACAGGAATATCAGGCGACAGCATCACTTTCATCTCGTTGCTCCTTCAACAGACGATCCCAACTCTGTTTCACTAATTTTGACAGAGAAAATGTTTCAAATAGAATTACTGAAAGGCATCTGGTCTCATTTTGGTCAGTGCCTTCTTGGATGATACCACAGGAAGATACTGTGTTTGTTTTATAGAAATTAATGACACAACTTTCTCTGCAGAGGAAGAGACAAAAGAGCAGAAAACCTCTAATGTTTGTCATAATACTCTTTCTTCTTCATGTTAGCAGGCACCATTAACACCAGAAAGTCTTTGAAGAAGCATTCTCTTAATGCATGTCATCTTGTTCACAACATACAGAGCAGTAACAATAAAGCTGGTGATGGTAATTGTGTGTAGCCTCTGTCAAGTTGACATAGACCTACAGAACCTGAAGGAATATCAACTGTAAGTGTATCTGCAGATGGCTTTTTTGAATAGAAAGCTTTTCATCTTAAATGCAGGCTTGAAATTTCAGCAAATTTGGCACAGTAAGGATTACTGTCAAAGAATGTATAACATAAAATTAAATCCTTATAAGTAGTTTTTGATGGAAGGACACATTTTATGCATATATGTTTATGTAATCATTAAATAAATAATTAAAAATCTTTATTAATCAACTGCTGGCTAGTATTGGTTCATTATCATTGCACTCAGTGTCTCAACATTGTAATATTTACTGCTTTATATTATGTGAGTAATAACTATTGTGCTTAAATCACAAGATTGGTTTCAATATAATGTTACATAGCAAAATTATTATCAAGTTCTATTTTCTGATGGAATTTGTACTAGATCCGGTAGCTTTGCATTGTGTCTTGTTTCTGTAGCTAAGAGTTAATGATCTGAAAAATGTAATATGATAGGAAGCAAAACTATTTACAAAGTTTGTACTAAAATGCTTGTAATAAAGTTCCAGGCATAACAACGTGCATGTAGTTGCCTAATCACTACATAGCAATACAGGGTTAGGGGACTTGGCTTCCATTCCTTTTACTAGAAAGGATTCAAACACTTATGGATGAAACTTGGTATTTGAGATAGGTGCCTTCTTCCATTGCTTCTGTTATTCTGTTCCATTTTACATTTCATAATAAAATATTCATCAAGGGATTTAAATTGCCATATAGTCTGATAATTAGGACAGCGATCTGAATTCTAGTTCCTGTGCCAACTGGTATTTTACTATGAAGGCGTGTACAAGCTTGGATTCAAATCAGGTGGCCTCCTAAACTACTAAACCATAGAAACAGTCTATTTTGGCTCAATGAATATTTCATTATGTCCAAAGTGAAACGCAGCACTCTCTGAGAAGCTGGAAATTATTATGGCTTCTGCAGAGCCTAGTTGACAGTATTGGAGCTTGCAGAGTTTCCAGGCTCTTAAATCCATGTGAGTCCATCTGTTGACCTGTGAATTTGAAAATCCTGGAAACCTTCAGGCAAGTTGTAAAGGACACAGACTCCAAGGGTCTCTGTCCTCTCACACGTTCATTTATTCATTAATCAGGTGCTAAAGAACTCAGCAGGTACCCTGATGTGTGATTAGAGGGTTTTGAAACATTTTTGGCATGAGCAGATCCATCAAAACCCTATCTGTCTTCTAGTGCAATTTCACTGTGATCTCTGAAAAATATTTTGCTTTCACTGATTCAACATTCTTCAACAGAAAAAGCAAAATTGTTCTTTTTTTCCAAACAGCTAAATGTTTACTTCTCGGACTTAATTCATTACATGTAGTGTAGCCAGACAGTTGAATGACGCATGCTGATGGCAAACTCTCCAAGGAGGAACATGACAGACTGTGTCACTGGCTTCTAATACATGTGTGCTTTGGTTAAGATCATGTTTCTGATAGTTGTGTAAACTAGGATGCCAGGGTCTTATTACTTTGAGTGGGAGGATGAGATGATCCGATCAGCGTGCCAAGTTCCTGTAACTCATCACTTTCCATTCTCCGTGAAGTGGCATTCCCCTAATCTGCCTGCCAAAAGCTGGTTTCTATTTCACAGTCCCAAGGACGGTGTAAAATCTCACTTGCATATTACCTGATTGTTAGGCTAACTGCTGTAAAACCTGTTTCTGATTTGCACTTGTTTTAAACCGGTCAGCTACTAATGAAATCTCTTTCTCATTCTCTTGCTCTTTTATTCTTCCTGGCCTTTTTCCCACCCCCTTTTGGGCATACTTCCAAGTGTCAGCAAAATCTGGGTCTCCAGACACGTACAAAAGGCATTGCCTGCTCTGTTTCTTTTTTCTTTCAGGTGGATTGAAATACAAGACAGAGAACTGGTACTGTCTGGGGTTAAACTTGCTCAAAAAGCTGTGTTATTATATCAGACTTCATTTTTTTTCTGTGATATTGGCACTTAGATTAATGTAATATTCACACAGAAGACTTCAGAAACTTTGGAAAAATCAACATGTACTGCAAGTTGTTCCTGGAACAAGCAGGTGTAATCCTGAGAAGATAAATAAAATCCAGTTGCTAGCACTGATTTCTTTAACGTTTTATCAAACTCCCTGTTGTAGCAACGGTCTTATGCTGTTTTTTCCATTCTGCTTAACCAGCAGATGACTCAGTCTACAGACCAAGATAATGTAGTACAATTATAGCATTCAAAATGGTTTATGTGTGACTACTCAAAGCTTGTCTTCACTCTGTTTATTGGCTACCAGCACACTAAGCTAAATGCAAGTTAACAAATTCCTAAAAATACTCCAGGGATGAATCATCCCTTTCAAAAGAGTTCTGGAGAGTGTTTACCACTGTGATGGTAAGTCACGGGGTAGTGGGGAAGCCAATTTCTGTTACAGAGAGACAAGCTTGAGTCAGCCAAATGCTATGTTACAGATTCTGAATGCTTTGCCTGGAAGACGGCTATTATGAGTTAATGACCTCAAACTTGGGCCGCTAAAGGAGACTGTTAAAGAAAAAATTTCTCAAAGTGTCCACTTATTTTGCAGGCCTGATTTCTGTTGCTCTCCTTAGGAATTCAGGAATTAAAATTTTCTAATTTTTAGAAGAGTTACTCCCAAATCCTAAGTAACTCATCATTTTCAGAAAAAAATGAGGAGTCTGGTCACTTGGAATTTAGATACTTGACTTCCAATACTGACATTTGAAATTGTGTGTTCAAATTCATGGTACAAATGTGTGCACAAACATTCTCCACTACCTACAGAGTAGACTGAAGTATTTTTTGTAAGGAAGAAATTCAAGCGTTCTATTTGTTCTTTCAAAAATCTTTGTGTTTGGTAGATCCATGTTTATAGAAACAGTATTAAAACATAATAGCTAATGAATAACAATAACAATGCTAATAACAATAATAACAAAAACAACAATAAAATCCAGATGAAATGATGAAGTTGCAGCAGGGGGGGTTTAGATTAGATATTAGGACATCAGATATTAGGAAGAATTACTTTATTAAGAGGGTGGTCAGGCACTAGAATGGTCTGCCCAGGGAGGTGGTGGAGTCACCATCTCCAGAGGTATCCAAGAAATGTGTAGACGTGGTGCTTCAGGGCATGTTCCAGTGCCTGAGATTGCTGGGTTTGGTGATTTGTTTTGTGGGGTGGTGGTGGGGGGTTTGTTGTTTTGTGTGTGTGTGTGTGTGTGTATGGTTGCACTCGATCTCAGAAGTCCTTTCCAACCATGAAGATTCTGTGATTCTGTGATTCTGTGATATTACCACTGTCTTTTCGACTTCTGCCCTGTAATAAACATCTAATAAGCCATAATAGATTTGAACAATGTGATCTACTGGAAGGTGTCTCTGCCCACTGCAGGGGGGCTGGAACCAGATGATCTTTGAGGTCCTTTCCACCTCTAACCATTCTATGGTTCTATGATTTACTCATCGCTCCACAAGTATTTCATTTAAATTTAGCCCCAGTATTACTACTTTCCTAATTTAATCTGATTGAACATTATTTACAGTAAATTAAAGACTGAAGAAATGACCAAAAGCCTTATTTCTGGAGATTTTTCTGTAGGCATTCTCCAGTGTGGTTTAAGAAGTCATCTCCAATCCTTCTCAGCAGGTTACCATCCACACTCATCTGAGACAAGCGGCCGTACGGCTGCATTGTGGCCCCACATACACCCTTGCGCCTAGTTAACACAGATGGCTTGTTCTCATCAGATGTGTTTAGTAGCGCCTTTAAATAACTCAGAGTTTAGGCTGGAAGAATTAGGTCCTGAAAGTATCATTTGATAAATAGATTATCAATTACAGATAAATATTTTGAAAAATTAGCATCATGACAGGTTTTCCGTAGTTGAATCTTGACCAGCGCAAAATGTGACTATACACCAGGACAAAAATACTTTCTAGAAGTCCTGAATCAAATAATCAAATATATAAGGGGCATCTCATTGACCAGTCCTGACACACGCCTCTGTTCATGCTTTGTCTGCTATCTGACAAGCAGCAAAGGGAAAGAAAGGTAGACCTTTCCCTTGGAAAATGTGAGTAAAGTTTCTGACCAATTAGATAAATTAAATAGAATTTTAAACATAACATTTGAAAACAGAGGCAGTGTGAATGAGATTACACTCTGCCATCTTCTTCACTGTCATCATTCATTGCAACGAAACAAGTTTAAAGTTCCTCACAGGTGACCAGTGAGATGTGTCACATGAAAGGATGTCGGTTGATATCTTCACCTTTACAGATCAGATACCCTAAATCATAGAATCATGTCCTTCTCCTCAGGGCTGCTCTCAATCCATTCTCCTCCCAACCTGTGTTTGTCTTTGGGGTTACTGTGACCCAGCTACAGGACCTTGCACTTGGCTTGGTTGAACTTTCATGAGGTTTCCATGTGCCTGCCTCTCAAACCTCTCCAGATCCCTCTGAATGGCTCTTTTCTTTCTCTCTTTCCCTGCATGGAAACTACTGACTGTTCAGAGAAGGTTATTTAACTTTATTGCACTGTGGAAAAGTTCAGTAAATACCTATTTCTTAATTGAAAATTTTTGTCTGTAATTGTATGTTTGCAATTTAATCACATGCTGTTCGTTCCTTGACTCCTCCCTCTCACAGTTATACTTTGATAAGCAGGCTGGTGTTTGCATTGAGATTGTGTTAAAACTCTTTAAGAGAGCAGCCTATGAAAGTTCTCATTTGTGCTCACACATCTCTCATCAGAAGGAAAAGTGGATGTACTGCAGCCATGTTTGTAGAGGCGAATCTGGGGAATTGCTTTCTGGAAAGTGTTTCTGTGCAGAGTAAACGAGGATATCGTTAGATGATTGCCTGTGTTTGAGACTTTCAAGCACGTACTAGATGTATTTGTGATAGTAAAACCTCCCACTTGATCCCTGTGGAGATCTGGAGGAAATACTGCTGCTCTGAAGTGATATGTTACATCACTGTGGATGCCCAGCAAAAGTCCATCGCAAAACCTTTGCTTTTAGGTTGATGTGAACTGAAAGCTCTTAGCTTCTGCACTCTGTCAGATGATCCATTTGCTGCCCTTCCAAGACAGTACTTTGAAAGAGATACTGCAACGCAGCTTCACAAAGTGAGATGCAAAATAAATGAGCCTTCAGGCAGGATGCTACTTAACAGCCTTCTGGGAGCTGTTTATCAAAGCACAACTCTGCCTCACATCCATCCTCACCACCACCACTGGTTGTCTGGATGGCTCAGAGCACTCCCTGGCACCATTGGACAGTTGTAAATTTACCATATAGTCCAAACTCATAGGGGGCCAGGAAATAATTGTTTGAAAACTTTATACTTCAGAGTTTCTCCTCTCACTTTTTTACAACCCGAGGTAGCTAGCAGGCCAAGAAGACCTCTCACAGGCTTTAGAACCAAAGAAACCTGTAATGTGCCATGTCATTGGAAACTTGGCAGGCCGCAAACTGAAAGGACTATATGTTAATGTGATAAACACATAGGAAGAGAAATATGTATTAATGTAAATTTAGTAATGAGAAATGGATATTAATGAGGACTTGGGCAAGATGATCAGTTAAAATCTGGCTTGTCCTAAGAAAAATATTCCTGATGACTTCCATTGCCTCTCAGTCCTAATTCAAATTCTGCTAAAGAAAGGAGAACAGGAATTGGTGCTAATAAACCCGTGGAGCAAAAGTACTACATATGCCAATGTGAGTGTCTGCACAAGAACAAGTGCCCACAACCCCACCTACAGATTATGTGCTATATAATCCTACCTCACAGCTGGGAGAAATTTACGCACTGCTATTTTTGTTCACTTGATCCTGTAAGGCAGTACATAAGGATAGAACAACTGCAGTATGGTTTTGTAAACACCTCTAACTAGGGTTAAAACTTACTGAGATAGCAAATTCACGGTTTTACACTAATTTTGCTTTCTGTTTTTTCTCTGAAGAGTAAGTCTTATGAGGAGAGGCTGAGGCAGCTGGCGTTATTCAACCTAGAGAAAAGGAGGCTGAGAGGAGACCTTACCACTCTCTACAACTACCTGAAAGGAAGGGGAGTTGACCTCTCCTGCCATGTAATAAATGATAGGACAAGCGAAAATGGCCTCAAGTTACGGCAGGGGAGGTTCAGATTGGATATCAGGAAAAAATTTTACACTGAAAGGGTTATTAAGCATTGGAATGGGCTGCCCAGGGAAATGGTTGAGGCACCATCCCTGGAGGTATTCAAAAGAAAAGTTGACATAGTATTTAGTGATACGGTTTAGTGATGTTTTTGATTTTTTTTTATCAGAGTTGGGTTGATGGTTGGACTAGATGATCTTAAAGGTGCCATCCAACCTAGACAATTGTATGCTTCTATGGTTCTAAGTGTGTGATACTATTAGAACAATACCCAAACAATAACAAAAAAAATACATTCTGGAATAAAATTACACATTTAGAAAGAGTCCCACAGAAAAAGCTTGAAGAAGTCCAAACACAAATAATTGTCTTAAGTGCATATGGTTTTCTCAATTGCATATGAATTTTTTATAATTAGAGCTGCATGAATAACGGTTATTTCTGTTTGCTGCAGCTCTAAAAACAGACCAGATCAATGAATATACAGGAATCAAGGACATTTAGTATTGATTAAAACCAAAACAATTTGTTTTAAAAAACTTTTGCAATTAAATATTTTCTTTTTTTCTGAATTTTAAAAAGAAAAATTGGCAAAGGTACGAGTTTATGAAGTATTTCAGTACAGTTGTACATTTATTTTTCACATGCAAAGTTCTGCTTGGAAAGACATACAAATCACAAATTAGGAGGTTACAGCATGTTTCGCAGCTGCAGAAAAGAATGTCAGAATTCAAGTTTTTTCCTTCTTATTTTTAAGATCTTTTCTTTATTTTCTTTCTCATTCTTCTGTTCAGCTTCTGCCCACACATAGGTTATTTTACTTTGAAAGCACATGTGCTAGCAGTGAAATCAGATCATTCATACATTCTAAAACAAAGGTAAAAAACAGTCTTCTGTGACTAAGTATTTCTGGGTTTGGCATGATTGGCACTATTATCGTCTGGACTGGTTCATATTTTTGATACTCTTCAAGAATTAGTCACCTTGTTGACCTCCTAGGACTGGGAATAGCTAAGCAAACAAATAGAAGAGAGAACCTTGCTCAGACTGTTAGATTAAGCAAACGTGACAAGGAAATCACTAGAGTAGGCTCATACATATGCACTGTCAAGGTGCCATCCTGACAAAGTGTCTTTTTGCAGTACAGTCGCATGTTCTATACTGTCAGCAGGTCTTAGAAGTGAAATACATGTATTTCATTGTTAGAATTGAAAGGAAAGCTTTAAAATCCTTCAGCGCAGCCTTTTTTCAACAAGGTATTAAGTAAAAATGCTGTTAACAGAAAAAGAGAAAACATGCAGGCAAAGGTCAGTGTGATAGGTTTAAAGAAGTGCTGCTGATGACTCATTAAAGCTAACTGCAATGATGATTTTAGACAGGGTCTTTGCTTCTACTGATATCCTGCAGTCTCTCCAGCAAGGATCAAAAGAACTGGAGTCTTGACAGGAGGTAAACAAATGCATAAAGTTCACAAGTTCTCAAATTCATTCTTCATTGAAACATACAATTACATCCCCTTAATTGAAACTGCCTTCTTCTATTGCTATATGTGCAACAGCAGTGTGAGTTAGGACTGTCCTAGAGGCTTGGTTTGAGACGATGAGGATGACAGCAAGGGGAGATGGACTTCAGGCTCCCTGGGACAGTGGTTCCTGAGGTCTGACCACTGACAATGGGTTTAAGGGAAACATTTTGTACACACCTGCCTATATTTCTCAGACATAATTAAAAATTTGTCCTCTTGCAAGTATTTTATATTTAGCAGTATTTTGACTTTGATTACACTAGAAATGTAATATGCATATCCTTTTTCTGGAGGAAGGAGGAAAAATATCAGCTTGCTCCATTACATACCTGTGTATCAGATGGGTACTGGTACATTGATATGCTGATGGTGACCAGAGATATAATACTTGTGGTATGGATATGCTATGGTTTCGGGTGGTTCTGCCATCATCCCTCTGCAGATTATGAAGCATATAAGGTGAAACTAAACCCTGAGATGACCAAAGAAACGCAAATCATAACAGTGAATTTTAATGTTCCATATTTTGGATGCAGAAGGAAAAAACCAGCCCACAGCTGTTTTCCACCCACCTGGAGCCACTAGCTGTGTTTCCTTCATGTGTTGCAGGAATATTTTGTCAGCTATTTCAAAACTCCACTGTGAGCTAGTAACAAATCTGTATATATCAAGGAAATAAGTAGAAGGAGAGGACAGAACAGGGAAATGGAGTGAAAGTGCGAACATCTCAGAAAATGGAGATATTGCTGAAACATCCCTGACTGTCAAACCAAACAGATTAGTTTGAAGAAACCAAGCTTCTGTCTGATAACATGCGATTTTAATTGTTTTGTAGGGAAGGTGTTCCTGGAGGAATTTCTGACTTCAAGAGTAATTACCAACAATGTTTTGACTGCTGGTGCCTTTGGGCAGCAATTTGCTTCTGTTTAGTTTTTAGGTACTGTCACGTCAATCAGATCTGTGGCTGTATTCACAGGCAATTGTATCACCTAAACCAAGGAAAATATACACTAAAAGTCCTATTCATGTTTAAGGCAGAGTCATTTCATCCAGCTGCTCTTTTAAGGACAGAAGACTGAAAGTGTTAATTGAAGAGATGAGAAATTATGAGGAACGAATTTCTCCTCTTTTCTTTAACATATTTTTATTTGCAGACACTGATAGTTCTGTAATTGTTATTTATCATATTTCTTTATAGCATAAAACATTTATTTACGAAGTTCAGCACAATGTCCTACCCTCCCTCCTTCCTTCTATGCATTGATCCTGCAGCTTCACAAAACTAATTACAATTTCCACAAGTTTATTCACAGGCATCTACGCAAGAAAAGTTTAGGTAGATATAATACTTCTATATTGGGATTTTGCAGGAGGTGGTGGGAAAATTATGTTGTGTTTGTTGGTTTCGTTTTTCTTTTGCCAGATTTATGTAGTCAGTCTGGCTTAATGAATATAATGATCATAACTAAAACTTATATTATTTTTACTTGACTTTAAGGACATATGGTACGTTTTTATTTTTTGACTGATTTTATATCTTACCATTAGTATTGAAAATATGAATTTAGAAAGGCTTTTCTGTTGGGTATGCTATATATTGATTTAAAACATTCAACAGCATTTCCAAAATTAACAATGTTTCTATTTTAGGTCCTTAAGTGATATAGCATCAGTTGCTGCTGTTTCTAATACCTTGTGGTCCCACTTACTAGAAACTAGGGAAATATAACTTTCCCCATTCAGTGGTAGGGTGCTGAGCTACGGGGAGATAAAGGATCAAATCAGGTCACTGACATGCTTTACTCAGTAGATTCAACAACAGGATACAGAAATGTATCTCAGTCTTGGAAAAAGACTTCCATTCTGCACACATCCTACCTCCATATTAAACCAGATTTTTTCCTATGGAAAGGAAGAGCCACAGAGGCAGGAGCATCTGTGCAGCACATAGTACACTGTAAATGTTGTCACAAGAAGTCTGTAACAAAGCACTTTCCCTGTGTCCGAACAGACTGATCATTGTCCTTGTTAGAACTGCAGAACACTAGTACATGCAAAGACGACTGTAGGCAAAAATATCTAAACGCTACTTCAAAAAGCAACTTTATGTTAGAAACCATAAACACTGTGATTACTAAAACTCAGTGCTGTATTCACATCTACAGACCCCACTTCCACATTCTAGAAATTGTTTAGATATACAGTGAGTGAACACAGCCCAGCCCTGAGGTGTTCAACTACCAGCAGAGAAGTAAAAAGTTTTCCAGTGTGTTGCAACAGATAGCTTGGTAAATTGTACGTCTACAACCGGACAACCTTGCAATTTTGGGCAAGTAAATTCATCACCTTGTGCCAGTTTCTTATTCACAGATTTGGGTTATGACTATGTCAGTCCATGTTGCAGTGTTTTCAGGTCTATTAAATAAAAAACAGTAATGAAAGGAAATTAGGAAAAAGTGCTGCCAAATAAGGCAGCATTAAAGAAAACATATGCAAAGAATCTACAAATATGAAAGGTCTGTCTGCTTTCAATTTTTTTTTAATTTTTTTTTTTTAAGATGAGAACTGAAAAGTAGAATCCTGTATAATTTACCAAATGAATCATCCATGGGAAAGGGAGTTCTGGAACACTGCAGGAAAAAAACGTCAATGAAGGTGAAACTGGGAAGGTAAATAAACAGAAAAATTTTCAGATTCTAACCACCTTACTCCCCAGAAAGATATAGACCTTTTTTTTTAAAGCCTCTGTCTGGACATCTTCTAGCTTTTACTCGTTCTATACTACAAATTTGATTCCTGAAAGTCACACAAATAAAAATTTTATTTATACCGGACTTAAAATCCCTCCTTATTCTGCCAGAAACCTTCAGGGTGAAAAAATCTGAGAAAGTAAGAGATTAAAGATAAAGTTAACTTGCTCCAGCTTCACAGAGTGAAATAAACCCATCCTTTTTTATGTAATTAAATCAGAATAGTATAAAACTGTTAGTTGTTTTTTCAGATCTCTACTCTTTTATTGTTTAAAGAACAACAAAAATATCTTCGCCATTGGTAGACAAGGAAGGAAAGCTGCCGTGTATTCTGAATTTCACAGACAGATGAGGAAGGAAACCCAGAAATAAACGGAAAAACAAAATAGTCACACATTAGGTTTGTGTCTCATGTGAGAGCACACAGAGTAATGAAGGAGCGTTTAGTGGATATCAATCTGTGCTTAGTTTGGGATGACTGATATCATTGCAGTCATTGGATTTTTTCAGCAAATTGGACAAGATGTGAAACCTGCAAACTTCTATCCAGTGTCTCCATAACAGCTTGGTTGGAGTCTGAGGAGCCTTTGGGATGGAGCTGTGTTTTGGTATTATAATGACATTAAAATGAACAAAGTTCGCACAAAGGACAGCATTTCATCAAAATTTGACAAACCTTTGGCTCAGGGTAGCAAGTAGGCAGTTTATCAGTTTTATAGGGCCATCTCATTTCTGTACTTGCTGTGTTATCACAGAGTTTGGTCATAGAACCTCCACCGTACTCCATCTTCCATGTTGCTTTGCAAGCAATTTTTGTACTGGGAATCGCAAATGTAGTGGATTCCTCACATACCAGCTGCAACTGTATTCTACCCTAGAAACCATTTGATTTTATACTTTTCCTTAATGTGTGAACAATATTGTAATTTCAATATAATTTAATTTTAGTGATTATTTCAGAAGATCATGCCAAATTTTATAACAAAGAGGTGATTATTTTGTTTTACAGTTCTACAGCAAAACCACATAGCAGCCAACTGCTGCCCTATGAGTTGCTCTGGCAGTCATTCTTTGAGACATTTGCATTTTCAGTCTGATTAAACATATGTTAAACTGTACTGCCCACCTACAAATCAAATCTATGGCACTGAAATGGATTATATTAATTTTTAATACAACCCTATAGACTATTCTGATTTTACACCATGGGTAAATTGATGAACATCTTGGCCTCCAGCGAGTTTCACTTTTTATGGAAAAAGTAATATACTATGTTTGTTCCCTGTCCCCAAGAATAACTGTTTTCATTGTTATTCTCCTTAAACAGCCAGAAGGCGCATCTGTACTTTTCTGTCCTATCTTGTATAACCTCACCTTTTAAAAAATGTGACAGTAGATCTCTGACTAGTTTAAACATTTCTCAATTACATTGTGAAGCTGAGCAGCTCATTCATAGCTATTCATACCCTTTCATATTTCTTCATCATTCATCATCTAAAAGGCTGTTTCTGAGTTAATCCTCTATGTTCTTTTGTTTCCAGTTTTGAATATTCATTTGGTTTAGGAAAGAGACAAATGTGGATTATCCTTTAAACGGTGCCTCAAGGTTAAATTCATTGGGAAAATAAAGGATTCCAAAAACCAACAAAACAAAAAAGTGTTATCCCAAACTCTGGCCTGCACAAAATTTTCTCTTGGAGGTACTATAAATACAAAGCACTGTGCATAGGAGATTATGAAGATTTTATGATGCGGTAGTCCCTCTTCCTCCGCTATGCTTTTTCATAAGGAACCAAAAGCCCTTTTTCTTTTGAGATGAGAAAAAATGCAGCTAACAATGTTGACTCTGGATTGAACACAATAGCAGTTCCTAGTTAATATCCCACCAAGGTGAGAAAAAGCAGTTTACACTTCCCAGAACTGCTTTGTCTTCAGAAAAAGGCTGCCCTCAAAATAGAATTACCTCAACTGCAGCAATTTACACCCAGCTCAGGCTGTGAAGGGCAAGTTAGAAAACATGAGTCTAAAATGAGTGGTTTTCTTTTCTTGTTGTTTTGAATAACTTCTGGAAGACTTCAGAAAGTCTCAGGTTTGATATACCACTGCCAAATGGCCAAGGTCCTTTCTTTGAAGGTATTTTTTTTCATAGATATGCACCTTTACTATAAAGAAAAGTGACTTAAAACCTGGAAGTTGTGGAGTTCTCTTTCCACCATGGGAGGCAGCTACTTTTTATGAATAAGTCTCTTGGGACTATATTCTTCCTAAAGCTTCAGGTGAAACCATGAAGGAAAAGTCCTGCCTTTAAATCTGCTCAGGGCTTCTGCATTAATATTCCTTTAGGTGATAGCAGCGAAGCTTTCATATGTCACTATATCAATTCTTGTTGATACAGCATGTAGATAAGATTTAGACAGGGCCAACAAAAGTTACATGCTAACTATATGAGCAAGAAATTGCTCAGCTCTGGGTACAATGTCCGTTCTCTGAGACCATACTTGATGAAATCTTATAAAACAAACTGTAAGGGAGAGTTTTGCTTGGGGAGCAGTCTTTTGCTTACTGTGTCTTTTTATTAAGTAGGGAGAGATGGAACATTACTTTTCACACAGAAGTGAAAAAGATCAAGAAGTCTTTCATCTAATGCTTTTTACTGTTGGGCTTTTTAATTCATCATCTATTTTTTTGTGGCACTCAATTTTCCTGAACACACGAAGGAAAAGAACACTCAGACAGTATCAAAGTCAATGGCTTTTTCTTATCTTTCTGCATTTCATTCTGCTTTCTCTGGCTTTAATCCCTGGGTAAGCGGGGAGAAGCTGTGTGCAGAACACTGGCAGGAATAGAGAACAGAGGCAAATCTTACCTTTGCCTATCCCTATGAAGATTGTTGACAAAGTCTATTTCCAAGAATCCTATGCAGTCCTGTGGAAACCTTGTGGAAACCCTTTCATACCATTAGAAGAGGGCCATCCCAGACAAGAGAAATGGCTAAATATGAAGGTGATCTGTCTTTCAGTGGATTCTGTTCTTTAACACTGTGGATAAAATGTGCAACAAATACTTGCTAGTGCTTCAACTACACCATTATTCCTCTAGGTCTTTAGTACTTCTGTGTCTCTTCCCGTGCAAGAATATCACACCAGTCTCAAGCAGAACAGAATCCTGAAGTTCATCATAGCTTGAGTGCTTCAGTAATGAAAGAGAACAATACATTGGGCCATGCCTTCTTTAAGTCTGAATGGGCTCAGAGGCAAAAATGATCAGTCTCCTGAGCTGGAGGCTACCACAATTCTGAGCTGACCACTTCAGTGCTAATTCAAGTAAACTGTGCAAATCTCACCTTCCTCAGAGGTTAAGTGAAAAACGTGTAAATTTACCTATAGTTTGGTGTGGTCACTCCATCTGTACAAAATAAATTTCAGGAGAAAAATCACCATGCCTCAGAGAATCAGAGACCATATCTACTCGTAAAGCACATGGAAATCTAAACTTTATATGAGCTACCAAGCAAAATTATTTTCTCTCCTTTCTTAAAATGGATTTATAAGACCTTCCCCTGCATTTGAAAACTCAAGCAATCTCGCTCTATTGGTAAAACTCAATTGGCTTGTTGTAGGCATGCTTGTACAGTTAACACTGCAAGAGGGAGCCTTCCTTCCAGAGAATAATTTTGAGTGTTGAAGAAAGATTTAATGTCAACAAATGGGAGTTCATCTCAAGTTGCTGCAGCTTTTATGAATCTGAATGAAGTGCTTCCCAGGTCTCTGAGACTTGTATCTGAAACAGTAATATCCATCCTGCTTCCAATGTGACCTTTAAGGTTTTATTTTTTTGATAGGCTGCTGTTCACAGCAGGGAAAATTGGCAGGAGGAGATTTCTTTATGGCAGAATAAAAATGTGTTTACCTAAAGAAAAAGCAATACAGAGTGTAGACTTTTATTTCCTTTAAAATGACAGGAAATCAGAAAAGTCTCCTCAAAGAGCCTTTCAGGAATTTGGATCACAAACTGTGGCAGAACTTGTCAATGCTTGGAGTTAGTTCACTCATTTTGTTCTTTGAGGGACACTTATTAATATATATTTACCCTTCAGGAAAGATATTAGAGTTTAGCTTGTTGAAACTACAACTTGTTTCTTTAGTGGTAGTGGTGGACTAGCAGCTCAATTTCATTTAAACAGAAACTAATATGCTATGAGTCTTTCTTTCCTTGAACTGGCTGGGAGACTTCATTTGGTGAGAAGATTACAGGCCAGGAGCAGCCACCATGCAGCTGTCCCGTGTTATACACTTAATGCAGATACATAAGTTATTGGTTTGGAGGTCCTAATTAATCCTCCCTGAGAGGAGTTTTGAAGACCAAAAGCGTGCCAAAGGAGCAGAAAGAGGGAATATAGTTTAACATTGGACTATTCATTTCATCTCTATTTTGGTCAAGGAGGATTCGTGGTAGCATGTGCTAGGTCTTTCTGTAACCTCATATAACTATCTAAATGGGAATTATAATGTTCCCATGTGTCTTGATATTCAGCAAAGTGCCTCGGGAACTGTGATAAGAGATATGCGATCTCTGAAAAGTTTTTGCCTGTGACACTAGCAAGGTTTAGACAAATGTAGCCAGCATTCAGATTTCACATGGACTTTACCATTTAAATTTACTGGTCAGGTCAATAAAGTGCTGAGGAAAAGACTCAGAAAATGTGAGTCTCATTCCCAGGTTTGTCTTCTGTTTTCTGTGCAACTGGGGTCACTTTTTCCTCAGCTTCTTTCTTTGCAATTTCTTTGCCATCAGAACATAAATATTGATGCACTATATTGTGAAGTCTATGTATTATAATTGGTTCAGTAAAAATGAATAGATTTCAAATGCTGCATTTACATCCCAGAATATATTGTTCTTAAGTTGTTTATATAATTCATCATAGACCTCGTATGGTGAGTTGCTAACCACCTCCATCAGTGCGCGGCACAGTTTCTGTATAGACTAAAATGGGCAACGTTTGAGGGTGCTGCAGTACAGCACACATCATGAGAAGGTTCACAAGAAGCAAGGCCTGCAAGTTTTAATTTTTGCAAACTTGCAACCCCTATGGGTGTTCAGAGTCATCGCATGTTAAACTCTAAGCAAGGAGAGTTAGTGAGGTCACAGAGTGAAAAATAAAGTGCAGTTTGTAACTCATCCCAAAGTTCACATGAAAACAGACAAGAGAGATTTATTATAGCTTTTCAGAAACTCATATGACAGCCAGTTGGTGGTATTTTTGGTAAGGCAGAATTACGCCTATTATCTATGGAAATCCACAAAACACAACTTTCAGTAAGTGAGTTTCAAATACCTCATGCTCAGCAGGAAAAGAGTAACTGCCAAAGTAGTTATTTAAAGTTATTGAAAACACGGTGTGTGTGGATAAATACTCCAAGATGATGTAAATTGCTAATATTCCTTGTTCTACTTTTCTATGCCTGCTTTAATTTACTATCTTAATTCAACTGGCGTTAAATCACTGAGCTATGTCATAGGAGTCCTTAAAATATGGCTTCTGAGTGTGCAGAATATTGTATCCTGTTTACAGCTTTCCTAACAAATGTCCAGGAAAATCTCAAATTACGGTGGCTTTGCAGCAGATCAGCTGTCTCTATTTCCACTGTCCTCCTACAAAGTTTCCAAGCAAATAAGTCTGCTATGTCTAAATTTGAACATCTTTTTTTATTATATATATATTTTTTATTATTTTTTTTTTGTTTGAGAGAAAATACATTAACTTCCTATTAAGTCCATCCATGATGGATGGAATTTGTTAATGAACCAGCGACAGCAAAAAAGTCTCCTAAATTAAAAGAAGAATGAATTTCAGTTCATCTGAATATAAATGGAAGTAGTTTGAATGACAAAACTTCAGTAGTGCTAAGAGACATGTGAGGTTTTATCTTCCAGAGAGCATTTCAGTGAAGTGCTTGACCCTGTTGGTGCTCACTGAATTCAGAAATGAGCCTTTATATCCCCTGTACCAAAGAGTAACTATGAAATCAATAACCAATATAGTTAACATTCAGGTAAAGCTATTTCAGTTTCGTCATTTCTGCAGAGGTTTCATACATAAAAGGTATTCCTATTTAAAGATAATACATAGAGAAGGAAAAATGGAGTGAAAACACTATCCCTAGAGAAATTTAAACCCAGGCTATAAACCCAGGAATATTCCACAGCTGGGAGATGTACGGGATGTACAGGATGCAAATGTACTTTACCTTCACAGTGCACAGTGCTACTTACCTTGATGTTCACATTTTAAGAAGTTCTCAAGTGAAAATAGCTTTGCATATACACAGGCTCTGGAATGTATGGTCAGACTTTGATTCAGATCTTCCAGTCACCCATGAGAGCTGTTTCCAAAAATGCTGATTTCTTCATAAGTAGAGATGGATGAGAATACACATGGGAACTTGAGATATCACAGCAAGTTCACATTTGAATTTATCTCATACACATTTTGTTATTCAAAAGTCAATCAGGGCCAAGGAACCTGAAAAGGGTTTGTTATAGTCAATGTGTAAATTTTAACTGCTTTGCATTGCACATAACATATGTCTCCACATGTCATAACAACCAGCATTAAACACTTTTTCCTAGAACTACTTAGACGTGTAGCTACCTCTATCTTCCTTTTCCAGCTAATAAAAATTACAGCAATTAACAATAAACAAGACAAAACTTTCAGTACATGTAAGCACATATACATTTCTCACTAATTTGTCTGCAGTATACGCATACTGCTACTTTATAGGCCTGTCTTCTTTCAAGACTACTGTTATCAAACAATGACAAATCCATTGGTTCTGCCTGTAACATGCTCTGATGCTCAGCCATCTCAATCTGCTATAGCTGCTGTCTGAAACCTTCTTGGGGGAAAAAAAAACAAGACACAACAAAATAACTCTAAACCAGGCGTTTTGTTTATCTCTCTTTTCTTGGAGATGTGGAGAAGGCTGTTACTCCTCTCTTCATTGTGTATGCCTGAAATTATACTCTCAGGTGACTGGAGGCATCTAGGGATAACTCTGCTGTTTAAAATATTACTGTTCTCCATTGCAAACTTGAATGCTATTATTTCCCCTGGATGGCTTACTACTAGGACTTCTCATTAAATGGATTGTTTTACATTGCTTTGTTTGTCTTTTCATAAATCTGAAAATCCCCAGAGGGTGTAACATCAATTTCTATGACATTTGGCATTATTTTTCCAGGTTTAGATTGAATAAAATACCAACAGGTCTTAATTCTGTATTAGTTAGTGCTTGTTTCTTATTTAACACCATTAAATATGGCTCTGAGTTTGATTTTGAATCTTTTGAGAAGGAATTTGTTTAACACTATTTTTTACTCAGTCATTAGAATGGACGTAGTGGTGGGGCAGAAAAGCCTCTGCTTCCCTGTAAACTGCTTAAACTCACAGCTAAACTGCAGATTCCTATCAGAAATTAAAATGGAGCCATGTTTAATGAAAGAGATTTCTGTATTCAGGATGTTTCTCTGAAAATTTTCAGTAAAATTCAGAAAAATAGTTGTGGGTAAATTCAAAGTAGTCCTGTTTATACTTTTGTGCTGATTTTCAATAAAGCAGAGTCAAGTCTGGGTTTATGTTTCATCTGGCAGTCACTTTTCCAGTGTCGCAATTTGAACCTGGGTTATTTTTTCTGTGGTGCTGTCTGCTTGAACCTGCTATGAAAATCCACCTCATTTTTTAAAATGACCAATCACTTTTATGCATCTCGAGATGATCACCATAAAACTTCCAATGTAAATCCCATTTTATTTATAAGGCTGTCCCTTAATCTGATGATGGTGCTTTTCTTGCAATTTCCTAAGATCCTTATTTCTCTCCTCTTCCTCCCACCTCCTATCCTCATTCTTAGTTCTAGTAAATGCAGGTTATGCTTGAGGGTCAGACATTTCAGAAAGACTATTTATATACCCTTCCTCACCACTATTCAACTGAGTGCTTTACCAAGTGTCCTATCAGCTCTTCCCAGGTGTATTGTTTATTTGTAAATCATGTAATTGTATCTGGAAAAAAGCATACTGTCTGGCAAGTATGAAATATGGAAGACTCTCCAGTTAATTGTAGTAGGGTTTGTCCTAGCTAACAATGGGTTTTCAAAAATATGGACATATATTTTTTATACATTGTGATGAAGTCAAATCTTTTGCTACTTTCAGAACAAAGATAAATCATCTCCATATTCCTTAGGACCACACGACTGATGGTGACGTAGGGCTGGTGGTTAATTGCTTAACTGGGCAGGGGCAGACTGGCTGCTGGCAGCTGTTTACTGCTTCTTATTCCCTGGTTACTAATGGAAAAACGTATGAATTGCCCTTGGAGCAGAGACCATAATTTCTGCTAACAGTTCAGGACTAACCACCAAGCTACAGCATCATGCTCTACCACGATTACCCTCTCTTTGCTGCATGACCCAGCTTCAAAAGGAAAATAGAGCCTTAGGAGATTTTTCATTTCTCCTGCCCTGGTAGCTGGGGATTTCTCCTGAGATGTGGGAGATACAAGCTCAGCTGTTAGACGATTGTCCTATGTGCAGGCCAAAATCCACTCAAGTAGGTAACAGAGCTGCCTTCTCAAGTCTTCTGACTCAAACTCAGTGGTGTTTTTGCATTTTAGACACGTATGAACCACATCTACCGAATAAATAATGGAGGAATATGGTTCATTCTTACCTCAACAAGTCACTAGGACTTCAGTGTGAAAGCAGTAGCAGAAATGGAAGTACCTAAGGACATGTGAGCACTGATAGCCTTTGAAGCCCTAACGTGGATCAGGAAGGAGGATTCTGGATGTGTGTCTTTTTGCAAAAACGAAAACATATACATTCCACCAGAGTTGCACTTTTGTTCATTATATGCGATTTTGGATCTCTCCTGGAGTATGGGCTTTAACCCAAGGAGGCCTTGAACAAAAGCTGGCTTTTACAAAAGCCTCTAAAAGACATAGTTCTCTATTTGTCCCACGGTGTTTTCTGACCTTAACGGCAGAATGATCAACACACAAACAAAATAATAAATAAATAAGGGAGTGAAGCATAGGGAGTCTGGTGATGGGTTGTTTTGTTTTGTCTTGGTGGGTTTTTTGGTTTTTTCTTTTAGGTTTTTTTTTATTTGTTTTGTTTCTGTTTTTTTTTTTTTCTTTTCTGTTAACAGACACTAAAAAATTCTCACTTGTGAGACATTCTGATACATTTTTGTGCGTGTTTAATTTCATTTTCGCTCTTTTCACTCCAAGCTCTGGCTAGGAATGGAAGCACAGCAAACACCGTGAAGGTCTTTATAATGCTTTAATGTTTGGAACATGAGGGGGCCTTGCTGAATCTGTATTGTCAGCACTATTCAAGTCATAAATGCAGTCAAGGTTTTTTAAATCATGTAGTACTTAATCTATCTTTTTAGGAAAAACATACATGTTCTCTTCCTACCAAAACTATTAGTAATCAGCACAATATACAGTCTGTTGTAATCATCCACACTCTAATGAATTAAAACATCATGTACATGGCACAGAAAATCATAATGGTGGGATTCCCTGGTATGTTATAACATGATATAATGCACAACATACCAGAAAAGCAGGACAGAAGTGCTGGCTCTAGTAAATAGTGAAACCTTCCTTTTTTTTTCCCCTATGAATCAGAAGTTTAACAGTTTCCAGTTCTTTTTATATTTTCCAATGTTTTAATTTATTTGTGCTGTATGGAAGAATCAGAAGGTAAAAGAAAAAAAAAAAAGTGTCAATTTTCCTGATTTTCCTGAGGTTAAAAATTATTAAGACCCAATCTAATTAGGAGATAGGTGTTGTTAGTACATGCGTTCTTCAAGATCTTGAGCTTCATACAGCAAAGTAACAATTCCGGGTTTCTTAGAAGGTATAAACACCAAAATTTGTATGTTTGCATTTTAGTTTACTTCAAGAAGAATAGTGTTTCAGGACTCAGTTTTTGCAAAATAGAGCTGGAGTTAGCATTACAGTTTGGAAAAGCTCAATACCACAGCTCACAAGGAGCATATATTAGGTTTATCTCACTGGGTGTGTTTGTGCATGTGAGTGTGCATGTGTTTGCTTTCAGTTTGCTTAGATACCACAAGTGTAAAATTAGTTTTTATTTTTCACAAGTGCTATTCAAATCCCAGTAAAATGCTGCAAATTACATTTCATCAGTCACATGGCAAGTTCTTTAAAAGATTTTTTTTTTCTCTGTGTGTAATGTTATATTCTTGAGAAAAATTGCTACTTTGCTTTTGTTTTTTTTTTTTTTT
>VXBW01006622.1:672328-704416 GCA_013400375.1 Thinocorus orbignyianus | reverse complement strand
TTTTTTTTTTTCCTTTCCCTTCTGTGGAAACAAAACAAAGCTCTTGGCAAGGCAGCCTGCACTTACAGTCCTCTTCCTTCTCCTTTGTGAAGCGTGATGTCACCACTTGGCACCGGGAAAGCCATTGTTTCGGTGAGACTCCCATAAATGGCCTTTCTGTGTTCCTGATTTACATGTTAAGAAATCGGATGGGAATTGCTTGCTGTGGTGACTCCCACTTTCCTTTCAGTTAAACATCATTTGGTAGTAAATATCCACAGGATACATTGTTATTCATAGTACATCCTGTCTACCACCTAAGCACTCTACTTGTTTTCTGGAACTCTCAATTTTAACAGAATTTGCAAAATAAAGCTCTTCTTCCCTTCTCTCTTGCCTTCTCCCTCCCCTTCCAAACATTACAAACGTTGGCCCTGATATTTGAACATTTCAGTCCTAGAACAAAGACAAGTTGATTCTTTATTTCAGAAGTAAACTCATAATGGTGGCACACTTCCAGAGTGGTGTACTGTTCCTTACAGAATTGTATTTACTGTGCCTTAGACAAGTCATGGCAAAGCTATCCTGTTTTGAAACTGCTCAGGATTGATTCATTTTATAATCAAGCTTTCCCTTCTGGATTGCAAAAAGAGTAGGGTTAAATTAGAAGATAAAGGAGTTTTTGTGATTAAAGAGCTAGATAAAACTCATAAAATCAACAGTTCTCCCACAGCCTTCTCTCAGGCTTTGGCAAATAACTTTATCAGACATGTTCACCTGTAAAATGGGGAAAATATTTCTCTATGATTTTGGTGGAGGGGGCTGGGTTTGTTTTTTGTATGCAGTTAGGTTTGTTTGTTTGGGTTTTGGATTTTTGGTGTTGGATTTTTTTTGTTGTTGTTTTTTTTTTTTTCCGTTTTAATTTATTTGAAACTCTTAGGAACAGAGCATTCCACAGGTGTACAAGAACTACCACAGTGGAGTCCTGATCTCAGATAAGTCCCCCATGAGCCATTGCAATAAAATAACCGGTAATAAGTAAAAAACAAATCCCAGAGAATCTCAATCTTTGTGGAAGTTCAGATCCAATCTGAATCATTTTCCTCATTTTCCTCTCTGTCAGGATAAGCACATTATAAACAATGGCAAAAGGTCCTCTGACTTCCAAAAAGTCAGTACACCTTACTAATGAGCCACATCATTTGAGTATTACTTAGATCTGTATTCAGGGTTCAGGAAGCTCGCTGTCATGGGAAAAAAACTTGATGATATGATTGCTATTTTTTTTTTTTAAGCTTTTAAAAATATGCCTATCATGAACATTTGCCATCTGCATTTGTTAGAATGTGATAGGCAGGATCCCTGGTTGATGTAAGTCAATGTAGCTGTGATTTATGCTGTATTAGACTTGGCTCCCTGCCTTTTAAATAAAAAGGGAGCTCAGATATTGTTGTAAGTACTGCTGTGAGCTATTTTTACTTAGTCAACCAAGAAAAAATATCACCACCCAAAATAAAGAGAGTTTTAACAAGTCCTGAGTATGTACTCTGGGGCTGTGAAAAATCTGTTTCTTCTCAGTGAGCATCTGGAACCCCCAGTGGAGCTCTGGCCCGTTCCCATACACTTTTCTTCCAGCAATAACACTGGAGAGTGGCAGTTTCCCATCAGCTCTGCAGAGCAGAACTGTAACCTCAGGAAGGAGTGAATAAACATCATTGCCAAGCAGCAGCTCCTAAGGAGAAGGGTGAAATTTCATGTTTAGTTCATGTGGAGAAAGGAATGTTGACCAAGTTCATCTGAATGATTGGAAAAATATCCTGGGCTTAATTAAAATTACTTTCTCCTTTGTTGGGCTTGACAGCTACTTTCTGTTTCGTGACAGCAGCATTTTCCAACAACAAAATTGCCAAATAATGCTGAAGAAACCTTTATAGAAAGAATTGTCAGGCAACTGGCTTATAATTAGCCAGACAAAGGAGACACTTTTTTAGGCACACTTTACATTGAGAGTACTGGATAAGACCGTAAATTTGTGTTTTATCAGACAGCATGTGTGCCTAAATGTAATGCCAATTTAATATTCAAAAGCCTATTTATTGTTTTGAGAGTAAGAAGTTGGTATCCTTTACAATTGTTAAAATCCAGTTAATGCAACTAAATGTTATTATTTAATTAAGAACTTCGCAAAGCAAGAGATAGTATTGTATGCAACGGTATGTCTTCTAGCAGATAATGCATGTTTCCAAGCAGGACCTCTGAAAGGATACAAATGAACTCATCTGGAACTTGGAGTGAAAAAATATGGCTGAAAAAGTTATATATAGTGTGGAAAATAAGTTACAAGAATTTGAAAACATCTGGAATACATTTCTGGAATGTCTCTGAGAAACAAAGCAAACCACAGGAGGAAAGTCAGACTAAGCATTACTCAAGTCTTTTCTTCCTTTCCCTTTTACAGAGGGGGGATGCAGAAAATGTTTGATGTTAATGGAAAAATTCCTTCCAGTATATGTGTTCTGCCTTCATAGGTTTCAACTGAGTAAGCACAAACCTAATTTTAAACATTTCAACAGCTCTTTAAAAATCAATGGGATTATGCTTGTGTTAGAATTAGGTGAATAAAAGGGCCTGGGTGAAAACCTCTTTCCAGTGATTTTGGTGAGCTTTGGAACAGAGTGGCTCCAAGTGCCTTACCTTCAGTGTCCTATGCCTTGAAATTCACAAAAGTAAAAGTGGCATTTCCAGCTGAGGCAGAGCTATAGAAAGACTGACAGTAGCCAAGTCCAGTGAAGCACACTTTTATCCTCAGTATGCTAATAGTATTAAGTGTGCAGAGACTAGTAAAATAAAAAAGTTTGCAGATCTGTTACCACTTAATATAATGGCTTTTTCTATGAATAAAAAAGAATAAAAAAAAATGTTTAGATCTGTGCAAACATGATATGTGTGATGTGTGTCATACTTCACTTTACAGGAATACTTCATGCTCGTCAAAAATAAACTACTCTTGATAAGATACGTATCTATCCTTCACAAAATGTAAAAATTCTGGTGTTAGCCAGAAGTCAAGGTTCTTAACTGAAACAATGACTTGAATTTCCTTCAGTCCTTTCTTGTGCAAAAAGAAGTGTTACTCAGAAAGGCCATGAGTGCATCAGCAAAGCTGATGTCATGAGAAAGGCATAAGGCCCAATGTTTCTGAGGTCTTTCAAGCTGGAGAGTTTGCAAAATACTGTGAAATCTGGACCTGAAACAAGCTGACATATTCCAAAGACAGTTTTCTCTGAAAAACAAACCAAAACAGTGCAAAAGTAACACTCTAGGGAAATTTGGATCTTCTTACTTCCCACGCTCCATTATACCCAACCCACTGTTCCCTCATAGAAATGTTTAGGGCTCAGGATCCCTTGGAAATAATGATGCTCTGGTTACCAGCACAACAGAGGAAAAGTTATCTTTGTGGCTATTCTTGATAAGGCCTCAATGTAGCTTAAGCCAACCTGAAAATAGAGATATGAAGCATAAACATTGTGACTGGACTTAGTGGTGGTTAGATCATCTGCCGTCTAACTATGAATATTGACATCTTTTGTGAAGAGAGGCATCTGATACATCTGACTTTTGTCATCTTCTTCACTAAACACCTCATGATTACTATTAAAAAAATAAATCTGATTCTTCTGTGATTCAACAAGTTTTTGCTTTTGAAAATGGAAGCTCAAAATTCTCATCTTTAACACTCTAAAACAGAACTCTATATCAGGTAGAGTTGAATACCACCAGTCAAACTTGTATCATAAGGTTTTCAGACCGTAAAATAGGAACCCAGACCTTATGCCTGTGTGTATTCCACATACATAGAAATTTGCTATGATAGTGATGAAGTCGCTTCTGTGCAAAATCCTACTTTCTGGAGTGTTGTCCCAGAGAAAAAAAAAAGAAAAAAAAAAAAAAGATTATATTTAAATTCCCTATTCATTCTCCAAACAGGTTGCCTGAATGATAAAACAACAGTGTCTTCTGAAGGGTTGAAAAAGACAAGCTGGTTTATTGTGGTCTCAGCCAATGTGCAAAAGACAAGTCAGAGTTCTTTGACCAAAAAGCGGCAAAAGGCTTTGTTATCTTGTGGTTAGAGTTCTCGCATGAAAATCACAGCAATCCAAACGTTGTCTTGTACATTAAGCTGAAACTGAATAAAATTTATAAGGAGATGTTTTGTGGTCAACTGTAACACAAATGAAGATCTTTCTTATAAGTTCTTTATTAGCATCTTCTTTCTCAAAGTTGCCAGAACATAATCTATTAATGTAACGGACACTTCCTATTAGATCTTATTTTTGCAATATGTCATTAAAGATGTCAAGAACTAAAAATAACTTTGCAATATCAACATCAATATATCAATATCATTATCATTATCAATAAATCATTTTTCTGTCAAAATAATTATACAAATTCTGTACAATATCTGATCCCCGATGTAACGATTAAATAACTGCAATGTAGTTTTATTTAATTTGACAATTTCAATTATGGACCCTTTTACCTAAGATTTCTGGTGATGTATATTTAAGCTAGACAAATAGGCAAAGCAGTGTACTTAGGGCAGGTCTACTTGAAAATCAAATGTAATTTGCATTATTGATAGATAAAGAAAATTACAAAAGGTTTAATGCAGTTCAATGAGCAGGTCTTGAGATTATAGCATATTCCCAGTAGCTTGTGTACATTATCTCAGCATTATAGAAATCTTAGCAGTCTGTTAGTAGAAACTGACAAGCTTTTCCCCTTCTTCTGCCACAGCCTCTCTAACTTTTTTATCCAGTGCCTTTCTATTGCCTTTGGAAGAAATAGCAGCTTCACAACTTTCCTTCCACTTACTGACTCCCACTGTGAGTCCTGCTTCAAAGTGCAAAATATGATCATAATGGGCATGAAATTTTCTTTTTCATTTCCGTTTGCCAGGTGCAGTAATTACATGATGACCATGAAATATCAGGGGACTCCTCCTATAAAGTGGGTATTGAACAGGCAACAAGCATAGATGGCAAAATTACGGTTCTCTGATCCTAACACTACTGTCCTTTCTGCACATTAGTCATATTATTTCTTTTTCTGTATCTGCTACAAAATGGGTCATTATGTGTTACAATGATATACTGTACTGAAAAATACAATCTTCATGTTAGTTCACAATCAGTTAGGACAATCTTAAATTCTGCTGATGTTTCTGTTATTGGTAAGTGGCTAAGAAAAAACATTTAATCTTAACGCTTGTTGATCAATAGCTCACTTCCATGATAGACTTGGCTGCTTACGATTCTGCCACTGGCACATGCACATGCTGTGTGTTACTATTTCTGCTAACTTTACTTCAGGTTTCAAGAAAATAACATGTTTAAAACATAAAAACTATACATTAATGGATGCTCTTTTATGATGAAAATTCAGTTTATAAAATTAATGAAAATGGGCATGTATATTTGTTATATTTTCAGTCACTGAAAGATAGAACAGAGTAGTACATCTCTGTGTGCTAACAAAATTTCTGTGGTAAATGGTTTATTTTGCATGGAATAATGACTTTTATTTCTGCGTAAATATATATATATACACACACACACATACATATATATGTGTATATATATGTAGACATATATATATATATTTTTATTTTTTTTTTTTTTTAATGAGAATAGCCAGTACTGGAAAACTAAGTGATATTTGATTAAGAAAGGAAATATTTTAGAAGTGCCACCATAGTGCTTTATGGAACTGTAGTTGTGTCAGATCTCCATTCCCTTTTCTGAGTTGTTCATTATGGCAAAATGTATAAATAATATCGTCTCAGTAAGGGGAAAGTGGTGTCTTTGATTGTGGAAGACATCATCTGATTAAAAATTATGCGACCAGATAACACAGTCATGGAATTACTAATGCACAACTGTTCTAAACAAATCTTAAATTAAAAATTCTTATTTTTCAGCTAAAAATTATAAGCTTTTTTTTTTTTTTTTAATAAAATATGGGCTATTTTAAATATTTTCTCTGTAGGGATAGATGAAAGAAACAGCTACTTCAAAGTCAAATGAACATTCCTGAAAACTCTTTCCTCAGTATTTGGCCAGCCATAACCTACCACTATTATTCATTCAGAAACTCAGTGAACTGAAGATGCAGGCACACTGTGCATGTCATGTTAATTGGTAATAATGCTGTAAAGCTAGTGGCAGTTCACATTAGACTGGCAAGAAATTGCATAGTAGAAAAATGTCAATGAGACAAGCTGAGATCTATAAGAGTGATTTTTACTTATTTGTAGGAGGAATTTTTGCTCAGTCATTCAGACTCTATAATCAAACATAGGACCTCAATTCAACTTGAATTTAACAGGAGCAACATCCTCATACTGGGAATAGAGTGGAGGTAAATAAATGTTTTCACAAAGATTACAGTGAAAATTAACCAAGAGGTCCTGATCTATTGAAGCTTTTGGGTTTACTGTCAGTTAAACAATGTCTACCTCAAATGATCTGTAAATCTTGTATCTTATTACTGGCGACAAATCAATTTATTCTGCATTGGCTACTTTGACCCTTGAGAAGTGAACTCATAGCAGAGATGTTTAATATCTGTATTACTTCTCAACAGGCAATATAGATTTGTTGGTTATCAGTCACAGATTCATTCCCACAGAAGGAAGGAAACTCTTAGTATAGAGGCAGAAACACTGTTGGCTCTTTAACCCCTTATAATTCCAGATCTCAATTTTTTTTATTTATGAACTGCTAAAATTTAGTAGGACAATCTGAGCTAAAATGTGCAATTCATTATTATCCAGTTTTCTTTATAACTTTATTCATCTTGAGGAAATTGCAGGAAGCATAAAATAATTCCCCTAGAAATGAAGTAACTGGTGCTTTACATTTATTACAGTCTTGAAGCCTTGAAGGTAGGTAAGTAATAATTTTTCATTCTCAACAATAGTTTTATAGAGAATGCTTGGACACTTGCGAAGGATGATTAACAGACTATGCATTCTCATGTAATGACATCATGCTACTAATTCACTCCAAAATAAGTTCACCATTAACTACCAGTTGGAAAGAAATGGAAAGACTTGGCATTTTGCTCAAATTATCTGTTTTCATAACCATTCATTTTCAAGTCAAGGCCAAGAGCTTTCCTAAAAAATATGTAAGTCTACAGACTACGTTTACCATAAAAGTATATTGTGTCTGTACTCAAGCTTTTTTATTAAAAATACAAAAGATTTCAAAACTAGAAGGACATCAACTAATAATACAGTCACAACTCATGAGGAATTTTGCACCCATACTTAAAGCTCTATAATTCCAATGTTTGAAAAGCACCACTGATTGTGAAAAATAACAGCATTGGTTTCTTACTTCTTTTTTGTTTGTTTTTGTTTTGTTTTACTACTCTGTGATTTACTCTATGTATAACACTAACATGGATAAAGCTGGTAGGATCTGTTCTTCCTAAATTTTTGTCCCCTGTGAGAAGCATAGAAAATATATATAGTAAAATTCATCAGTGAGCCTGTTAACCACATCATTTTTACGATATTATTTTTGTGTTGTGAATCCTAAAAGCTTGTATATCATGACTGACATCCAATTTGAGCTATATTTACTTTTAGCAGTTCTCAAACCTTTTTTTTTTTTTTTTTTTTAACAAACAAAAACGTGTCTGGACATACTTAGTAAGTGAGAGTTAAACTTCCAGTCTACAATTTATAATGGAAGAAAAAAGAAAGGGTTGGGAGGGTGAGCTCTGCAAAAAATCAGTTGTATTTGTGAGTCTATGGAATTAGTTAAACACTGTTTAAGCACATACTGGGCAGCAAATTCCCTCTGGGCGGACTGAAGCTGTAATTCATGCAAAGATTTCTGCTAACATCTTAAAGAAGAAAATAGAATTTGAAATGTTTATATACAGTGCGGCTTGGAGCTGAACTAGTAGCTTTATGCTCATAATGTATGTCACAAAAGTAGTTAAATATAGCAATTCTTAGTTAACATCTGACTTTAAATTCAAAGATGGTTTAGGCTAGAGGAGCAGTTTGTCTAGTAGTGCGTGTTGGGAATGTGCTAATTCTCTCCTTCCTCAGAAGAACATTTTTGTGGAATGTCAAGGAACATGCAGAGAAACAAATCTTGAAGATAGTTTCAAGTGAAATTTAAAATGAATAATGGAAGGATTTATGATGTTACAGAGGCTTTCAAAAAATCTGCCACATCCTACCTTGGGCCTACTGAGTAGAATCATAGAATCACAGAATCATAGAATGGTTAGAGTTGGTGTGGTGTCGGAAGTGGGATTAGGTGACCAAACAACTTCAAGTTGCTATAGCTTGAAACAAATCTCAATACCTCAAAGTTTATTGATTGCAGCCTGCAAATATTTACACTGACCTTGTGAAAATACCAAAACTATCCAAAGCATTTTTGCAGGAAGATACTTACTTGACTTGGGATATTAAATTTCCTTAGAAACTCCTAGATATTGACTCATCACATAGCCCTTAGCAGGAATCGTTGTTTCTCAAAACATTGCATTAGACATTGATTACTGTGATCTACAAGTTGAACGAAAAATGGAGTCAGCGAGTTTTCTGTTCTTACCCAAGACTTTATCAAAAATTATCTGGAAGAAAGCTGCAGCTCCCTATCACATACTGTATGTGTATTTTGGGTCATAAAATTATAAATAAGTGCAAGGCTTCTACTCAGGATGGAATGATCTGTCTAAGGAGTATTTACTACAGTTGGTAAAAACAGAAATTGCTTTTTTAACAAATACAACAGAGATCCCTTATTTTAATGCTGAATATTCACAATTCTTAATACCATCCTGCAAAGTTTGTTGCAAAGCGGTACGCAAGCTTTTTCCTTTAATATTACTGCATTTCACATCTCCCAGTGGGGATTTGCTGGGCTGAAGTGTGTAGCTTTCTGTAAGGGTGTTTAGATCTTTGACCACCTGTAAAGAATGAGCCCCAGAAGTGACAGATATATTTATCGAGACTTACACACACTTTGAAAAGGAGCTGCCATCCTCTACTGCAGGCAGTCTTTTAACTACTTAAAAAATACAGGGAATAAGCACACACACATTCTTAAACACTTTCTCTTTTCCACAATAATTCAAAGGAAAAATAAATAAATCACAGTTGTTTCTAGAAAAAGATCCTCAGACAAAAATAATGGATAAATTTCTCAGCAAACATGATGACTTTAATTATGACAGATTCCTCTATAATGTAATAAATAAGAATTTATTTTTTTTATTTGATGAAACTAAGTCTAGTACTTTCATTACTATAGCAACCAGCAAATCATTCTTAGCAAAAGTTTACAGGATATTTATGTATATGTACATATATGTATATATACGTATAGTGTGAACACCTTTATCATAAAACCATGATAAATTATTCGGAGCTTACACTTGAAAACTAAATATTAAGGGGAAATTTCTCTCCTGGATTTTATCACTTGGGTGATAAAATTGTTGAATATGTAGATTTATTTTCTTTTGTTATATTTTCACTTTTTGCTCCCCAAAAGTCAGGATACTCATCTATTTCTTTTCCTATTTACTCTGGGTGTATCAACCTGCTTTTTAATTACTATTATTTCTAATTAAATTTACATGTTATATAAAAATTGAAACAACATTGAACACAACCATTGGCAATTGCAATTCAGTGTTATTGTCTTTTAATAACCTCAGGTGCATAAAAACTCCATCACAAATGAAATGGGGCAGATGTTATTAGGTTTCTTTTCATTTACAACATTATGGATAACAAGGATTTAATGGGATAGTTGTAGAGAATATGTATTGGAATTAAAAACCCAAGGAAAACATCCGTATATACTGAAAGGGTCTTTTATTTTGGTCTCTACTAAAATCAGGAATGAATTTAGAAGGCAACCTTCAAAATAAAAGATGATTTTGTTGTTTATCTTCTCTCCTGTCTTCGCTGCAGTGTAAAAATCATATGATTGAATATTTATTATTGATTTAGTTCTAAGTATGATTCAATAGTGGGGATGTTGTATACTGCAAAGCTTTTAAATTTATAGAGTTTCTGCATATGCTGATGTGTCAGCTTTACTGTGACTTACAGCACCTTTAGCTGTTTCTGCTTTGTGGTGTCTCTTTATTGCAAAATGTTGCTATAAAATACACTAAATGAACAACTACATCTTTTTAATCACCTGATTATATACTCTAGCAGAGCATGCAGATTTTGTGTCCATTTATGCATAGCAATTTCTTTTTCTTGCTTTTGTATCCTTTCTATCAAACAAGCTTCTTATGCCGAGTTTCCCAAGGCAGCTTCAGGTCATAATCAGAGCCCTGTCAACTGAGTTAGCAACAATACAATAATAGTATTTGTTTGCTTAGGAGCTTCCTTGTTAGTGTTTCAAAGCACTTTATAAGACCTTAAATAGTGCAGTCAGTTGGGGTTAAAATTTCCTTTGTTTGTTTGGGTACTTCTCCCTCCTTCCTCCCCTCTCCCCAGAGATACAGGCTATTTAATGAGCAAATGGGGAAGAGGCGACTATGGTCATGCAGCTCTCTTAGCCCTCATTAGCCACAAGGCATGCGTGTTCCAATGTCACATGTCATAACCCCAGGAAATGTCTTGTAATCCCCTACCCTGCATTAGGATCAATTCTGTATCTACTCCTGTTTCAGTTCAGCTTATAAACAGATAATTGCAGCAAACGTATTTCACTTAATGATCATTTATTTAATTGCAGCTGGTATAACACAACTGTTCAGTTTGTCTAGCCATGATTTCGTTTGATAATTTTATGAAATAAAAAATAAGATTGATCAAGTCAGTTTTCTGCTAAAGGGTACATTTTTTTTTCATGGCATTAGATAAGTAAAAACTGATGCACAGGGTGATATTAGGGGGAAAGACACTTCTGTGCACATGTAGAGCATAGCTTTAAAAAAAAGAAAGGTTGATGTGAGCCTCCTATAATGTGAGAATCTTATAAACACTGGCAGACTATTTTTCTTGCTGGGGCAGGATCTTTTCCATCTAGATGGAATCTGAACAACTGGAAAGAACTGGTCCTGTGGCCTCCAAAGGTCTTAGGAAGTGAGTGATACAACCTGATCCAAAAACTTTTTTAACACTAAATGCCACATAGATCCAGTGTGCGCTCTATGGGATAACAGTGTTGGACCTCCTCCTTACTTTCAGAGGACAGTGAAATTGGTGATTGCTTACAGGTTTTTTGAGAACTTTGCCAAAAAGTTAAAGGTGGGAGCTGTTTTGAGTAAGAGCTGGGCAAAGCTGGACAGGAGAAAACATGGAGATGGAGATGAAATTAAACAGAGAAAAGGAGGGAGCAACTGAGAGTTGATGGGTATGGAAGTACTACGTGTCTAAGTTCAAACAACCAAGTCTGAACAACTCTGCCTTTATGGTGTGTGGAGAGAATCAAGAACTTTGACATCCCTGAATAGACTGCTGGGACAGGTTAGACAGACTTCTCCCTATGAAGTATGAGAGAAACTTAAACCTTAACAGGCTACTTTAGATACTTAAATGGTGTGAAATGAGTCTGACCTACATAGACATTGAGAAATTAGGTGATCTCAATGCTAGATTTCCCCTTACGTATGGGATTAGATTTCCCCATATGAGTCTATTAGGGTAATCTTTATTGGTTTTGCGATGTTGCATTTTTTTCCTAAGAACCTGCTTCCTCCAGTGTGATGCAAACAGTACTTGAGAAATGAATTAGGATCATGCAGCAAATGAGTGTGCTGCAAATTGGCTTCTTGCCGTACTAAAAATGCAAGTCCAAAGTTGTGTAGTAAATGTAGCAAGAGAAGTGTTGAGAGAGAAAGGATGGTTTAATCATTAAGACAGCCGAATGTTGTGAGAATCCTGATCTTTGCATCAGTGGCATTTTTGATGGAACCAAGCAATTCACTTAAAACAAAATTTTTACCAGTAGCCACTACTGCGCATTACTCATTTTCTGATTGCCCAGCCTGGGTCACACAGGGCCATATTTTCCAAAACTGAGAACTCACAGCTGCAAATGAAGGTTCTTTTGTTTGAAAATTGATCTAAAAATTGTTATTCTGGAGCTTGTCCATTTCAAGTAGGGAAACTAAAATAAATGTATAAACTTGACAGCATTGATATTTATCTGTGTCTCACCTCTCTATTCATAATATATGAAAAGTAGTGCCATAAAACTCTCAGGGGTACTGTGAAGTGAAAATCCTCTCTTGTGTAAAGTATGTCAACTCCTCACACAAAAGACGCCAGAAATAGCTATAACGAGCTTATATTTCCTTCAGAGTTTAGCTAGCATGCTCTAAATAAGATCTAGAGCCACATTGTGCCAGAAGAATAGAAAGAAGTATTTAATAACATTCATTCACTGTGTTAGGCTTAGAAAAGAAAAAGAAAAAAAAAAAATTTAGCTTGCATCTCTAACTGACACACATAAAGAGAAAAGCCAAATGGACATTGCACTGACAATTTCCCTTCTGAGATGTTTAGAAGTGCTATATTCTATTTTCTTTCAAAAGCAATATTTGTTTTGTGATACTGCTGTATACAAACCTTTCTGGGGTTTTGGACCATGGGGGCAAGGGATGGTTTTATTTTACTTTATTTCTTTGGCCTGGAATATGAGTTCAATTAAGGATGTTGGACATAAGATTTGGATAACTCGGGTCCCAAATCCCTTCTCCGTTCAGATCAATGGAAAGATTTCCAAAATGTTGAAGAGGTTTTGCCATCTCTGCAACAGGGCATCAGTCAGATATACTCAACAAGACAATTCTGGAACTGGAAGTGGAACAGCCATGTCAGCACCCAGCCCAGGTTTCCTACCTGCAGTAGTAACGTGCAGTAATTCTTATAATCTGTTTGGCACTGGGGAAGCCTCATCTGGAAACCAGTCACTGGTTTGGACACCTCCCTTCAGGTGAGGTTTACAGACAAGTCAGAGCAGAACAACAAAGGGGAGAAAAAAATTAATTGGTACTGGGAAGAACCGGGATTGTGTTATCTAAATGAGAGAGGGTTGAGGGAGGTGAAGTTTAGGATTTGAGTACATAATACATAAAATTCTGCTGCATAAGAATGGAAGAATTTATTTTTATTGTGCAAGGCAAAATCAGTAAGAAGTACATGAAATAGCTGAATATCAGGGAACCCATTTTAGACATCTGGAATACTTTCTAACGTAAGCAAAGCACTAGCGGTGATTCACTGAGCCAAAGTACTCATGGCACTTTGTGAACTTCTGTTACAGTAAATTGTTAAGAAAAAGTTATAAGAGTATCTTAGGATGAATGAGGTGAGCTATCTGGGACCTGCCAATTTTGTCATCCGATGCTTCTGTGTTTCAGCTATAAATCTTCTCAGTACTGAAAATTAACTTATGCTAAGGGCTGCATTATCATGATTATAATGTTTCAGAATCCTGGGTACTTGCTCTGTAATGGAACTGCAGAGATAGGAGCTATTACATCCTGTAGTTACCTTCAGTCATTGATGATCTATTACCTAAAATTAAAGCTTTTGCTAGTTAGTCCTAGAAACACTGCTGAAGACATCTCTGTCAAGTTGCTGTCACAGCACAAAACTGATATTAATGTGTAGTTTGTAAGAAGAAATTATATATTTTTACATGTAAATACTTATATGTATGTACTTATATTTATATTTATGTCAACATAATAGATCCTTTGAATGGGAGTCAGGCCGAGTGCTAGAATGCATTTGTTTATGTTGTTCCAGACAAACATAATTTCTAGACAATAAAATGATTAGTGAGGGAAAAAAAGGTCCCCAAACTACTTCCACATTACAATGCATGCATGGCGTTATATACTAAAAATTCCCTCACCTCAAGCAGTGTGTACTCTGTTTACATTTAATAATGATGAAAAAAATAATCAAAAAGCTCTTAGAAAAATGCTGTGTTCTTTAATGTAAGCATAGCATGTGTTAAGACAGTCCTGTCCTTAAGTTCCTGCTTCAGACAAAAAAAAAACCCATTGCTTGCATTAAGTCTTCAGTTTAGTATAAAATGACCATATCAGAGTAGTCTCCTGAAATCAGTAGCATTACTTGGCTGTATGAGAGAGCAATATTCAAGTATACGAAATTTAGAAAGCAAACTGCTGAAGGGGAATAAATTATACACATTACATGGGTGGAAAAATATTTCATAGACGTAAAGCTGTGCTTCCAAAATAAGTTTTCTTATTTGAATTGTATGCTCAACCTATGTTTACATTCATGAATTAGTTTGCCAAACCCCTCAGAGAGATTTTTACAATGTGAAAGACATCTTTTAATTATCTTAAAATGCTTCTGAGGATTTTCTGATGTTTGCTGTTTTGTGTTTTCAGTGCATTTGATTCAGGTTAGAGGTTAAATTTTAATTCCATTGTTTGCTAAACTGCTCATTTTAGCTTCTTTTGCCCTTCCCAAGGAAACATCTCTGTACAAGCCTGATCTACCAAGCACCGTCCTTTCAAAAGAGATTTCCAGTCTGAATACCAGACAACCTGATATACTCATTCTTTGCCTAGCTATTAGTGGAAAACTATATCTTGAGCACTTATAATTCATGTACATTCAACCATATATCATCTAAAGCTATACACAGTTCTTTCAGAAACACGTCCGAAATTTCCTACACCTTTTCACCCTATCAACATTTAATTGACTAAGCACTGAAAATCTTCTGTCTTGAGACACTGTATTTCTGTCTCTCCCTCTTTTATTTATTAAGGGTCTCTACTTAATTCAACTGAATTTGAGGTAATCCAAAATACAACACTAAAATATTCTGTATCACGTAAATTCTTCAGGAGCAATTGCAGTGGAAAGACAATTAAATAGGTAAATAAACCTCAGTCAGGAGGTGAAAGAAAACATTTACTAGTTGTCCTTGATGAACTGGTTCTGAAAACATGAAAGGAAAAGCTTTGATAGGCCTTTGGAAGTAATCAAATCCAAAGGTGATGTTTGAAGCAATTGACTGAGTCCCTATGAAATGAGATGTCAGAATCTTTGTCCTGGATAAATAATGCACTAACAAATAATAATGTCTAATTACTTTATTTATTTATTTAAAAATGTGCAAGTAATTTAAATTGTAAGATTAAGATAACTTCAAACCCCTCCCAAGTAATTTGGATTATTTGTAGCTAATCACAAACTAAGGAGGCATGTTCTGGGACACTGAAGTCTGACTCTGACATTCACTATTAGGTAAAGTTTATGTATGAAGCAGCACTACATCTTGACTGTTGTGAGGCATTTATGAATGGTGGCACCAGAGCTAAAATCAGTGAGATTTGTTTGCCCTAGTGCCAGCATCTTGGATTTCTTAGACCCCCCTTAATGTCAGCAGAGCATGTGGAGATGCCCACATCTTGCCCAGCAGGACAGACTTGTCTGTGGGTGACCACTTGTCCCTGGCTAGGACTGAGGAAGCCAGGCTGCTTATTCCCTCCAGTGGCTGGAGAACAGCCCAGCTGTGCAGCCATGCACCAGCTGGAAAGGTAGCACGCAGGGCTGAGGGCTTGCTTATATGTTAAAAAAATAATAATAATTGGTGTTTGGCTCACAGCTAATAATTAGAGCTTCCTAGAGCTCCTAAAATGATAAGAAAGTTGAAAGATGTTAGTATCAACTTTGCAAGAATACAATTAGCTTAGTGCTTTCCTTCAGCCATTTCTTTTTGAAGTTCTTTCCAGAAAAAGCTAAGCAATTTCCATTCCCTTTTAACATCAATAACCCTACTTGGTGGAGGATTTTGTTTAAACAGTTTTCTGTTGTCTGAAAACAAATCAAAGGAAAATAAAGTTAATTAACCAAATGAAAATGTGCCTGAGTAAAAAAGAGGGATTATCGAGTGTTGGTGATTTGGCTCTAAAACGCTGATTGCATTTAGACACTTGAGCGGGGCCTCTCTAACCTAAAATGCTGCCACTGTGACTTGCTGCCAAGGTTGCTGGTTATATGGGTAAGCCTCAGGCCAAGCTTGAATGACACAGCAGGCTCAAAATAAACTGCAACCTTCTCCTGTGTTACATGCTAGTTTCAGTTTGCGTTACATGAAAATCAGTGCTTGCAGGATCCTTTCAGATTTACTGTAAAGCATGAGGTGTGGAGGAGGACGATCAAATCTCACTCTCCCTAAAAGTTATGCCTGTGACTCAAACTCCAAGTTATCTGTATTTGGCTGGATGAGCACATCTTGGGAAATACAAAAGTAACACCGACTTCAAAAATAGCTTTATTAGACGACGTGGCCTTTCAAGTCCTTTATGGGAAGGAGCAGGTTTTTACAAATCAATTTAATTTTCTTGGCACTCACAAATCATACATGCTTTTCCCTGACTTAACTGTTGAAAAGAAATTATATACACACTGGATTCCATTTATTAACAATATTGTACAGAAGCAATGCTTCAGAGGTGACACACTGGTGCTGAAAGTCCATGTGTTTACACTGCCCAAGTAGTGAGATGTTTGCATAATTCTGGTTTTCAAGGGTTGAGAAGATCCCATCAGGAATAAAGAAGCTGACATGGCTTCATGCTTTATTCCGTATCTGTAGCCTGACTCTCTCTAAGGATGGTGAAGTTTTCCTTCTCACAAGTGGAACAATGAATTACTGAGAGGGTTTTCACAAAAAGTAGCAGATAAGTATCTAAAAGAAGGATCAGAAATAAAGATCATCCTGGTGTTACTGGAGACAACACAACCATGCAGGGTACTTTGTTGCTTTCCCTCTTCCCCAGCTATCCTCATGATGGCTGTAACTGTCTCCACTGAACAGAGTCAGAGTATAGAGGCTGCCATAGTCCGTAAGAGGGGACTGGAAACGAATGAAATGCACAGTGGTGGAGTCCCTAAAACCCATCCAAATGATGTTTGCCTAACAGACTTTTCCAACAACAATTACATACAGGAGTTACTATCTGATGCTATTAATCACTGAGTTCAGCAGATCCAGGCCAGGAGGGGATGTGAGGTCAGTGCATGGGTATTGATGACTGGAGTTCTCTCAGTGCCATACTGGTGCAGAGAAGTCAAGCACTGGGGAGATGCATGCCTCTCTGGCGTGTGCCAGGTCTCCACAGGGTCTGCTGACACTGACAGCTGATGTACAGGTGACCTGATGGCAGTATCAGGAACCTCTCTACAACCCAGTTGCTCCCTATGAAGTGCTGCTATTCCTCTGGCAAGAAGCTGCCATGAGTAGTAAGAAAGAAAAGGCACACTTGCTGGGACAGCATTATAGGACACATAAATTCAGCATTATGAGGTTTCCCTCAGTATCCACATGCCTCCCATATGACATCTCAGTTGCTTTGTAATAAGTTGCTGATTACTGGTGGTTTCTGGCAGAGTGGGGATGTCTTAGGTGGGTGGAAACACAGGAAGGTAAAATTCACACCAATGATGCTTGTGAATTGTACTGTAAGGTCATTACTATATAAAAAGTATCCTATTACCCAGAGGGTTACCATAATCTTGTTTGTTGGTTAGAAAAAGAATCCCAACACAATTTGGTTTCCATAATATAGTACGTTTGGGCTATTTGCTGGAGTAGTTAGTAATGATATGTAACCCTCAGCTTTAACTGCAACATAACCATGGTAGTATAATAACAAGCAATGGTGTGATTTTGAAAAAATAGCTTCTGAAGCCAGTAAGAGTTTTATTCTAAAATATTAAACTTTGTATTTAAGAAATATTTATTAATTATTATTTAAATGAGCAAAAGTAAGTTTTTGTTAAAGTGGTTTTTCTGGACATGGTGCTGTGTGCATTTGTCAGCCTGAAGTAAAAAACATCTTTGATTTCAGCAGAAATGAAAGTGTCTTAATTTCTGTTTAAGAAAACCTGTGGCTTTTTGTGATGTTGGTATGGTTAATCAGATATGAACCTAGAGATGGTAACAAGTGTGAATTAGACCTTTTTTCTCGTTTGCTTTCTTGCTTTTACTCATCTGTGTATAGCTGGGAAATAAGCAGGTCTTTAATTACTGAGGAGTGCATGATCCTTACTTACTACCCATTGATGGTAAGTAATGAAGCACCACAGGTCTAGCCTCAGATGCCTACTCAGTCAGTGCATCCTTGCCATATCGTATCTCATAAATATCTAAAGGGTGGGTGTCAAGAGGATGGGGCCAGGCCCTTTTCAGTGGTGCCCAGTGTCTGGACAATGGGCAACGAGCACAAGCTGGAACACAGGAATTTCCATCTCAGCATAAGGAAAAAAATCACTATTTTGAGGGTGCAGGGTCACTGGAAGAGGCTGCCCAGAAAGGCTGTGGAGTCTCCTTCTCTGGAGATATTCAAAATCCACCTGGATGTGTTACTGTCCAACCTGCTCTAGACGAACCTACTTTGGCAGGGCGACTGCATTAGAGGATCTCCAAAGGTCCCTTCAAACCCCTACTGTTCTGTATAGCAGGTGTACAACTGACACTGCCCAGCTCTTCTGTGAAAGGTCAGTATGAGTGGGTGTGGGCTTAAGCAGCAAAGCCAAATTACAACCAGAGCTACTGCGGAAATGAAACTGGGAACAGAAAGTCTGAGATACAGCTTTACAAAACTCCTCCTTCTCTCTTTTCTTCTGGAAAAGGGAAAATGCCATGGGGTAAATAAAGAAACCAGCACTGGAGTGAAAAAGACGAATCATGCAGAAAAGCATTTTGTGGTGCCATGGCTCCTTTTTCACTGTATACAGGTTGGCAAAACTCCTCAATATTAATTTCAGCAGAAAAAAAAAAGCCTTAAAAGAAAAACGAATTATTTTGATTTATGAAGGATTGATTTAGAACTGTAGGTTGAAGGGGCATCTGCCAGTTGTTGTTTCTATAATGTTCACATTCATAATGTAATGTGACTGATTCCGGAGAAGGGAAAGCTTGTGTGCTCACTGACTGCAGATGTAAGCCAGACCAATCCAAGTCTCTCAACAGTCTCAGAGACTGGCTCGATTTATAAAATTCAGCTTGGTTTTAAACTTGAATCTATCAAGATCAGTTTTGTATTAGTTTGGTTCCGTAGGCTTATTGTTAAAAAATTGATTGATTCTCAGATTTCAGACTCAAACTGTCATTGTGGTGGGGATGGGGAGGTGGGGGCAGTTGTTTTTCATAAAAATAATATGAATTTCAGCATCAGAGTGAGCCTTGCAGAAATCCCAGATCAGGCAAAGGACATTTAGCACTTACACCCTGAATCTCTCAAAACTTTTAACTTCTAAAAACCTGTTGGATTCTTGCACAGTGAAAAAACACTGTATATTAGTCGAGGACAAGAAACGGATACCATGTTATATCCATTCTATGTGAAGGGGGAGAGAACGAATTTAGTTGTTTCAAAGCTAAACTCTGACAAATCTTAGTCAAGTCATTCACATTAAGATCATGTCTTCTAAAGGAATGTTGTCACACGATTTTGGAAAGATGTGCTCAGCATCTATAATTAAAATTAAACTGATAATAATGCCATCCTCATCACAACATTCCTAAACATGTAGTCAAGGCTGAGTCAGATGAGAAAATCCGTGTAATGAATCATCAGACTTGTTTCCTGCATTGCCTAAGCAGGCCATGTTGCACCGAATTCCAGTTTTTGCTACAAAATAATTCTTCTACATGTGAGATTGATTGGGATAATAACTCAGTGTTAGAATGTGTTTTATTAAATCTGAGATGGTCAGCATGGGTTTCTTTAAAATCAATAGAAGTCAATTAGAGGAAATACAGTCAATAAGAATTAAAGCTAAATCATTCTCACCATAAGGTAGATAGCTTCACTGTGTCAAGTGAATTGTTCCCTAAAAGATAAATGCATATTCCTCTCTATTGCTTACAAGAGTCACCAGAGGAGCAGCTGATGTGTAGATTCTGCTTCCTACACTTCTGCGGTTATCTGGGGTGAATACTCTTCACAGTGTCAGAAATGCAGTATATCTGTCAGATCTCCCTTTCCTCTTGGGCTTTAGAAACATTCTGTTAGAATTGAATACCTCTTAAATCAAATGTTGCCTTTGGAATTTCACATCTCGGGGCTGGACCTTTTTGTAGAATTCCTCCATAGCTGAAATGTCTTTGCGAATTTCATCAAATGTTTTAGCAACATGCTTTCCATTCTTTATTACATTTTGTGAGATTCTAGTCAAATATGCTAATTTAGATATTCTCCTATGCATAATTTCCAGATCTTAAGACCTGAATACCATTTTTTTGAGTGTATGTCACTCTTTTCCTAATTTTATCCTATATAGAGATAATTATAGAGAAATAGAAAATGACAGACATCAACTGTGGGCTATCCAGAGACGTAAACTCTGAGTTTTATATGTTTGCATATAGTTATACAAATGCTATTAGTTCTGTTATTATTTGAAAGAACAATGCCACAGGATACAAGAGAGGTAACTGTACTGGGTAAGGTGACAGAGAATAAGATGTAAGGATACCCAACAAATTTTAGGTGAGTCTATTGAAAAATATTACTAAAAATAAAACAAGGAAAACTTTGGATGTTCAGTCTCTTCATCAGTCTATGGGAAAGCAGAACAAAGGGATCAGAAAATGTATACTTAAAGGATGATGATTCAGAGCTCACAAGGGAATATGTTATTGTAGTATGAGTAAAAGGTCTATGGGAAATATTTTCCTTGGGAGACCAGGAAATGCCTGAAAAAACTAAGCCACAGGGTGCATTAAAGAGAAATGTTTCCCTGGGTCACCATTCTTTTTACAGAAGGAAAGAGGAATCTATTAAGTTAGGAATGGACAGTAAGATCAAGGGAAATTAATGAGCTGGAAGAGAGAGCTGTAGTAATGCTCAGACCTGTGGGCTGCCCTGAAATAGGATTCTGTTTTCCTGAAAACCAGTGATAACTTTATGCAGCTGCTCATTAGATAGTGCAGATACCAAAGGAGATATTGGAACTCTGGATGTGTTAGATTAGCATTTTCCCTCTATTTCCTCCATTTATTTTCCAGATGGCATACTGTTTCCCTATTACGTTTTATTTATACAAAGCTAAGCCCATTCCCCTTCCAACTCCATTAACCTCAGTGGAACAACACCAGAAATGACTATGGCCCATTGACTACAGAATCTTATTTGATATTGACTGTTTTCTTTAGGACAATTTGATTGACACAAATTATTGCAGCAGATGTGTACTGTAATTGGTAATGGAACATTTTATCCTTTTGAATTCAGATAGCCTTTCTTCCAGAGTCTCCTTTGAAATTTTATTGTATCAAATAGCAGGTATTTGTTGGGGCAGCTAAGAGCTGTGGAGGATTAATGCTTAATCCTTCCTCACTTAAATATCTTGCTGTTTTCATCTTGACCTAGGCCACCAGTGGGAACGAATTTGGTCATCTTACCTTGGCACGTATTTACAAAACTCACAGAAGTGCCATGGAATTTGATGCAGTTATCAGTCTCACTTCAAGAGGATACCAGAATTGAAATGATGGAAATCTCGTGGACTAGGGTTGAGGTTCTTTGCAGGGTTATATCAGATGCTTACGCTGGGCTCCACTACATTATTTATTTTTTTTTCCTCAAGCTCTGAATTTCTTCATCATAAATATTAAGTATATATTACATGCGTAGAGAGAACTTGGCAAAGGGAATGGGTTGTGAAAGGGATAATGCTTAACATTTGGCTGTTTTGAACAGGACTCTCAACACTAATCATGGCTTAAAAAATTTACAAGTATTGTAATAGCTTTAGTTTAAGAGCAGGACAATAGCTATTCACTGATGTGATGCTTTGTGAAAATTAAAGGATAAGAACTTCTCCTCAGGTGCAGTATCAGGGTGGTGCATGCATTTACGTTCACATGGTGTGGGGATACGTGAGCAGAAATCAAACTGTCTCAGGTAAATATGACTTTGAATACAGCCACAGCTGGCTTGTCCTCACAGCCATGTAAACACTGTTTCAGGAAGAGAAACTACCACCCAGGCTGAGTGCAGGTAGAGACAGTGCAGCGGGGCAGCTTCTGTGCCCTCCCCTGGCACCTCCCCTGTGCTCCCCTCAGGAGGTGCTGGTGGCCTGGTGTGGGGGGAGACAAGCCTTAACCTCTTGCAGCTGAGAAAGTCAGAAGAGCTCATCATCTGAAACTCAGCTCTGTGTTGATGCAAGTTAGCTGGGGAGCCCGTTCTAGCACACTGCTGCTTGAGGCAGGTAAATGCTCCATGACTGTTGAGAGAAATCCCAGATCCCTGCATGCTACGGAAGTGTGAAATAATTACTATGCACTATAAGTGATGAACAGTTTTTGACAGATGGCCAGGAGGGAAATTACAACAAAAGGTTGTTTTGGCTTGATCCAAAATACAACGGTTTAATTCTTCTGACTTCTCTCTCACCAAAATGAGAAAAACCTAGGAGGGAAAAAAAAAAATCTGAATTGATTTTTCTTTGATGAAAAACGAAATGTGTTTGATTTTAGTGAAGGGATTTTTTTTCCAATTCCTGCTCTTTTTCTTTCTTTTTGATTAACTTTAGCTAAACTTTCTCTTAGAGCCTATAAACCAGAGAGAAAATACTTTGTATCAAATGAAGCAGCCCAATTTCCTCCAGTGCTTGTTTCTCTTTTTTTCTTCCAGCCTAATCTACTAATTAAACCGCAACTGAAATCATAGATGCTTTCTATTACACAAAAGATGCAATTTTAGTGGCTTAGCAGCTTGAAGCATTATATTTTATTCTGCACAAGAGAATCAAGTATATCTCTCCCAAAGCAACCTCTACCGTACTTGAAACACATGCCTTTTGCAGGGGTAGTATCTTTTGATAGCATTGCTCAGATAACACTGGTCTTCCTCTCCTTCACTTATCTGCCTCAGAGGACACATAAATATGCATTAAGAAATTTATGGCTATTTCACAATGTATTAAGGCAGCTATCCTCTTTTACTAAAAATCTTCTTTTATACAAAGAGTCCAACAGAGTTTCACATAGGTTTTAAGTGATTAGAGGTTCTTTGTTAGCCTGCTACCTGGAAATGGTCCTTTGGTAGTCAACCAGTGTTACACTGCTCAGCTCACTTATGATATACATAGAAACAGAATATGTTTATGCCATTAACAGCTGTATTTGACCCTATGCCATAGTTATTACTAAACTGAAAAAAAAACCCAAACCAAAACAAAGAAAATAGACCAGCAAGTCACTCATTAAGCAATTAAGAAGAAAGGTTTGCATAGATCTGAGATGCCTAATACAAGCAAGGAAGACTAATTAATTTCAATTTTTTAATGTAATAAAGAATATATGGTGTTTGGTGCAAGGAATAAAAGTCTACTTTTTGAAGATGCAAGAGTGACTTTTTTCCAGATATCAACTTTAAAGAAACCTGGAAGTTTGAGAAGAAAGCAGCATCCAAACCTATGTAATGCATGGAGAAACCCCTGTTTTAAGTTGTTTCCTGTGTGCCTGTTTTTCTTCTGAGCAGGTGAAAATTGATAAAAAAATAAGAGTAAAGGTTAACATTACACCCTTGGGTCATACATCTTTAAAGTTACTTGCTTTTATCTCTCTTTTACTATGAATTTCCAAGTGGCTGGGACAAATTTCAAAGGCTGGAAAAAGAAGGCAGACAAAATCGAGCAAAAAAGAAATAAACATTTTTTGCACTAATGGAAAATTTGGTGAATATCCCTCCTCCCTGGAGTAGTGATATATTCTACCATGTTTTATTATTACAAAAGTATAACCTGTCTTTCTAAAACATAGATATTAGCTAGTTGAAGAGTGTACCTGGAGCACAGAGTGTTTCAGAGAATGAAAAGGGACCTTTTGTCAGGTGCAGCCCTCTTGCTATGCCTTCACCCCCTATTACCTGGCCACCTGGGGATGGTGGCTCTGTTGCCCACACCTCCGTCCTCTTGGAGACTCCTGCTGCCTGAAGTAATGTGAGCATTCCCATATGAAGTGCCGCTCTCTGTGCTGTAAAAATAGCATATTCAGCTCACAGATGAAGTGACTATAAAGTCTCCTCTCGCCGTGAAAACCTATGAATCCAGTAATCTATACAGCAAGAATGTAATATTTATTCAGGAGAAAGCTCTGGCATGTTAGCCTGCTCCCCTTGTCCCTGCGGGGCAGAGGCAGGACATTCTTTCTTTGTCACCTTTCACAGGATTTCAAGCTTTTGTGTTTGGTAGAAAGCCAGAGCTAAAATCCTGGGTTAATCCTGTTATCTGGTACACAGCCTAATGCACGCTTTGCAGAATTCACCTCCATGCCTTTCCCACACGGGAACAATTTCAAAGGTTTTAAATCAAAAGGATAAGATGAACTTCTGTGTCCCTCCTTGCTTTTAGAGTACTCTGTCTGTGCTGGGCAATCAGGTTGACTTTCTAAACTCTACTGAAATAAACTTTTTGTATAAGATATATAAGTGTGGATACAGAGTATCATAATAGAAGAGAAGAAAAGAAATCCCAATAAATTAATAATGAACCACCACCAATTTTAATCCATAAATCCTGAAGTAATTTTGCTCCAGCATTCCAGTAAAAATTCCAAAACAGCCTAGATGCTTCACTGTTTTCCGAAGACACTTTTTATGTGAACCAGAATTCACTGTACCTCCCACAAAATTTCAGTGGAGTTCAAGTCTTCAAAGAAAACATGTCAGTTTTATTTTTTATAAACAGCAGGTTTATAATGAAAGGGTTAAATAACTAGAGTGTCTGATAGAGGTCTGCTGTTACTGGAAGGAAGTCAATTGTATGATTTGGTGAAGAGCAGATATTTAACTATTTTGAGGCACCCGAGTGTCACTAACAGGAACCTAGGTCCTTTATATAGTCCATGGAGAAATAGAGACTCCTAAATGTTCTGGCTTAAATCTGAAGGACTCTTCCTCTCAAAAGGCAGACAATTATTAATTATATTAATAATTCCCTGATCTCTTTCTTCCCCTGCTGAATGGTGTAAATTTGTCTTGGATTGAATACAAAGAGGATAGCTGTTGTGACCACTGAAAACACATACAGGAACAGAACCCACTTTCTTCTGTCTTTCTTCAAAGTGAGCAATACACCACTGACTGGCACAGTCAAACCACAGCCACTCTGTAAAAGATTCAGAATTATCCTCTCTTTTTCTATCCCTGAGTATAGGGAATTGTGACTGTAAAGTGCGTAGATTCTTAGACAGCAGAGTAAACCATGGAGACATACAAAGCTAAAAAAAATTTATCAGGGTTGTGCCTTCTACTGAAGTAACTGAAAATCTGACTGGGGGCTGCTATACAAAGGAGCACATTTCAGCATGGCAGTGGACAGCTGGAAGAAGAAATGCATATGGACAGGTGTATGAGAGACTTCTGAACTCGGGAACATGTCCCTGGAACTTAGCACCTGATGCTGTTTGCTCCTGGGCTGGCATCCAGCAGAGAGTGAGAGGGAGCGAAACTGCTGCCATTAGTTACGCAGTGTGCACACCATCGGATTCACTAGAAACCTGAGTATACTAGTGAAACATTTATAAATCACACTAGAGCAGCTGCCATACAAGACGATACAATCACAATATATTTGGTGGAATATAAAGGATCTCTTAAAAATTCGTACTGAGGACAGTAAATCAAGGACTAAAGATCAGCAAATCTGCTAAAAAATAAGGGTTTATTACGTATGACATTCTTAATTTATTTGCTTAAATATATATATCATTTGACATTCAGGGTAGAAGTTGGGCATCTGTTCTATGCCAGTTGCAGAGACATCTCAATGTTTAGCACAGAGGGACAGCTTTACCCAGAGCTCATATCTGACTTAGTACTACTGAAAAAAAGAAGGAGCCCATAAGATTAATTCAGACACACATATTTGGAGCCATATAAACAGAACCACTAAATTCAAATAATATCTAAGTGAATAGCATAGAAATGTAGAAATCATAAACAAAATTATAGAAAAAAAGTGGTATAGAAAGTCACTTTTCTGTGTGTGTACTTCTTAGAGACTAAGTATCCCCAGGCTGGATTATGTTTCATTCTCCTCTTATTAAAAGTGTTTGTTGAAATTATTAACATTTGTTAAACTTTGAATCTGGCTCATTAGACTATAGGAAGTAATTTATTCACCTACTATTTTTCAACATCTACAATTCAGAAGTCTATATCAGGGTCAATTTGTTCTAGGTTCCCTTTAGATTCAATAGAGTCACGTTTAGGATACAGACCATCTGATCGAAGGTGAGCTGTGTGTTATAATGAGTTTTCTTAAACTCATGGGGTCAAGTGAATCACACTTAAGGTATATGTCTGTCTGAGACAGACATTTCAGTCCTAGTAAGTGTTTTCAAACAAATGCACCTACATTTAAAAATACATTTTCTAGTTAAATAGTCTGAGCAAAACACTTCCTGAGACATTCACATATGACTTCAGGATGAATCCTAACCGTTGAGTACTCAAAACTGAACTCTGCCTGTAATTATGGTGATCTTATAAAAGCCATATCAAATTGCACAGGGTCATTTTCCTTCTGATAGCATCAAGAATTTTCTGGGGAATAATACAATCCACAAAGCATTTTTTTGCACTAACTTAAAAATCTTTTTCATCTCCGTCCCAGTGGTAATAATAAATCAATAAATACAAAAATAACTCGAAGAATATGTTGTCATGTATGCCATTCATTGAAATCTAAAGAAAAATTGTGCTGCTTGTTCAATTTCTTGTATGCTATTGTCTGTCTGGGTAAATCTGAGAAATGCTAATATTTAAACAGTAATATGGAAATGAGTAGAAATGATGCCATGGGTACAGGCAAAGGTTGGCTACAGCACTCCAAATGCAAAGAGAGATTTAATGTCCTAATCAGGAAGATACTTAAAACCATTTTCAATTTTGAATGCCCAAAGGAATTAAAGATGTGCCTAATATTGAGCACATGCTTAAACACCCTTCCTGACTGTCAGTGTTTTCTTGAGTTGAACATTAACCTGTGTCTGGAAGCAAGAAAGTGTTGAACATAAAAATTAAAAGAGAAACAAACACACATATTTTATTCTGTTCTCCTTAGAGCACACGGAGTTTTCTGGGCTCCTGCGACACTTTTAAAAAAGAAACACTGATAGAAAAGAAGCCATCCTAAGCCACAACTTGAAAATCCATACTGATAATATAAATGTTGAAGGATCCATCCAAATAAATCAGCAAGTAGGGGATCACACAGCTCTAGCCTATAGGAAGTAATTGTGTAGAACATCTTAAGAGGCCACTAACAACAACAGAGAGTGGGATTGTTCTAATGGGAAAAAATAAAATAAAATAAAATGTCCGATACGCAGCAAAGCCTTTGTTATTTGTAAACACTAGGACAAGATCCAACTGACTCTCTTCTTTTTTAATCTCTGCTTCATTCCCTGTGACATTAATTAAGTGAATTTGACTGGCAGTCATATATTCTCAGTTTGGACGGCTTCCCTGTTAGCATACCAGGCATGTGGTTTGTACAGTAGTTATCAGGCAGAACTGTGAGTATGTTGGACTGGACTGAAACAATCCCGGTCGTGTGAGTCAAATATCAAAGGAATTTGAGAGGGCTATGTTTAACCAGATGTCTCAAGTTCTAGGAAACACTTGGTAGGGCAAAAAAATAATAATAAAAAATCCCCAAACAAACAAAAGCCTTCATTTCATATGTTCTTGGTTTTTTACCTGTAAGCAGTCCATTACCAAGGCATCAGCAAAAGGGTTTTTTTACCTCTCTGGCCACCAGTGTACAATATGTCCCAAGATTTATTAATTAGAATAATGCCAGCTCCACAACTGTAAAGCACAATCATTGATCTCCAACTCATTGCTGGCTCATAAGCATACGAATATCCACACACATACACACATATATATAAAATGATTGCGAATTTCATCATTTTGCCTCCAAGAAAAAAATAAATAAACCATAAAGCAATTATGACTAGAAAATTATTTGAAAGAATGAGAATTAAACCTTGGCATTGCAACCAAGTAATGGTGTTCATATTGTAAGGAGAAAAATGAAGTCACAGTAGCTTGGAAATCCATAGTGAGGCCATGCACACATGGGCAGAGAGATGAAGCTCGAGGTGTAAAGCCTGGAGCAAATCACACCGTGACAGCAGCATACAAAGGAGCAGGTTGCACATTTGAAAGTGTGAAAAAGAAACATGCTGTGTCTGGAAAGGTAAGTGTTTGACAGCACAACAAATGTTGCCCTGGTTCATTCTGAGTAAGTTTGTAAGTAAAAGGGCCAAATTGTTTCTGGGAATTGTTTTATGTGTTCACAGTTTGACATCCACAGGTTAACATCGTGGTGTACAGCTCTTTGTATGCTGATGTTTTGCTCATCCTAACTCCTAGATCCTTTTGTGAGCTCATTGCAATTTTGCCTTTTATAGGACACAGTAGAAACAGAGGTGTTTTGATTTCACTGGTCATAAATGGGCTATTGTCTGCTCCATAGGTTACGTGGAGACCCAGCAGTTGAAATTGGTCTGCTTTGTCTTTAACTGTCCACAGTCTGCAAGCACTGTTGGTTTGGATATTCTATCACTGTCACATCAGATAGAATATTGAATATCACCCTAACTGACATGAAATCAGCACTAAATAGGCATTTCCCGCTATGAATATAGCCAAATGAGTTTCACTATATCTGACTAGAGTGTATAACCCACATTAGCTATCTAATGTGGATAAAATTAGACACCTGATGGGTGTGATTCTTCTTGGTGATTTCTATACCATTCTATTCAATGCTTAAAAGGAACACATGTCTGGTGCGTGGGGCACATGTTGAGTGGAGTGGGAAGCTGCAGCAGCTGTTCTCCAAGAAGCCAATGCCTTCCAGAAACATATTGGTGTTTCTGGAAGTGGCTTTGTGGTGAGGTAAATTATTTAAAGCCTAATTGACTACAGATATAAATAAACCTGGTGATTATAGTACATTGGATCAGACCTGTGGCCCTCTGCTTTAGCCCTCCATTTCTTAAAGGGATGAGTAGAAGCCTATTTAGAAAGATGCAGGGAATTTAGTAACTAGTAGATAAGCCCACTCACAGATAAATCACTTTCTAACAGAAGTGTTCAAAGATTGGACTAGAAAAGGTGAATATAGCTATGTTACTGCATGGTAGGAAGGAAAAATTGCGAGCACATTTAAGAAACACAGTTTTACATAGACCTGTGTATCAAACACGTTAGCATAGCAGTTAACAGAATATTCATGGCCTGGCACACATCTCTTCACTCAAGTAGCCAAAATCAACTTATTTTGTCAGATCTGGACAGAGCATAAACCAGATATAAATAGTGGAAATAAATCGATGAAGAGCTAGGGAGCAATTACAGCCAGATTCTAAAGGTGTAAAATAATCAACTGCATGATTTACACTGAATTACAAAATTCAGGTCTGGTTGTTCTCTTCTAATATCAACTTCACTTTTCTCTGCTATGAAATGAAGTGGATACAGCTGAGACATCTGCTGCTGCAAAATCACAGGTGGTACTCACCTGCCAAAAATAAGGCAGATGTTTTTGGCACCATAACTCTCCCAGTACCTTTACCCAATGAGGTTGTCTTCAAGTTAACTTAGGAGCTTCTAGAACTGATGAATATTATTGACTGTGAAAGTCATATCCCTTTTCCTGATGACTCTCCCTGTCTGGATTTGACATTGTGATGTTCGTGGATCACCAGAGTAACTGTGCTTGCTGACAGCTTCAAACTACATCACAAGCAAAGAAAGATCAGATATATTTTCCAGGGTTCAATGAAACTTTTAAAATGCAAAACTGTTCCAAGGTAAAAATCAGTATCTCCTACATCCATGTGAGTTTTCAAGGAAAATGTCATATGCATCAAATTATACCTGCGTTGGCAGAATTCATCACAGAAGTCTTGAGAGGTAGATAAACCCACAAAAAAATCAGTATGAAAATGTATTGGTGAGCGTTTGAAAGAAATGGAGGCATTTTCCCCTGCTATTATAATGACATGTAATATAATCTGCAAACATTATCTGTTTTTTCACACCTGTTTCTAGGAGTCCTTCACACGGATACCAAGCTCTCATGCTGACTCATTTTCCTATCAAACAGGTGGGTACTTACATTTCCGGGAGTGTAAGTGAATGAGAATCGTTCTGAGGTCTGGATGGACATAAAGTCAGAGGCAACAGCAAAAGAGAATGTTAATGTTGCACTTTACAGTTGTTTTTTTCTTTTGCTTTCAAGGCAGCATAAATGGCAAATCCAAGGAAAGGGGCAACTTTAGCAGAGATTCAGACACGGTATCTTGTGAGAAAAAACCTTCCCTTCGGAAACACAGCTGCTTTCATATGTACAAGCTTTTGACAGGCTTTACTTCACTTACCTACAGTTTGTTCAGCTGGTGAAATTCCTTACTTGTCCTGAATTGAGCATTTGCCTGGAGGTTTTTCTGGATGCACTTACACTATTGCCGAGTAAGCTCATGGCAATAAGATTATCATTAGCAGAATTTCTCCCATACTAACAGTTCATTCTCTAATTTTCCCCATATGGTGACCTGACATCTGCACAGCATTTTCTGCTCCCCCTACAAAATTTTGTTTGCCAGCATATGCATGTTGGACTATGAGAAAAGATTCCTCCGTGCTAGACTAATACCCCTGGAATAAAAAAGTTCTGTTAGGCATTTCATATTGCTGTTAATAAGACATAATTCTGGAAATACTTCTTCACAGAGACAGAAAATTATTTAAAGAAACAATATAAGGAATGGAAGCTGATTTCGGAATTTCAAAACATTAACACCAGATCTTTTCATTACTTAGTTACATGACCTTATTCAAATATTTTTTCTCACTGCATGGTTTGTTTGGGTTTTTTTTCACATATTAATCTCAAAAAAACCTTTTTATTTACATGGTGTCTGTTCAGCATGTGCTTTTTATGTAATCTGGCCTCTACAAACTTTGTAATGAATGGAGCCAAGTTCAATAACTTTCTCAGAAAATAGAACTTGATGGAATATTTTATTAGAGATTTTCACTGTAATGGAAGCCTGGTGTGCTCCAGAGTGCAGCACTTGGCACATGGAAATAATGAAGCATAAAAGGGATCACCAGGCATTAATTCTATGAAAGTCCACTGGCACTAGGTCTAGGAGCAGTGCTGCTATCACTAAACAGGATGACAGCAGACTAAAATGAAGGACTTGTTCCTTTTTGGTAGAAACAACTTTTATGATAAAGATGTTTTTTAAGTTGAAAGATTATTAGGGAGAATTGAGGGAAAACATTTTCATATTCAGGGCTGAAAAATGCTGCTTACAAAGCAGAAGTTCAGGTATTGGCCAGGTACAAGTGCTCTGGGCAGCCTTTTACAAAGGGGTTATAGTGAAATAAAACTAAAATTTGTCTTGGACTGATAGACAAATTTTGGTACCATAAAGACACTTATAAGAGAGTATGCTTTCCCAGAACACTTCTGACAGCAGGAGAACTTTATTCTTGGTTTTTGCCTTGGGGTGTTTGTTTCATTTTTGTTGCTTTCAACAGAATTGTTCATGCGAGTCTGGGTTATTCACATGCCTTGGAGTCACTGGTCTCAAGTAGACTTTGCGATCAGCTATACAGATTCTGATACAGTTGACCGCTCACATAACTGTGAAACTGAAAATTCATAAGCATATCAAAATATTTTGCACAAAGCAGAGGATCTTCTGACATATTTATGCAGCTAAAAATGGAAACTTAGGCTCATTAGTATCTCCCTGGAAGAAAGGTACTCTCATGTTTCAGAAAATCTCACTAGGTACCATTCTGCACCTCTTAGTACCTAAATATACCTGAAGCGTAGCCTAAAATCAAGCTATGTAAGTGCTTTCAGGAATAAGTGTGGCTTTTAGTTCACTCCTGTTGGAAAGGGGTTAAAAATGCTAATAATCTGAGGAATGAACATGTGAATAAAGTTTCATGGTTCAACCATTTAAATGCATAATATGCAACTGATTACAAAAA
>VXBW01006622.1:654083-664700 GCA_013400375.1 Thinocorus orbignyianus | reverse complement strand
GGGGGAGGGGGGTGGGGAGGTGGCACTGTGTAGATATGTACCTACTCATACTGAGGACTTTGGTTAAAAGATAGCATAAAGTCTGCAATGACTACATTTAATGGGTTAGAAAATGTCAACANTTTTATTTTTATTTATTTTTTTTAGGTGTGCTCTCAGGTTCTCCTACTAAGGTTTTTCACCTCTTCTTGAAATGACTTCTGAGAAAGAAGACCCACAGCTTTTCACAAATGAAAATCATTAAGCTGAGAGGGTCACTCTTGCTCTCTGGGTAAAAGTACAACCAATGCAGAATGAAATACACCGAGTGAGGAACCAAGAGACATTGGTCTGTATACATAAGTGTACTGAGTATATGCAATTTCTCTGTGCACTTTGAGATTTAAATCTGTCCCACAATCTCTCAGTAGTAGATTCCAAGAGCTAGAAGATGGGAGTGGTATTTGGGAGAAAAGTTATTCCACTTGGTGATGAAAAATACTTAAACTGTACCTGAAGACATGATTATGAAGTATAAAGCATAAAATACAGGCACAGAACAATGTTCTATGTTGAGTCTTTCCCAGCCTGGCTGAGAAGCCAAAGCCATGTTTTGTAACTGTAAAGACTCACTGCATGCACGAGAGATACATAAGGCTGCCTGTCTCATCTGGTGGAGGTTCTTCTCCATAAAGACTACGAAGGAAACCTTCTCTACAAGGTTGTTTCTTAGCCAGTCTCTTCCCAGCCTCTCCTATTGCATGAGATTATCACGACCTACCAGAAGAATTTTGCACTTCTTGAATTTCCTGCAGTTTCTGTTGACGTGATTCCCCAGTTTATCAAGTTACTCTGGATTAAGTCTCTGTTGTGATTTGATGATATTTTTTGTTTTCAGGGCTATGTCTGATCAACATCAGAAATTATGTCTGAATTTAGGGTTTATATCTTGTGCTGAAAGTTTCTGAAACACTGAGATCTTTGTTTTCTCAATTTTGCTATACAGGTTGGACCTACATAGCCTGAAAAACTGAGAAAGCTGTCTTGAACCACATTTTATAACATCTCCCTCAGAAAAGGAGATACAATTTCCTTCCTAAGTGATCTAAGAAAAAAACTCGTTTCCCATCTGTTTCATATTTCAGATTTGTTATATGAGCTCTCTAATCAGAGGGCTATTATACAAAAGGTTGGTGCACTGAGAGTATTTCTAAGAATGTAGACTTTTCAAGGACTTTATTTAAGATCCCAAAGAAGTAAGACACAAGGACGATGTCTAGATGATTACTCCAAGCATGCAATAGAATTTAATTTATTTACAGGAATATTGACCTCCATATTTGTGTTACTATTCCGTTTCAGATGCTAAGGAAGTTAGGGAGGGTTTCTGTGGGTCTCTGAGTGGCCCCTCAATTGCACTTCTGTTGTTTAAGTCCTATGCTAGATCTTTGCGTAGGAACTTTCCCAAATTGAAGTGTAGTGTTATATCAGCCANACAGTAACATGGATGGAGGGTATAAACACAAGTACAATACCGACTGCAGCCAGTGCGGCACCGCCCCGACCACCACTGATGCCGCCGAGACGCACTCTGGCGCCGCCCACCCATATATAACGTGACGTCACCACGCCCACTTCCAGTTGTGGCCCCTCCCCTTCCCAGCTAGCTCTCTGCTGCCCCTGGGCCTGGCGCACATGGGATGGTATAGCTGTGTCTGCTGGTGTCAGGGAAGAATCAACCCCTTCCCTGCTGGAAACCAGGGCAAACATAAATAAGAATCAGATCAAACTAATGCGGCTCTGCCTGGAGGCTTATCACAGCCCTAGCTACAAAACACTGGATAATTAGTTACCATGGCTGTAACTTCATAGTGAGGATTCCAGTCTTTCAGACTGGAAGATTTACAGAGCCGTGTAAATTATTCTGCACTTGCTATTGCTTTTGTTTCCTATTACAAAGGCAAGGGAATCCCCTGAGTGTGTGGTAACTGGCAGTGTTTATTTTGGGATATGTTGCAGCCAGTATATCCAGATGGTGTTTTCTGATTCAAAGCTGAGGTCAGTAAAAAGTGATGGAAAATGTTAGAAAAGTCTTGGCCAGATTCTCTCTATATCTTTAGGAATCTAAATAAGACTTTCCTACTGGTACAGTATCTTTCTTTGTTCTTCCTTGCCCAGCCTCTATCCATCTTCTTATTACATAGCAAAGGAAGATTTAAAAGCAGAACATATCGTCCAGTTATTTTCCTCTGAAGCATTGGTGTAATAGGGAGAAAAAACAAACCCAAATAATGTAGAAGGGAGTGAAGTAAAAGTGGAACAACTAAATAATACAAGTTTAGTTTCTCTGCTAAGGTTCCTTCCACATGAAAAATGGAGATGGGCTGAAATATTTCAAACCAACCGTACCAAAAATTTAGGATCAACGATAAGCAATACACATAACACATCCAGAACGTTCTGGTGGTAATGACAAAAGTGCATGATTACATTTAAGCTCCATTTTTTTAAATCCAGTTTAAAACAAAACGTGCCTTTCTATTCAAGGTTGAGTTCTCCCAGTACTGTAAATTGGTTGAAAAGCAACAAAAATATTAAGCTCATTTCATGAAAGAGAGACTTCACAACAATCCACTACTCTATTAGGAAAAACAGGAAGCCAGAACCACAATCCCATGTGCTAATGGACTTCCACGAACAGGTCCTGCAGCCTGTGGTGCTCTCACTCTTTCAATATGCAGCAATTGCTATGTGAGCTCTCAATAGTTCATAATCTGAAACGTTTTCAGCAAGTATATTCAGCACAAATATTATGAATGCAAAGTAAAATTACAGTCAGCTGAGCTGTGTGATTCATGAATCATGTAAAAAGCAGACAAAAGTGTCATCTTTTAGGTCAATATATAACAACAGTAGTAGAGTCTGCTGTTTTCAACTGAGAGAAAAATAGAGACCTAGGAAAAGTAACTTGCTGAAGGGCAGGAAAAAAAAGTTATTCTGACCCTCTAAATATAGAAATTTCTCCTGTGTTTTTTATAAAAGATATGGCCAGCTGCAAAAGCCATCCAGGTCAGCACATTTTTTCATGATGTCTTGTTGACCTTTTCCCTCATTGAACACAAGTCCCAAAGCAGAAGGGATCTGTATCCTTGGACATCAATAATAAAACTGGGGATAAAGAGCCATGGATAAATAAAGATTAAACCCAGGTAGTTATTCATACACCTACGTCCCTAAATTACATAGGAAAAAAATAATATTAATGGCTATTGCCAGGAAATCTTTTACTCTGTGAGAATAAAGATGTATTGAAGCAATGTATTATTAGTTACAGTTCACTTGTCTATATATTTTTATTTAATTTTTCTTGTGTTGTGAAAGTAAGTGTGTTCTTATGTGAGAATGGACACGACAGCAAGAAAGAGTGAGAGACAGGGGAAGAATAAATTAATGAGTAGATGCTCTTATGTAAGAGCTTCAACAAAAGGACTTCTGTGGTGATCCAAACCTTTCAAACATTTTGCCCTTTATTCTGTAACATTGATTGGCTGTTCTGCTTCATATTATAGGATAATCAAGTTTATGAATGATACCATTGGAGTAAATTGAGCTTCATTTGGAAGAAGATCCCATTTGAGATGTAATTTGAAGCAGGTATCTAAACTCGCATGTGTTTTGAAAAGCTGATTTTTTTCAACAATCTTGGATTCAAAAAAGCATTAACTATTTAGTCTTTTATTAAACACTTTTCTGATTGTTCAGAGTCATCAAAACATTTCTTTCTCAATGTTCTACACAAATAAGCTGGATACCTATAAGGCAACGGAATGGGATTTTTGAAATCAGGTAATCAAGGACTTTTCCAGCCTGCAGTCATAGAGGTGATTGATTCTAGATTTATGGGGTTTACGGTCCTACTTCTGACAAGCACATCCCATCTGTGACCACAGCTGTTGTCTTTACTCTCAGAAGAGAGAAGATCTGTAGCAGTGTAACACCTAAACCCTAGGAAATCATAGGCTTTCCTCTCTTGTGTAACCTATGTAACTGAGCAAGCTCCACTCTCTGACTTCAGCAACCTCGCAGAATATATATGGTTGGTACATCTGAGTTACTGGGTACTTGGCTTCCTCCTAGTATATGTTGAGCTAATTTATGAAATTTATTTATATATATATTTATGTGTATACATTTGTATATTTAAGCATTTCAGGAAACACACTTTTTTATCTATAAGGTAGAACTAGTGCGATAACCATATACTAGGATACATCAATTTTTAGTGTTTTTACTTCCTTCTCTCTCAAAGCTGTACATTCCAAAGAAAAGTATGTTTTCATGCCCTAATCGAAAAAATGTAGTATATGCATATAAAATTAACCATTTTCCTAATTGTTCACAAGGATGATGGAAAGATGATACCAGAAAAAAGTATTTTGTTCCAAAGGGAGGAAGAAGATATATTGGTATTAAGAAATGTGCATGTTGCAGGAATGATTTTTTTCCAGGCCAGTGGTGGCTTTTTCAGAAAACTTTAAGAAAGGTCAATGACACAAATACAGCCATTACCAACCATGGACAGGAAGACACACAACTGCATTAGTACCCACCAGAACTCAGGAAACTTTGTGACATTTTCAAAATGTCAACTTATGAAGTGTATCAGATGGTAATGTTCTTAATTACAAGCAGATCTTTGTGCCCATATTCAAAATGGAAGGGAGATTCCATTTAGGTGTGTATATTTTGTCTAAACAATTTTGTCCATCCTTTTAAACATTACTTTCTATGAATATTATAAACATGTCTTGTCAGTAGATAATATAAATAAAATGGAAAAAACCCTTCTTTTTTTGTCAAATACCAAAAGAGTTTCCTTATTAAATCCCATTATGTGATTATTTAGATGCTAGTACTTGGTAGGGAAGAAAGATACAGGGACATTTAAATACTATTTTTCTTTTCTCCTTTTTTTTTTTCCTCTTTTTTTTTACATTTGACCCTATAAATGCTATAATACCTCAAAGATGTCGATTATCTTGATATATTAATATGCTGTATGGTTATTGAATTTCTTTTGTGTAATTAAAACATCCTGAATTTCAGCAGACACTCCAGTAATGCTCTTCGTTTATCTGCAATATTACTTAAAGTGACTGGCATGTTTTCAGGAATCCCACATTTCAGTTGGGTAGGAATTTAAGAATGAGAAACCAAAGCATGATCAAGTACTCAAAAGCTTATCTCAGATCTTATTCTCAGGGGAAACACATAGTTGTTCAAAACAAACATGCATATCAAACAGGTACCCATGGAAATCCTAATGTAGGTATTTCAATATTTGGAAAATGTAGTAAAAAATCATAATGGCATATGGACAATTATTTGCGGAAATGCCAACAAACAGCTGAATATAGTTTAGTGTGAACTGGATTCTTGACTCAATTTGGAAAAACACGGAAAAAAATATTCTGTGATGGCGGTATAAAAAAATATAATGAAATCATTACTGAAAAATAATCAAGTAAACTATGGTCACATGAAATAGAGCAGAAATTGAATCCCGGTTTAGGTTGGGTCGATATGGTAGCAATCCAAACTCTTATTCACCATCTACTGTGTCAGTTGCAAACTTCCATTAATGTCAGTGCTGCAAGATAAAACTCCTGAAGCTTAAACACTTCAGTCAATATGTTGCTAGTGATCTATTTGTGCGGATAGCAAACCAGCTTAGGTGACGTGACCACTGAAAAGCCCTCTTATCACCTCTCATCTTTTTACTCTATAAACCAATGTCATGTGAACAAAGAGTCATCCATAAACTGGAAAAATTTATGAAAAGAGGAACAGGGAAATCAATAAAAATGTAAGAAGGCAATAAAAATCAAAATTGCTTAGAAAAGGAAAGGCTGGGAAGATATAGTAAATACCTTAAGTACATCAATAAAATGAAATGTAGACTTCAAAATAAGAATGAGAATAAAGTAAAATATAGGATTGAAGACATATTTCAAAATACAGATTTGAAAACTAAACGTGTTCCTGTATTTTTGGTCAGGCTCCTATAAATGTGATTGACATATCAGTGCAACTGTAATATATATAAAATATATTTTGGGGTTTTTTTGTTTCAGGACTAAGTTTGTCATATGGAACTTGAGATGTTTGAAAAAAAATTCTGTTTTCTTATCCTGTGTCAGCTCAGATGCTAAATGAAATCAGTGGAGGTATAATAACTTTTCAGAGACAATCGGATCAAAATCAATTTCAGGAAAAGAAAATGCATGCACCTTGAAGACCAGCATACCAAGACAAATTTTTGAATTATTAGAAAATACACAGTGTAGCTATTTGTTGGAGAGAAACAAATTATGTAGTTGAGATGTATTGACATGAAGACAGACTAAATGTCAAATTATGATGGTCTCAAATTGGAATGTCTGTGAACTACTGGTATTATGACACTGCATGAGATTTCAAATAGACGTATACACATACACACATAGATATTTTTAAGGGGACAGAAGTGGAAGCCTAAGTCTCAAAGAATTAGTCTTTAATTACTAGGTAAAGCCTCATATACTACTAACAAAGCAATATCTAGCCAAGTCATCAAAGAGCCTTTAATTGTACCCATCTAAACAGAATTTCAAAAAAGTTAAATATGAATAGAGTATGTCTAGTGTGTCCTTGAAATTAAACACCAAAATCCTGTTCTTGAAGTCGTATCTGGCAAAATTCTCAATAGTGCACCATAGGAAGCAGACTTTCACAAATGTGGAAACACACACAAACCCAGGTAATTTATACCTCTCTATGACGCACAAAACCCAACAAAACATATATTAAAAAAAAAAATGCACTTAAGGCAATGCTCACAAAGACAAGATGTCTCAGTGTCTTGCTAAAAAAAAGGGTGACAAAAAGGTGTTTGCCGATGGCAGGGACTGAGACAGCAGTCTGTCATCTAGGAAGGGAACATTTGCAAGTGTCCTTGTCCCTCTGGAATTGTTACTCTTTTCCCTGAGTATATTGGTGGTGGAGGTGAAGGCAAGGGAAACTCTTATACCTGTTCGTATCAATTTAAAACCAAAATAAAGGATTTTGACTGTGAAAATTAGGAAATACCACACAATCGATTTCTTGTTAGAGGCTGCTTTTGCTTTTCACTTTTTCTGTGAACTGTGTGGTCGTAGGTAATGTGTCCATGTGCAGCAAAAGAGGGAAGGACGTATCTTCTTACTAATACACCGTATATATATATATATGTATAAAAATTCTATATTAAAATATATGTATTTTTAAAAAATGTATATATAGAAATCATGGTAATAGCATAATATGTTGTGTCTAAGACACAATTTGTCTGTCTTAAAGTAAATGCCTAAAACATATTATACTAATCATACCTTACAACCAAACTTGCTGTAAACCCAACTTGCAGTGTAGTCATCTGCACATAAATGTGTAAAGCTGCTTTGAGTAAGTATATAATAAAACAAATGTTGAGGTATCTCTTGATTCCTTAGCTTTGCACCTTCAGTAAGTGATTATTTATATGATGAACTTTCGGGGATTTTTCCTCCTTTCTTGGATTTGCTTTTAAATAAAGCTGGATATTGGTCACTTTTATTTATCAAGAGCACATGCAAAGTTCTGCCAGTTATATTCTTTCCTGGAAAAGTGAGATAAATGGAAAAATTTACTACTATTTTTTATTGGAACATATTTTTTAGCTGTGATTTGCCTTCCCTCTTCTGGCACGTTAACAGGAGAGGCTGTGAAAGTGAGTCGGATGTGACAAGATCCCTCCGAGCACTCTCCAATCGCTGCCAGTGTGGATTCTGCCAGCCCTCGGAGCTTGTACGAATGATGTACATCTGATCTGGGTATCAAACCCAGCCATCAGTCATTGCATAGCCAAAACCTGAACTGGATACTACAGAAAAGGGGAAGGAGAAATACAGCCATTCATAACATTTCTCAGTAGTAAAACTGCTGATAATATATTTTAAATTTGAAATGTCTTTGTCTTCACCTTTACAGGAGGTGCAAGTTTGAGTCCCAGAAGCTCTGTGTTGCAGACTTGTGTAAGTATCTTCTTGATTTAAGTAATTGGCAATTTTGCGCAAAATACAAACAATGTTACTGCTGTGTCTGCCCTCTTTTAAAACAGTATTTCAGAACAAATGAGTCTCTTAAGTTACAAAGAATTTTTTAAAGAATTTGGCAGTGAAGTGAGGACTCAATAGATCCGTGAAACCTACAAAATTAGGATACACATTTTTTTCCTGCTTCATAGGAGTACTGACAATAATCAACTGACAGTGTAAGGTGGTGAGAAAACTAACAAATATGTGGAATTATCCCTTAATTCTAGAGTATTGTTAGTAAAATCAAGATCACGCCTGTTAAGTTACCTTTCTTATTGTTGCTTTTATGATAGTTTAATTTTGGCAAGCATTCCTTACCTGAGGGATAGCTTTTTAAAACACAATTGTTCCTCTCTGATTATTAAGACCACAGTTCACTTTCAGCCAAGATGATTATTGAAAAAGGTTTGTTTAATTTCCTGCCTCTAAATTGTCTGCATGGATTAAAAAAAAAAAAAAAAAAAAGGAAAAAAGAAAAGACTCCCATTGCACTTAATTTGACACAAATCAATATGATTGGCAGGCTTTTCTACAAAAGGGTCTAATATTAAACACACGTACTGCCTGAATTGTCTCTGTCTGTGATTTAAGCTCGTTCCAGTCAGGACAGACATGTAATTTCCTAAGGAAGGCAGATGATGGTTTTAGCACTAGACTTAGTTGCTTAGGTTTCCTCTTGCAAGTCTTCAAAAGTAACACCATTTCTAAAAGGGTAGAGTCAAATATTGAATTGAATGATCAATCCTTTTGCAAGATCAGAGCAATCACTTCCTAATGGAGCATCTTTGAGAAAGGAAGTACTGGAGGATGGAATACGCAAAAGCATATTGAATGATGCTTAGTAGATGCATGGGGGAATGGATGGAGAGAGACATTTAAAGATGGAGTTGCAGAGCTCGAATTATTCAGTGCAGGAAAATAGCTGACACTACTCAAGTTATAAAAGACAAAAGGTGAAGATGTAGGATAATAACTATCTTTAAAGGAAAACTAGAGAGCCTAAGTAGCTAGATGAGGAGTGTAGGAGAAAGAAGAAAAGTAGGTGAAGGGGGTGAGGGAAGACAAAAATGCAATTCTGAAGGTTAGAGAGCATCAGATATTTCTTGAAGAATTTAACAGTTAGGTAAGAATAAAGCAGGGCGCTCTAGCTAAAAAAGTACACACAAAAAGGAGCCAAATGATAATATGCTATCACTTATTTAATATGAATAATTCTGATAAGTTGTATAGTTTCAAGCTATTGCCTCAAGATTTGCCTGCTTTGAAAAAAATCTATTAAAATATAACCATGCAAGCATATCACCAAGCATATCCTGGAGCCTAACCCACTACACCTTGGTACTGATAAAAAACACTCCCTGTGTGCTACTGGAAACACACACTGGACAATTTTAGCTTAGAAGCCTACAAAGAAGTGGAGGCCAGGAGTGGCAAGAGACTTACTTTGCACAAAGTTCCAGGCCTGCAGTAGTCTGTAGATATATTTAAAGAACTAATCACAATTGATGCATTCCGGTGCTTTTTAAAGACAAACCAAATTGCTCTTTGGAAGAATTTTCATGAAGCAAGGAGGATTTATTGATAAAGAGAGTATGATCACAACCAAATGTGGGGAAATCCTCTCATTTTTCCCTTTCCCAATGCTTCATTATGAGAATACTGTTAAGTTGAAAATGGAAATAGCTGTTTTCTTTACTGAACCTCTCTTTGTCATCACCAGGTAGAAATAATATGTTTTGGGAGGATAAGTTTCACCTTTTATTTGTGTCTGGCATATTGCCTTTCATGCAAAAGTCATGATCTCATTTTCCCTCTTGTAGTACCAGTTTGCCACCAGGGCTATGAGTCCTCCAACCTTCCTACATGCAGCTATACAGTTCTTGAGGCCATTTGATTTCCTGTGTAATGTTACGATATACCAGAAAGCTCCACTAGCAAACTACCAGGAAGTAAGCTATGGAGTAAAATTTGGCTCAAAATAACCCTGTCCCTGTGTCCTTCAACTGTGTTCCAGGTGTATTTCTTACTGATTTAATTATAGAAAAAAATATTCCTGCAGGAAATGCCCTTTGCTGAACTATACAGACATATAAATGTCCTGTTGGCAGAAGCAGCAGCTACAGCTGTTATGATAAAATCCTTGCTGAGGTAACATTTCTCAAAGAAATAAGACAATTTAAATGAATTCTTCCCTGTCATTCATGTATGCCATTAACTGCCAGAGAAAAGATTAGATTACAGTGTGTTCTGTGGCATTTCTTGATCAAATCACTGGCTTCAAGCAAGGTTTTGTTCCAAGAACTCCAAAAATTTATGTTAATTTATAGCCACATAACTAAAATTATTCATAAAAGAGCAGTTATGAATGAAACAGTTTTAGAAAATACCAAAATTGGTTGCTTTTCTAAGCTCTCTTCCCTTTTCTTTCTCCCTTCCCTTCCCTTCCCTTCCCTTCCCTTCCCTTCCCTTCCCTTCCCTTCCCTTC
>VXBW01006622.1:587593-654003 GCA_013400375.1 Thinocorus orbignyianus | reverse complement strand
CTTCCAGCCTTCTTCCCTTCCTTCTGCAGACAAATTCTCAGCTTTACAGAAAAAAAAAATAAAAAACACCCCACAACAAAAGGAACAGACAAAGTCTGTGCTGTGATGCCCTGAGTGCTTACTGGAAGGCTGGAGGGCAGCCTTGAGGCTACAAATGTTTGGCCCAACAGGAGAAAACCCAGGAGGCCACATCTGTGAGTGCGAGCACATCTGTGAGTGTGAGTGTGTGGATGGAGTGGAGCCACCCTCCCACACAACAGGAATGCCGTCAGAAATATGTACTCTGTATAGGAGGAGAAAAAATAATCTGTTTGCTAGATCACTACAGAAACCCAGCTCTAGTATCACTGCCAAAGTACACAAGCGTACAGTTTGTGACTATGAATCAAAATGACTAAAGCAGAGATATTTAAATGATTTGGATAAAGCAGAAAAATATATAAAAATGGAGAAACATATTTTTAAAAAATGATCTAATGAAATGTAATGCACCCTTTTTGCATCACTGGGAAATATAAGTATAGGTTATTTCATGCCTGCAATGCATTGCGAAAGAAATGTGCTTCATAGAGCATGCTACTACAAATTATGTTTCTCTCACAATTTCCAAACTGTAAGCAATCTGTCTATTTAGAGATTCTGTTTCAAGAGGTGTTTTCTTCTCTATGATACATTGAAACTGTAACGGAAAGGGGCATTGCATGGGTGCATATGTAAATGCAAATGAATTTCCTTTGGAGATCTGCTTTATCTTTGGCTTTTACCAGCACTTTCCAAACTGTCAAGATTATAAGGATAAAAACTACATGTCTGAAGCCTCCCAATTGTGCCACACACAGGCTACATACATAGCTTCAAGTCAGACAGTTACTGGATTAAGATTTGTATTCAGAGTTGTAGAACAATCATTCTCTGAAACAGATTAAATATTCTGGGGTTTATAGATTGCATATAGATTGCCAGAAACCATGATTTCTGTAACATCATCTCAAAACAAGCCCAAACAACATAAGTACAGTTAACACAGCAAATTTCCTTATATAAGAGGTTGTTGCATTCACTGTAAACTCTTTTTATTAAGACACTTCTGCTCTGTGGCATGCAATCTAAGAAAATGCTATTTCATTATGGAGGAGATAGGAATAAATCTTTGGTTTTCAGGCTATAGTTTCTGCCCCTCACTCCGACATCATCATGTATTATTTATTGCAACACCTTAGTGACAACAAGAGAGTGTTGAAATCCACAAAGATTTGGTCTTTTAAAAGTTAGCAAGGGGAGGCAGCATGTAAATACAGCTTTTATAGAACTCTTTAACACAGCAAACAGATAGCAGATTATTGGATCAAACTTCCAGCAGTAAAAAGCGTATTGGCCAGTGGTGGGTCTGTTGGTCTGCTCTTGTTAACAGAAGTGCAAACATCCTGAAAAATATTGTTCCGTACCTTGTGACTGTGTATATTGTACATTTTATTATTCAGTACTTTTGGCTGGTAGCTTGAAACAGATGGGACTCCTGGAAAATAAATATTTAATCCAGTAGGCCAGTAGCTAATGTTTGAAATCATATTTAGTCAAAGTATAATGGCATTTATGTCGTTGATAGCTATACAAACCTTATACCTATAACATTTCTACCTAGCCTTCCATTTTCATTTGTTCATAATTTTATGAAAATGTGCCCTTTGCAGCTCAGAGTTTCCTTACTTTGTTGACCTCAAATATTTTCTTTATGGAAGGTTAGAAAAGAAAGCAAAATCCTTTTTAGCTCTTTTTAAGAAATGTGAAGCTGGAAAAATATACTCCATTTTATGTATATATTTTTTTTTCTTTTTGCATCTATCAGAAATTACTCCCTTCAAAATTTAAAAAAAAAAATATAAAAAAATCACTCAGTGAAATGGCACTTTTCCTAGCTGGAAAAAAAATAACATAACATGGGCATAATTAAACAATAAAGCTTTGAAATACTGAAATTCTCATGCTGAGCGTCTCAGTGGATTCAAATGAAAGGACAAGTGTATTAGCAAGGCCAGTTGATGCAAAGTAGTATGGCTACAGAGATCCCACAACAAATATGTCAATTTCCTTATTGAGCTGAGCTGGGTCCAAGGGTTTTTACCTCTCATTTGAGAACATTATATACATCTCTTTTGCAACAAAAAGGCTGAGAGTGCTTCCATATTGTTAGGATTTTGCATTTGTGAGGGCAGGGTTGTGAATGGCTTATTACAAACAAATAACAAAAAACAAATAAAAACAAATCTTGTACAAATATCATTTGTGTTTTTTTTAAGAAGGCATTTTTCAGGTAGTGTAGGCCTCCACCTTAAGGAAGTGAGCTCATGCCCCACACTATCACGTAACCACATCATTCAGACTTCCATTTATCCTGCATGTAGGACTTAAGTTTGGAAAGAAGTTCTCCTGTAGGTCATGCGTGAGGCTAGGAAAAATGATGGTAACCAAGGAGTGCAGGAGTGTTAAAGGAATTGAGGTAGGTTTCTTCTGGCCAAAACTGACTATCCAGTGCTCCAATAGTCGTAACCTCTTTCCCAACTCATGTGTCAAAAAAAGAGAGAGACTGGTTGTTGCAATCATTAACATCCCTAATATCCTCCATAATGCAAAGTTTATCCATGTAGTGAGGGGGTCAAAGTTTTTGTCTTTGAAATACAAGCTGGATCTAAATATCTAAACATAAGACAATAGAAATCCACCTAATTTTCTTTTTGGAGCATGCGTTGAACTTTGCTTGGATGTTACCACAGTACTGGAGTTGCTACAATATTAAAACCTTCACTGTGTTCTGAACACTGCAATAAACAATTTGATCTGTAAGAGAAGCTTCAAAACTTCTTATGAGTTTGACAATACAGCAGTTTGTGATGCAAATGTTGCAGATGTAGGAACGAAGTCAAACTTATTTGATTATTTGATTGCAACAGCGGGTCAAAAAGTGTCAGAGGTAGCAAGGAATCAGTCTTCTCCTTTGATCACACAGGATGTGCTGGTTGTAATCACAACTACTATAATCTACTTACAGATTGTGGAATAAATTTCTGGATAGAATTGGTAGTAAGACTATGGCTACCAGCTGAAGATCTCATCACACCTAATGGAAGAATTTTAAGCATAAAAACACCTCCATTTTTTAAATGTATGGCACAGCAGCTGGGAAAATGCCTTTGCTAGGCATAATTCTTTCTTCTTGTGTTTTCTCTACAATAAATAATGAGCTTAGGATGAATGCCTTATGTTTTTCTGTCTCATTCATGTTTTGAGTTATTGAATCTGTACATCATCACAGCATTTGCATATACAGTTTACTGTGCAGTCATGTAAAAGCTCATTTGTTTACCAGTTAGTGGAAAGCTGAAAACTTCAACCTACAGAAATGTAATACGATTGACACAAATAGAAAAAGAGTACCATATATTAAAATCAAGGCTTCACAACTGATCAGCCACTCCTCAAAGGCACAAGAAAACAAACTGGTGGTTGTGGCTCTCTTTAAAGATTCTGCCACTGAATGGTGGAAATGGATGGACAAATACAACAGATGGTTACGTGTGTACAAAGCTCTAACAGTCTATATTAGCAGCAAATTCAGATCAGTCATCTATTTGCTACCTTTACAGGTGATCAAACACGTGACACGACAATTATGTTATCAGTTCTCCAGGTTTATACTTCACTATCAATTTACATTAGGCCATTAGAGCAAAAATAGCTTTACTAACTTTGGATGGAAAATAATTTTCTACTATTGTTTCTATGGCTAATATACAATAAAGAGTTTTTCTTTAGACCATTGTGCCTCTTTCTCATTGGTGATTGGTATTCTGTACTGTATATTCAGCCAGATACACAAAGGGTTCACTTCTATTACCTCTTTTTGTGATAGTGTCACATCCATGAGCAGTCTGCAATATGTCAGTCCTTCTGTCTCTTTGCATCAGCATCTTAGCTGTTGTTGTCTCAAGAGAGAATATGATACCACAAATTATTTGAATCATAGAGAAAAATAACTCTAAATTCTACACTTTGTTTGTTAGACTTAAGGCTTATTGTGAAATCGTTGTTCCATATACGTCTACATCATTATTGCTATTGAAAATTTCTGAGTGAACTAAATGAAATTAAATATTATTTTGTGATCTTGCTATGTTTGTGAAAGTTTTATGTAGCATTCTCATAGTGCATTTAAGATTGTTATTTACTCTAGCAGTCATCTAGTCCTCATAAATATAGTATAATATAAATATATACATTATATATATATAAAATATAATATAATAGAAATATAATATCCATAACTTATCTTTTGACCCCTTTACAAGATATCTGCTTCTTTAAATCACTGCACCAATTTAATTTCATTGTATATTTTTCTGTGTTTTCACAAAAGCTATTTTCATGGGGATAAGTAGTATGTGAATGGATAAATTAACACAAGCAATTTGCTACAAGGGAATTTAACAATTTTTTTCTTACTGGGAATAGTAGAACTTATATCCTTCCTAGATAATCACATATATTAGCAGTACATCCTAAATCAACTGCATATAGTTCTGCTGCAAATTTTAAATGGAAATGAGCAATTGATTTTTATGTTTGCAATTTTTTGGTCTCATGAGTTGCTTTAGAGAGAATTTATTGTGCAGTATGTGAAATGAAGCTTGCTTTACAAATATGCTAAAAGTAAACCTGGATAAATTCTTCATTGTCAAAATATTTAGTTGCAAATGTAGCCCTTTTCCTATTAATTAATCATAGACATGGTAGTCCTAATTTATAAAATATATGAACTAGACCTAATTCCCCGTTTTGTTATACTAGCTGTAGGCTGTTCTACTAAAATAGAGAAATATATTTATAGGTTGCAGAATTATTTAAAGAAGAAGAATGATTTTTGTTCATTAAAACTTTCTAATTAATGCTTATTGGGCTTATCAGCTGTTTGCAAACTGTTTAATAACGAAGCTTGCAAGTTAGTGCTTCTGGTGTGTGCAGCTGTTCAATTTGTCTCCATAGATTCTGTTTCACCCTATGGATTGTTGTTTCTATATTAGACTTTTTAAAGCTAGAAAGAAATCACTGGGTCCAATAAAGACTGTTAGAGTTAGTTTTCACATGGGTAGACTTTATTTGTGTTAAACTCTGGGATTCAGGACTTTTTCTCAACTACAGATGCAGTTGTGTATAAATATTGACTGTTAAAAATCTTTCAGAGCAATCAGAACCTCAATTTCTGCCTTTGCGGAAATGTGTGTGAGCCAGTTTTTACACTTTTATACAGTAAAAAAAGAGAAGGAGAGAGACAAAGAGACTGAAAATAGAGAAAAAGATTGAATAGCCTGTTATTTGCTCTCTGTTGACATGTTTCATATGTTATCTCAGCAGTTGTATTTCAGATGCTTAGATGTCAACAGCTTAATGAAATATTCAGTAGATCAAATTCTGTCTGTACCTTAGCACACATGTGAGCAAGGATTGAATCTACATCAGTTTTACTTGCAAAAATTTGGGTGTTTTCCTCTCTTACACTTATTATTTTTGTTATTATCACAGTAACATGAATGCTATTTAAATTAAAGAACTTAAGGTTGTAGGAGGTCTTGGACGTAAAACAGAACTGATTCTTTCTAATCTGTAGACTTTTCCACAAGTACTGTTTAGGAACCAATAAACATTTAGGCTGTTTCATGCGTTGGATTTTGACTTAAACCTCATCCTGTTCCCGGTAGCAAATGCACAAAACACTATACAATCAATTCTTGTTTTCCCCTTTTGAGGGACTGAGAATGTACAGGCATCTTGTCATGAAGCCCAGCATGCATCACTTTCCCTGTAGAAAATGAAGACACTGTCAGACCTATAGCTCTATCCTCTTTTGTCTGAAAGTAAGGCATTAATAAATTTTCCATTTCTTCTACACTCCAACTTTTTTGTGCATTATCAAGATATATGTTCATGCAAGAGGAGGAATATCAGCAGCATCTCTGCCTATATTTCTCAGTAGTAAAGTACTTACTTTGGTAGAGGGACAAAAAATGGACTATTAATTGCACTGTTAAAACAAAAAGGCCTGAGGGTAATTTAACACCTAGCAGTTGTTCTATACAAGAGCTAGAATGTGAACTTTTATTGTTTACTTTAGACTATCAACAGTTCAAACAGCTAAGAAAATGTACTGTGTTACACCTTCCAAATATAGAGGGTGTAAGTACACATTAGACACATACTTTGAATTACTGATAACTTGGGCTTGAAAGAGCTAAAGAACAAAGAAACAGTGAGAGATAGTCTGAATCATGTTCAAAATAAAACACTCCCTGTACTTGACCCTAAAGATTTACAGTTGCATTCTTTAGTTTATCCCAATCTTTGGCTACACTCCTCATTTATGAGTAACACTCCTGAAAAAACCTTTAGTGTGTTGCTTTTATGTAGTAAGGTTAGTCAATAAGTCATGAAGGGGATTATTTCTCGCAAAAGCAAAATTGCTGTTCCCAGGACCCAATTTTAAACCCAGAAATATATGAGATTAGAGATTAACTAAACCAATATAAAGATGTATAGCTTTTTGTGCTCTATTTCAGGATTGTCTTTATAATTAAAATATCCCATAGCAACATAAATCAATGTTTTGAAAGCACAAAGATACTTAAATAAAAGTTTCCTTTCCAGTAGCACTGAGCCCTTGCAATATAGCAGCATTATGAGAAGTGACTGCTCAGTACTGTTGTAATAAATACTGCTAAATTCAGAGACTGTGTTTGAACCTGTCCTTCAGCATCCAGAAACAAAATTGAATTTAAGGACTCCCTCTAGTGAAAGAAGCTTCTTGTAGGTCTCAGAGGGATTCTCAACCTGCCGTTTGTGTGACAACTTAAAATTCCCCAACTTTTCCTCTTCACAGATGAAAGGAAACTCAGAAGTGAAGCTGGAGGTCAGTGATGGCACCTTTCTTCATTTAGGGCCATCAGTTATAAAACTTTGCTTAAGGATCCTACTTAAGCAAGTGGATCTTTCCTACAGAAAAACCAAAGACCACAAACACCTGCCTACCCGATTTTCTTCACTTCAGTATGCTCTAATTGTTGATAAGAGGAACAGAAATCTCTAAGGAGGTATAAAAAAATTGTCCTGCACTTTGATTCCCCATTTTACCTGCTTTGGAACAGGACTTTGAATCCAAGTTTCAGGTGTTCCTGAAATTTAATCTGTTGAGTATGAACAATTTGAGACTCCTAGAGTGTCTCCTGTTGAATTTTTTCAACACTAGATACTAGATAAAATACTCATTGGTGCAAGAACCTGGATATATTATCTTGCTAGTAACTTGCCCCTACATGATATAATTACATAATTACTCCTCTTTTCTCCCCTCATTTTGCTAGTCAATGATTACTTGTTATTTCATATTGATGTGAATTCAAGTGGTATTCAAAGAAATAAATGTGTGCTACAAGGCACTGAGGAAAGCATTTCTTGCTGAAGTCACTCTGTGCATCTAGACGCAGATACCTACATTTACCTACATTTCCAGGTAGGTATCATATTTGAGAGGATCCTACACAAAAGATCAGGCTATAATTGCGTTCTGAATGTGTTTTCTAAAGCAAATAAAAAGATATTATTCCTAGTGGCATATTTTATATTTAGTTCGTATATATTGTTCATAATAAGCCACAAGAAAAATATAATTTTATAAAAGTTTGAAGATAGCAGAACTAAGAATATTGGAAACAGATACCATTGACATGGACAGTAGATTAGCATTCTTTTGAAAGATGTCTCACTTCCCATTTAGTACTGACCTTTGACAGGTAAGGTATTGCTTTGAACGAGTGAAGATACTATGATCTAGCAGATTATTTGAAACAATCTTTGAAGTCTGAATTCAGTCCTGAAGCTATAACTGCCTCAGAACATTAGGAATTAAGGTCCCAAAAGCTGTTAATTTTTACTATTGCGTTCAATATTTCTTTTTGATAAAAATTGTAGTTTCTGTTGTTATTTACTATAAAAATAAAACAATGATTGACTTTACTTTTAGGGATCTTTCCTTTTTCCTTGACTACTGTAGACCTCCATAGCTGCCACTTTTAAGCAGCACTCAAGATTGTGCAAACAGATGATCTCAAAACAAAATGTCCAATTTTTCATTGAAAATAACAGCACCTTTCTTCCATAAACCCAAACCCTTGAAACCTATCTAGAATGAAAGCTTAAAAGGCTGACCTAGTCCTGGAAAAGAGCAAGCAACATCAGAATGCAAAACTCCCTAAAGTCCAGTTTCAAGGGTGTCAATACTCTCTACTGTATAGAAACTATATCTGACAAGTCCAAGAGCTGTTGTTTCTTCATCTGGCTCTAGGAAGCTGCCAGAGTGACAGTCAGGATTGTCTGAAAGTTTGCCCAAAAGAAGAAACTCCATCTTCTGTTTTCAACAAACTGGCCATTTTTTAAAAATGAAATGTCATTCTCTTGGAAAATTTGTGTCTATTTCTTGTAAAAAATATTGTTATGTATCTTTATTAATTTTTCCCATCTAATTAATTTAAACTGAAAACACTCACACATGCCATTGTCATTTCTTGATATTCAGGAAGGTTCATTAGGTGTTCTAATTAAGTGGGAGATCTAGGAAAATCTTTGTGGAGAAACAAAGCAAAGCAAAACAATAATAAACTAACTAATACTGGGTTCACAAACAACAAAACCAGGAAAGCCTGATATAGCTTTAATTGCTGAATTTGCTCTCATCTTCTTCAGCATGGGTGTTCACCGTGACTGGACTATACTTTCAGTATGGTCCAGAGCAAAGTATCCATTGCACCAGATGTGGTAACTAATACACATGAAATCAGTACCCAAGGAAGAGTGGGAGTGTGAGACACATGAATTACAACTTCTGGCACANTGGCAAAAACAGATCCAAAAAAGGAAAAAAGAAAAAAAAAAAAAAAAAAAAAAAGGAATGAAAAACATAAGTTTTCAACTGGAAAACAGGTATGCTTTATCTGAATTATTTGTATTTAATGTTTGTCTCTAAAGAGTTAACAAATATGTTAAACACTCTTATTTATTTCCATCAAAACAGTCTACATCAATAATAATAATAATAATAATAATAATAATAATATAATTATTTTAGCCCTTTTCAGAGATCTGAAAGTGAATAGTACCTGTCTAACTCTGGTTTGTGAAAGTTTTGCATTTGGTATACAACGAGTATTATCTAGAGAATTATATGAAGCATACATTTTTAGATTATATTGACCAGTAAGTGTTCCTGTCTATGAAATTTAATGTTAGCATGATGATTTTAGCCCAGAAATACATGTATATAGCTATGAAATTCATTTGATTCCCCATTCATTTTACATGTCTTCTCTAAACATTCATTTTCTTGTGAAAAGTGGCACAAACCAATAGCAGCAATCTATTTGCTTCCCATTTTGTTACTTTTCGATCTACCAATACACCTTCATGGGGGGTCTAGATTTCCCTGGTTTGAGTAAGAAAATTGTAATTCTGTCCATTGTCATTTACATAACAAAATAAAGAATTTGGAAAACTACAAGAATTCCCTAATCAAATTGTAGCAATTTCTGTCTCATGGTATCAAAACAGGATTTGAAAATCCTAAGAATTATTGCAAACATTTCCTCAGCTGTGTCTGCAGTTGACTTTGAGCATGTTTGCTTAGATCAAGCAAGTTAGGAATTTCCTAGTACAAGAAATTTAAATCTAGAGAAATCTACTAAAGGAAGAAGCTTTGTATCAATTTCATATGGAAATGTTTCCTTATGAAAACTTTTTAGCCTAGAAATTACTATACAGAGGACACTGTTACTTAACAGAAATATTTAAATATGGCAGAATGTTTTCCCTTCGTCATTATGATGTAGCTGTTGCCAACAAGTTAAACAGAAGCCAATGATGTTAAAACGTCCTTCACTTAGGTGGTAAAGGTGAAAAGGTTATTCCAAATCCAGGGCTCTGCACTTGAATCTGGCAACAAAGTATTGCTACTGGGCAAGAATAGAGGATGGAGACTCATACAGTGGTGACTGGAAAAAAGCGGTGTTGAAGGAGGCCAAGTAAGCAGGAAGGGCAGATGTCAGAGTATATTGTGGCAATTCTGATGTCACATACAAGTTACTTTATCGCTCTAAAAGCAAGCAGATGATATCTGCTTTTTGAAGTCACCGATCATATTTCAGAGATATATTGAATGGTGGCACCCATAACTTCTCCGTTTGGGCATCCGATTCTGACCTGATAGAAGATCTGAAAAGGAGATTGTTTTGCATGCTGTTGGAAAGCAAAGATGCCTAAGAAGTTGATGTGCATTTTTATATTTATGATGCCTTTCTGTCTGAGTAGTGGTAGTTCTGATAGATATTTTGACATGGCTTACTGACAGAAAACGGGAAAACAGGCTTCATAAGGATGAGCTGGAAGACCATTGAAGTAATTTAAAAAAATAAAGACTGTCAAAAGCAATAACATGAATACACTGATCTGTATTACAGGTGTCACAAGACAGTTGAAAAATATTGTGTGACAGATATCCAGAATAAACTACTTATGGCGCTATCAGGAGAAACCACAATGGCAGCCTTCCAAATGTCCTAAAGGTTTACAAAGCTGACCAGATGCATTAGCAAGGGTAACAGTATGAGCTGATCTATAGCTGAGTTTTCTACTTCGTGTGCTGCATCCACTTGAATAATCAGGCTTTAGTTTTTTAGAGTTCCATGAAAAAATATTTTTTAGGTTTTTTTTTTTTCGAAAAAGCACATTATATTTGAGAATGAGAATTCAGAAAATCAAGAAAACTTTCCAGAAATCGCCAGTATTTAGTAATTTATTCTTCCAAAACAATGATTGTTATTTAACATGTTATTTAACTTTTTTTTTTTTTCCTTACCTTCAGGAGAAGTTTACAATGCGGTGGGAAAAAGTAAGGGTTTTTAAAAATGAAAATAGAAGCTCACAAATAAAATTATTCTAGAAACAAGGTTGGGGAAAAAAAATACAACACCATAATTGAAAATCAAAACTCACAAACACATGGAAAATTGCAAAATATGCCACTGTTCATGAAGTTTTTGATGCTGCAAAGTAGACTTATGTACCCTAAGGCCCATTAATTTTAAATGAGAACTGGATAGGTAACTGTTCTTGCTGCCTTTGAAAATGGTCCTATAATCTATCCTTAAAAGAATTTGCACTCTCCTGCAAGTTTTACTATAATAAACAATGTTCTATGTACTAATTTCTTCCATTTTCTCTGCAGTTATTTCATGTATTTGAAGAGCTTTTCCTTGTCTGCTTAACCTTGCAATAAATTCATTAAATGAACTTGTTCTGAAGAAATCACAGTTTAGTACTTGGATTCAGGTACTCAGGTTCAAATGCAAAGTCCACACTTGGCTGATGATGAAAACACATGTTTGGTGCTAAGTGGACACCTGTCAATGTCAAAAATGGTAATCAAAGATAAGGACAAATGATTCCAAAGTTCGAGTGCATTTTAGACACAAACATCCTAGAAAACTCCAGCAACAAAGTCTCTTACCAGTTTTAATCTCAGAATAAAATGTTAACTATTTGGAAAGACTCTTGTTGTCTTCAGAGAGCCAGGATTCATCCCGGTTTTTGCTTCCTAATCAGTCATTAAAGAAGATACTAATATAATTAATGTAATGGAAACTGCTCTTGATACTCTATCTATGTTACCTGGTTCTTCATTCAGAAAGGAAATCAAACACATTTGAATCAAATAACTGAGATTTCATTTAAGCATGCTTGGGGCCAGGATGATGTCCATGTAGTGGTATGGTCACAGAATTAAATCATCCTGAAATACTCTTAAAGTATTATCAGAATAATCAATTATTTTGGTTTTCCATGAGAATGCCTCTGTGCAAAGTAGAGCATAGATGACAGAGACAAAGCTTCAGTGCTCCGTGTTAATGAAACTAATGAAGAAGATGCCTATTCTTAACTAGCAGGTGAAATAGGTATGCACACAAGACAAAATTCCCAGAATAGTAGAAAATGGAATTGGTTCATCAGTATGCAAAAACATACTATTGTTTTCTCTCTATTTGGCTGATTGTCTGCTTTTTATCAGCTGAGGATTAGGCCCAATAATAGTAGCATGCGTACATAAAATCAATAAATCAAAGAAAACAAGGGAACAGATTTTTATAACAGATTGTGATATCCTATTTGAATATTTCATAAATCCTGCTAAGAAACCTCCCATGTAAATCTAGGCTGTGATCAATAAAAGGAATATGACATAAAAAGTATTACAAGAGATTATAAAAACGCTGTTTCTGTCTTGGTAGATGGATGAGAAAACTTATTATTTTGTCCTTAATTTTTAAAAAGTCACAATGGCATGCTGATAAGTTGGTGTGGTCTTCGAAGGATATGCAGAAAACTTGACTTCTGTAGTTCATAAATCTCCCAAGTGTTTTGGAATTACCAGTGCCTTCGGGATACAGAAATACAAACTACTGGTTCAATGTCAGCTCTGCAAAAAGTGTGAATGTTTAAACAAACAATGAGATAAAAAATAATGCATAATTAAAGGATTTCTTCAGAAGAAATCTGTGTTATATTTATTTTAAGGGTGGCAGTGAAATACATTTGCACCTGTGTATGCTCCAGAGGTGTCATTTTCACAAGTTTTCCTTCACAAAAAGGACCTAAGCACATAATACATTATTAAAAGGGTTATACATTTCAAAGAGAATAAAGGTACATTAAAGTAAATCTAGTTTTTAATTTTAATAATATATCAGACTTGCTAGTGTACCAGTCCAGAAGAAGAGATGTAAACAAATGATCAAGCAACACAGGTCAATATTTTGTGTTTTGTTTTGATTTATTTTGGAATTGCATTTATCAACAGTCTAATAAAAGACCATTTTGCATCAGTGTAATTGACCCTATTTAAGGGGTGACAAAGGTAACATCTGTTCTCTACTTCGCGGTTTCTCTGATGAAGATGCAGATTTGAAATTGGTCCATATTAGTACTGCAGCAGCAATATTTAACTTCACCTGGCAATCCAGACATATTCTAATTAGCTCAGTATCATAAGAGTTGTGTCTTAATATATTCGACATAATAGACATTTAGCTCAAAACCCCCACTCTCTCTAATATAATACACCAGGCAACAGAAACTCGCTTCTAGACACAGTAAAGGGCCTTTCTGATTTGGACAAATCACTAAAATGCTCTGTAAATTCTTTCAAAATTTGATGTATGACCATACATGACCACACATGACCATAAGTAGTTTAAATGACTTCACTGTGAAGCTTGAATTAAGAAACTAGTCTCTTTAATTACTTTATTTCCAAGCAGAAAGCTGCTTTTCTTGTTTAGCCCACAGACACAGAAAGGTGATATACATATGTCAGCAAGTAGTGCACTACACTAATAGGAGATCAGGAGAGCAAAACAGTTCCTGCTGAGACTGGAAAATCCAGACTATCTGCATTTTGGGGCTGCAGTTCTGATTACCTCTGCTCTGGCTCTGCAAGATAGGGGCCCATTAGGAACTGGGAATTGTTAGGAGTCCCTCTGGACAGCATCCTCTGGTTTAGTTTCCACCTGAAAGGAGTCTGATCCCTGAGTTCTAGGAATTTCTCTATGATGCAAGCAGAAGTATGGTAAGACTAGTTAGTTGGGTAATTCATTACAGCAAAGAATGCCTGACTTGAACTGACATCCCCATGTGAACACCAGTATAAGCAACCCCAGCAAATGGCTTATTCTTCCTAGGACTAAAGGTAATTCTGTCCTAACTCGGGGAACTCAAGATCCTTAAATTTAAGTGTGATGGTTCTGGCCTGAGGTGCTGACCTTCTACATTCTGGACAGACTTCAGGAATATGCTTATTCTGTTCTTCCATGAGCCCACACATCTAAATTTGGACTCCCTGAGACTTAATGAACAACACACACACACTTTCTCTGCTCTACCTTGCCCTCCATATAATTCATTTAAGTGATAAGCAGAGTTGGCAGTGCCAATGTACAAATACATGTAGATAAGATTTTTCAGTTTTACCATGTGAGGTTCTGTGGAGTGTAATCACTTAGTTAGGAAACTTCATTCACAGAGTTCAGTGTCCTAACTTACACCTGTCTACATTATATCAACACAATTATTGGCACAGAAAAGAAGTGAAAGACTGGAGTAGGAATCTGAATGAAGATCGTTGACTTTATTTCATTTCTCTTCTCTTTTGTCTCTGAATGTATTCATCTGCACTGATGACTTACCAGTTATTAATCCTACAGTTGCAGAAGTTGACTAGAAATCTAATGGAAGAGTACAGACAACTTTGTTTGTGAAAGAAAACCTTAAGAAGATGTGGTTTCATTAATCTCATGAATAAAAATGAATTACAAAGTTATTGAAGACCTTGATTTGACTATCATGTACTAGACCTGTAAGATTCTGATCATCTGGCTGTTCTGCACTGCAATGTGTCACCAAATGGCATTACTTCCCAGTGTAATTAAAATTCTGTGAAGGAACATATTCAGTTTTTAACATTAAATCTTGTGGTTTAATTTAAAGTTGTTTCAAGAGGCCTCAGCTGACACTGGCTAAGGCTATAAATGTTCTGTAGTTTAATTACATGAAAATCTAAGATTTCTCCTCCTCCGTAAACCATCCAGCTATGCAAGCTAGTCATTATCTCTTTAGATAACAGTAGTTAAAAATTAAGATTCAGTGTTACTGTCTTTCATACTGTTTTCAAAGCATTCCCATAATGCCTCAGAAGTTATTTTGCTTTCTAAATATCTTTTTTGCAGGTGTCCAATTGATAGCCTAAGTAGTTCTCTTTGCATTATTTACTGGAATATCAACAGGCCCATTAAGCCAACACGTAGGTGGACTGTGTTTCTAACAGAACTGGCAGTGTTAGAAGGTGACATATTGTCAAAACGTAAGAGGAAACTGGTGGTGTCCTCAGGCAGCTGTAAAAGGAACCATCTTTCAAACTACTATGCTTTTTTTGTTTATGTCAAGGCTTTATATTCAGGACCAGTTTCAACAGATTACACAACAGAATGACACAATGGACAAGGAAGGGATTAGTTCTCTAACAACCACAAAGTATTTATTGCATATTTGAGATGGATCCAAATATTTCTGGAAACCCTGTTGCTGGAATCAGGAATTGCTTTCCAAGCAGGAGCCATTGACATGAACCCTGTATTGATTCAACTACTCCGATTGTAGTCAACCTCTTCTACATGGCTTTAATATGAAGTGTTGAAATAGAAAGTGTATCATGCCCTTATTCTAACTGAAAAGAAACCTGAAGTCTAAAACACAGTAGTAAGGTAACTGAATACCCTCAGCATTATTCCAGCCCCCAACTAGGCCAAGTTATAAATTTATTAGTAGTAACAGTAGTATCCATGCTTTGATCTTTAAATTTCTAATTTTCTTAGGAAGGAGGGTGCTTGTCTCTTTTTCTAAAAGTGTATGTGTACAATATCAATGGTGATGGATTATGGTGTCAAAGAAGCCAGAGATCATTAAAACTATGTTGTTATAAGACTTTAATTTCAGTGTTCTAAATCCTTTCAGAAATTTGGGTATTCAAAGTATTCAAACAGCAAAGCCAGCTGTATGCTCCTACATAAATTCTGGGATCTGGACCACACTGTTTTCTTGGTTTTGTGGTCCTGATCCCACAGATGTGAAAGCAAATAATACATTTGACTTCCTCATAGTTCTTTTTGTATCACAAATAACCAAGAAATACCATATATAGTAACTCCCTCCTTCTCACTCATACACACAAATAAATAAGGGAAAAAAACTGTTTAGCTAACCTGAGGTCCCTAATATAATTATTTTTAAACTTAAGTGCAGAGCAACACATTCAAACCCTGAGGTTCCACAAAATATTTTCCTCTGACTTTATAAATAAATGACTATGTTTCTGCTTTCTGAAGGGTTCATAAGAAGGTGAAAGCATACACTGTTTTCCTGTATGGATTTCCTTGAACACGCTGTGAATATCAAGCACATAGCAAGAAACAAATTTAGTTTGTCTGTTTGTTTATTTTCATTTGAATAAAGACTGGAATGTATTTAGTTTAATAAAGGGAATGTTCTGAAGGTGAAAGACAAGTCTGCTTACTGGAGTTGAAATTACAGCCAAATTTGCTGAGAACGTGTGAAAAATTGGAACTTGGGGTACATAACATATGTCCTCAGGGAAATGTGGGTCATTTAACCATATTGTCAAAGGATTCTGACCAAACATATATGTATATGAAAGCATTTAGATTCACACACGAAGAAGTCTGGCATTCAAGTGGCCTAAATGGCTCTACCCGTAAAAAACCTGATACCCAGTAAATATAAATCTAATAAGAGTTTAAGTTTTTTCATCCAGGCTGTAAGTAATATGTCTATCAACTCAGGCGGATTTCAGTGAGATGAGACAGTACTGTTGGGTTAAGAATAGATAAAGCAAGATTTAGAGAGCCTAGCTGGTAATGCCCAACTCATATATTACAATAATTGGATGAGTAGCTCCTGTTAGATATACTAGTTTGGTTAGTGATTTATTTGAAAATGCAGCATTCCTCTTCATCTGGAAATAACCAGCCCAAATGAGATTCGTCCACCAGCCTCAGATGTCCTTACCTGAGGATGGATGAGCCACCCCAACCTCTGGCAGCATCTCCAGCTTGACTGGGTATAGAGGGAGCTAGACAACCAGATTAAGTCATACCTCTTCACAATAGATGGTTAAAAATTAGGTAAAGGAAACCTCACACATGGACTCGATGTGGGAAGTATCACATAAACCCCAAAACCACACTGTGTTTTGGAATAGGGAAGGGACAATTGGTGTAGGATTCTGTCTGAACTCCTCCCTCATGTTCTGGCGAGTTAGAGCTCAGATTTTAGCGTTCTTCCCATAGTCTAAGCCTTCACCAGACCTATGTTTTCAGCAATGCAAAGGTTACGTTGCCTAAAGCTGGCAGGAGGAAGTGCACCTGCAGCTTTTCTTGAGGAAATAGTCCACTCTTTGACAAGGTAGCTGGAGTGATCCTTCATCCACATGAGCCTGTTTATATCCTCAAAATTCTAGGTATCAGAATGCAGAGCAATCTAAAGAGAAGCAGCCCTCCTCCTGTCCTGACAGGATGTGGCAGTGCACAAATTCAAGATATCTTTGCCAAAGAAGAAGAGTGAACCAAGAAAGGGTGAACTAGGTTAGCTGTTAGGCAGACAATTTTGGGATTGTTTTGGTTTGTTTTTTTCTGTTCCCCCTGAGTTTTTATATGCTGATTGTCTCATATAAAACTCAGTCCAAACGCAGCATGGATTAAAGCAATCTTGATGGTATGGTCCAGTACTCAGATCTCCCTGTCTTTTCGATGACAGTAACTTAAGTGTTAAACATACGTTCCTGAGGTGGTAACGAGAAACCTATCCCTCTTGCATTTTAGGACCTGGTGTACTTCATTGTGGTTATTTCCATTTGCTTAATTCCTTTCTTTCTTTTTTTTTACTTTTCCTGCAGAAGGTAAGAGTGGTGTGCATATCTCATCTTTTGCTTACTTAAATTCACTCAGTGGTTCCCATCTGGAATTTCTTATACCACTCTGCATAGCTTCTGTGAATTTGCATTTTTTTTTTTTTCAGTGCTATATTACAGTTCCTTTCCATGGAAAAGGTCTGACCATAATCTCTACCATGATTATTTCTAATTTGTAAATTGCATTAATAAGTTTTAAAGTTAAGAGAGACCAGTATGATCTGATTTTCTACTTAACACGGGCCAAAGAATTAAAAATGTCTGGGAAATGTCTGTCACCAAAGAGCTTAAGATTTTAGGCAGATGGGTAGATTTATGTCTTTTTAAAAAAAAAACCTAAAAGTATGTCAAACACAGATTCAAGAACTGTACTTTTGAATGGAGACTAAACCTTTCACTTCTGTGTTAAGATTGAGTGTTTAGGTCCAGATGATGACTTCATGCCAAGTGAGAAGAATTATTTTTTTCTTGCAAACCGAGATAGTTTAGAAACACTGACCTCAGCCTTCATCGGACTTTGAAACTAGACACAGTTTTAAAGGCATTTTCTCTGCTTAAGTGGAATAAAGCAGAGCTCAGGTTACTCTGATCAGTGGTATCATGGTGTCTTTGATCATTTAATATAAGAAGGACAAAGGATTAGATAATAACTTGGACATCATAGTTTTTTGTATCTGAAGTCATACATAGAGAAACAGCTTAAGAAAAATGACAATAACCTTAACCAACTGAGGTTAAAGGATGTAGACATAAAAATCTTGAAGAATTAACAAAGCTTTATGCCAAAGGAATTTTTTTAGTAGAGTATACTGAATGTTATTAATGACTTTTTTTTAACAGATTGCATTTTGTATTCCTAATACTCTACGAGGAAATCCAGAAAGGTGAACAAATACTTCAGCGACATAACAGTACATATCTGAAAGTGATTTCAAATTAACTCATTTTATACTAATTTATCTTTAAACATAGAGTTACTCTAGTAATACCAAATGTAACTGCAGTCAAAATGAGATCAATGTTCATCTATATTTATGTCTCTCTCATCTCTCTTCATCAAGCAGTCTGCTCATGCATGCAAAACAGGTGGATATAAATAGATGAGCTTTCAAAAACAACTGTTTCATTAGCAAGGGATGGATTGAGCAGGCTGAACAGTAAGAATGAAATATTTATTAAATATATATAGGCGACACTCCTGGTGAGAAGTCTGAGTTTGCCTGAAAGCAGCCTTGCTGAAATGAATCCTTGATGCTCTGGAGTTTTATTATAACCTTTTTCTTGTTATTTGTCCGTTCTTCTATAGGGTACACATCACTGAAATCAAAATCTCATCCATGTCTTTTATTTAATTTAATTTCATATATTGTTGACATCACTTCAGTATTATTATAATACAGGAAATTCCTGAAGGAAATTAAATATAATAGTGTAGGAGCACCCACCATCCTGATGTGGAGGAAGGCTAAAAACGTTGTTAAATGATTAATTTTTCTAGACCATCAGCTTTTCAGTGACGAAAATATTGAACGAAGCATATACGAAAGTAGGTCAAATGACTTCAGATAACTGCAGGAGAAAGCCTCTAGGGAGAAAAATGAGAAAACTAAAGCTCAAAATAATATAGAACTAGGAAAGGCTATAAAGTATAATGAGGAAGAAAGAACATACTGTAGTGAAAAGATGACAAAAGAAAGAGATCTCATTTACTACTCAGCAAAGAAAGCTGTTGATGAATGATAATGTGAAGAACAGTGTTTGTTGTCATTTTCACTTCAGTAAAATGTCGAATGGTTTCAGTTGATTTTAACATAATAAAAAATAAGGGGTAAGAAAAACAAGCTAGAATTCAGATGACTAAGTCTGGTGAAATTCATTCTGGATTGATTAGCGAAGTAACCTAAACAACTTTTTAAATACTAATGAATAATGGAGAACTCATGGAGGATGGATGATGTTTCCGTGAATAAGTGTAAGATTTTTTTGGTCCCTAACTTTAAGAGTTTAGTATAGACACCTGAATTAGCTAGTTGTCTATACTTGCTCAGTATTTCATTCAAATATATAAAAGTTTTCTATCTCTCTGCAGTGAGTATAAAGGGTGCCAAATTTATGAAGATTCCTAATTGGAGTACCACAGAAAAATGACTGAAGTGTTTTGATGGGAATCTGGATTGTAATATTTATGTTTAAAAGAGGAAGACGAGAAGCTGTGCAAGTATAGACCATTCAGTACGTTTTGAGTTACAGAAAAATACTAGGTAAAACAGTAAACCTATTTGTAGGCAATTATCCTAGAAAATAACAGGGAATGTGAAATAACCAACACTGATTCTAAAGTGTAAACGCTTTCAAATTCTTTCATATATCAAGTAAGAAATCATGTGGACAAAGGAGAAACCATAGTTCTCATGTATCTCAACCAGAGGAAGGTTTTTAATATATCCTGTATGATTTTCTCAAAATCAGGCTAAGTATTTGTTGACTTGGATCTATTTTCAAATACTGGCAAAACCATCTAGAAGACTGTATTTAGAGAATACCTACTATTTGCTCATTTTTGTAGAGTTCTTCTGGGATCATCATTGTATTGGGTACTGCTCTGTTTTCACTAATTACTAGGATCACAGAATAAAAGGTCTACTCATTTAAATTACAGGTGATACTCATTTAAAAGTGTTTAGTGTCATGTTAGTGTGCTAAATTGGAATTATAGTAACAGATTGGAGAATTGTTCTGAAAAGATGGAATAAGATGCATTTCTAAAAGGAAGAATGAAAATATCTAAAGTTAAGTGAAAAGTCGTAAGCACAGATTTATAATGAAGAAGTGATTTTGACTGCATTTTTCACTAAGTAGTCTAGCAATAGAAGAGACCACAAACAGGATAAAAGCAACATTCATACTTGTGTAATAGCAGGTAAATATTAATAACCACATATAAACAGAATTAGTACCCTTAAGTAACCATCTCCCTTTTCAAAATGCTGGAGAAGCTCCAGCTGATGCATTTTGTCCAGTACTGGGCAGTACATTCAAAGGTAAGGATCAAGAAGAGTTCAAGAGAGTGCCACAGGAATGAAATTTCTACAGAAATTGACCTGCAGAAAAAAAGGAGAAGAAATGCACTTGTCATTTTAAGAAAAAGAATCCTGATGCATGAAAAGTTAAAGGTAATCAGAAACTGAGGTGAGAAAGCTAAAATTAACATAATGAAGAGAATGTGACTGTAAGGAACTGTAACTACTGGAACGTATTATCTGGTTTATTACATAGAGAACAGTTTTAAGAATAGGTTTGGCAAATATCTCTTGGGAATATTGGCCTTGTCTGAGAGCAAGGGATGAGTTTGATGACCTTTGAGATCTCTTCCAGACCTGTTTTCAAGAAGAAGCTCACCTGACTATGAGACAAAATGAATAGCAAAACTGAGAGCAAACTGGGAGAACTGAAGTCCACCTGACTCTGCTCTCTCATTGAGCATTTTTTGTTCAACAGATGAACCAGGAGGAAAGTCTTTTGTCTACAAATCAAAACCCTGACCACGTATTAATAGTTCTAACCTCATTGAAGATTATGTGAGCTTTTAAAGAGCCAAGTAATCTTGTCTGAAAAAAAGAATAATCTACAAAACTCCTGAGATACTAGTTTTTTGACACTAGAGATAGTGTTCAGTTTTTCTTGTGTAGAGCTGACAGTCATTAACACTTTAGAAATATTAAGCTATTTCTAACGTAAATATGACCTGGAAGACTGTCCCTACACTTCAGTGTTGAGCGGCATTGAAACAGGGCCCCAGATAGTCTATCAACTTCTTTTGTGTTGTACTTCCATTTTTCCAGTATTTATGCAGCTGTAGGAGTAGCACTGCACACAGATATATGGGAGATGTCGGGGGCATAGACTATGACAATTATACTTGAAAATAATCAGCCCTGGTTAAAGAGAGGGCAAAGATTTAATTTTAACTGTCTGCGCTGCAGACTGTCAGCTAGTTAAACACTTTAAAACTATGTTCTGTTATCTCTTCTACTGGAGTATTCATGTTTATGCAGAAGTTCTTTGTACTGAAATCTTAGTAATGGCTTGATCCAAGTCATGGTCTCTTTGGAATAGGTTGGAATTTTGGTTTTTATTCTGTGGAAACACAAATTTGACTAACAAGACTAAAGCTGCTTTTTAATATGCCGAATTCAGAAGTTATCAACGATTAACTTAAGACCTAGACCAACTCTCACTGAACTCAGTGGAATAACTTACTAATTTTTATCAAAACTGCAGCAAAACGTGAAAGCAAAAGTCAAAAGGCATTAGTCACAATAAAAGGTCACTATCCATCTATTTTTGATACGCACCAACTCTCCACTACGTATTTACAACCTTCCACAGTTCCTGGCTAGTACTGGAAAAAATGAATTGTTGAATTATTTCCCACACACAGTTCAGACAAGCATGTTTTGAAATTATACTTTTTATAGTCCTGATTAAATTCAACAAGGGCAAGTGTAGGGTCCTGCACCCAGGGAGGAATAATCCCCTGCACCAGTACTGGTTGGGTGCTGATCTGTTGGAGAGTAGCTCTGAGGAAAAAGTCCTGGTGGACAACAGGATGACCATGAGCATGCAATGTGTCCTTGTGGCCAAGAAGGCCAATAACATTCTTGGGTGCATCAAGAAGAGTGTGCCCCTCTACTCTAGTCTGGTGAGGCCTCATCTGGAGTACTGTGTCCACTTCTTGGTTCCCCAGATCAGGGACAGGGAACTGCTGGAGAGGGTACAGCAGAAGATCACAAATATGATAAGGGGCCTGGAGCATCTCTCTTACGAGGAAAGGCTAAGGGACTTGGGTCTTTTTAGTCTGGGGAAGAGAAGATTCAAAGGGGAACTGATTAACACCTATAAATACTTAAAGGGTGTCAAGAGTAAGGAGCCAGTCTTTCTTTCAGTGGTGTCCAGTGAGAAGACAAGAGGTAATAGGCACAAACTTGTATATAAGAAGTTCCATCTAAACATAAGGAGGAACGTCTTCACTTTGAGGGTGGCAGAGCCCTGGAACAGGCTGCGCAGAGAGATGGTGGAGTCTCCATCTCTGGAGATGTTCAAAATCCACCTGGACAGGTTCCTATGCAACCTATTTTAGGAGGACCTACTTTGACACGGGGGTTGGACTAGATGATCTCCAGAGGTCCCTTCCAACCCCATATTGTTCTGTGATTCTGTGATTCTGTGGTTCTGTGATTCTGTGATTCTGTGACACTCCTTGAGAACTGAACTGAGTATATTGTCATAATTCTGAAAGAATGATTTAAAAAAATAATTAAACAATAAAGAAAAAAAGTGAATGTTAGAGCATCTCTAAAAGATCAAAAGAATGTTTCCAGGATAAGATGAGTCAATGCCCAGACAACAGTGGAGCCAGCAATTAGAGAGAGTGTCTCGACAAATGTAAAATGCAATAACACCGGCTAAGTACTTGCAGTGAGTCAGTCATTTGAAGACCAGAAAATAATGAAACAGTCAAACGAATAATATTATACAAGGGTTAAAATTAAATCTCTAACTGACAAAAAGCTGAGTAGTGTTTCAAAGTTGATGAGAAATTAATAGTTTCCAGCAAACTAAGACAGGGATACTTCTTCAGCACAAATCCCCTTAAGTGAATGTCCAACTCCTTATAGTATGGCTGTTGTTGACCATTCATGTCAATTATTCACCGTGGATTTGTAGCAGGTATGACCAGCACGACAGACATATGTTTCATTTCACAAAGTAATACAGAGGGTACTGTCCAAGTACATTGGAAGTCTGATAATAAAAATACATTTATTTGAAAACCAACTTCCCTGTAGACAAAAATAATCTTAGAAGTTCGTATTCATTCTTGATTTCATTTGAAGAAGTGCAGCTGTCCCAGTGATATCAAATGGAATTTCACATCTTAAAACAAAATGAGATTTTACTGTTATGAGCTACTGCACCACAGATCATGTTCATTATGAAAGTAACTGCAGTGTAATTGTGATTCCAGAAACCAGATATCTAAGTTATGGGTTTTTTCTAAATAATTTTCTATTGATTTATATAAATTGATTCACAAACACTTGGATTGGAACCTAATAGAAATCTGCGGTGACACAAACAGAGGGAAGGAGTCCCGTTAGGGAAAAAATCGTCTTACTGTAAGTTCTGGTAGAGTGTATTACAGTATGCTTGTACGGAATAGGTTTTTTTATAATTTTTATAATTAATTCCAATCCTTTGATAGTTTCTGCCAAATCCTGATCTCCCTGGAATAATTATGATTTTTTCCCACTAAAATTATTGGACAGACTCCCATAGACTTTGATGGTTCTTCAAACAAGACCTCAGAAATTTCTATTTAAAATTAGTTATCCCAATATATTCAAGCTCCTGTGACTTATGAACAGGGAAAGTCTACAGGATGACTTATTGCTAAATACTAGAAATATAGCAGATATTAGTTTCTTATACTCTTTTAGTCTTTTATGTCCATTCTTTTCAAAAGAAAAAAAAAAAAGGGAAAAAGAAAAAGAGAAAAAAAAAAAGGAAAAAAAAAAAAAAAAAAAAAAAAAAAAAAAAAAAAAAAAAAAAAAAAAAAAAAGAAAAAAGAAAAAGCAACCCAAGCAGAACCAAGCAAATTAGCAAAATGAAAAAAAATCCCATCCCAACATTCCAAAACTTAGTTTTACAAACATCAGCTTGTAAGCAAACTGATTTCTTAATTATATGTGAAAGGCTTGTTTTGGACCTGTCTGATAACTGAAGTACTAATTCCACTGGGATTCATGGAATTGGAATTTTCCTTCTGACTGTAGTGCAATTATATGCAATCTCTTACTTAGATTTATATTCCATGTAAAGATCTTTTAATATAAAGGAGGGCACATTTACTTTTCCTTACATTTCCTACTGGCTAAAGGGCCATGTTCTTACCATATTTATGATATTACATCTGAAAGAACCGGGAAAAGCAATGTATAATTCCTTTCTCCCCTCACCCCTGACTTTGATGTGTTTTTCCTTTTGCTACTTCACTGCTTAAAGGTTTTATTTATTTCTTTCACTTGGGAATATAATCTTTATGTAAAGCTTCTAGACACAGTAATGAATAAGTGGTTGGGTTGATTTGCATCACTGTCGTTAAATATTGGGAGGCATCATATCTCAGATATTGTCCACTGACGCTTCAACCCTTCAATATACGCAAGTTTTCTCCGGGATTTCACTTACCCTGGAGTATTTTTGTCCAGAAATTGGCATTAGAGGACAAACTAATATGAGGACACAAAAATACTTTCCAGATACTTCTTCTCTCCAAATGAGGGGACTGTCAGAGGGCTTTAGAAACTTCTTTGAGCAGTAAAATAGGGCCTCATTTCATTCACTCTTTATTAGGAAACAATATATTCAACAATGAATTGTGACTGAAAAGCACACTTTCTACCTCCTGAATTTGGTTGTCTGCACAACAGCCACTGAAATTTCCCAAGGACTCTCTGAATATTTACAGCAAAACCAAACAATAACCTTGATATTGATACTAATATATTATCAGAGGCTACAGATCTGATAACTTTGTGTGTTGATCTGTTTTGTGAGTTTTTTTCTCAACATCTGTCATTATAGGGCACAGAGATATCAACAGCCACCCGGGAGGCTTATGACATTCATACTGATGAGAAGAATTGTCCTTATTTCATGAAAGGTGCTGTTTCCACTAGGATCTTAAATGACTACAGCAGTTTAAGCTTACAACTCTCTTTCTACTTTTCAGGGCAAGGTCAAGAATTTTAAGCAGCCCAGAATCACACCAAGGATCATGGATTGAGACCAGCACAGAGCTAGAAGTTTCATAGAGAAGGATGGATGGCAAATGGAGTGGACCTACACTGAAAAGTGCAGAGCCAGCAATGTGTTCTTGGGGAACTGGACTTGCTGTCTCTTCTGATGTAGGAGGAGTGGGTACATCATCACTGTTTCTAGAAGTAACACTTGCTGTATGCTACTACCACCAACACTTGCTGATAGCCCACATGTCCTCATTTGGCTTTTCTAGAGATCAAACAAAGACAAAGATGACAGAGTAGAGAGTCAGTCCCTGCTGCTTCCTTTCTGGTCTTTACTCCACTGAAAGATCCTTCAAATAAACAGAAACCTGATGTAGTAGTTGACCTTTTACTTTCACTATGGTTGTCTATGTCATGTATTATAATCAGTCACAATACTGATGTCTTTGCAGGCACCTCTAAAAGAATAACAAAAGCAGCTTATAGAACCTTTCCCTCTTGAAAATTTATTGTCAACAAACACAAGCTGAAATATATTATTTATACTGGTAAATAACAAATAGAAGGAGTCTGCATAATGGATAGTAATAATTCTTCATTGTTTTTTGACCTATACTAAAACATAAGTTCCAGTTTTCATGAGTCATCCTAATTAGAACAGTAATTGAAATTAGATTTGTTTTTCCATCATAAATAGGTCATCCATTAGAATAAATCATCTTATTGTCTTGCAGAGCTGTACAGGAGCCGTGCAGCACACTGGGTTCTTGAGGAACTGTGTTCTGGACAACCAATAAGACAAATTTATGAACATGATTTGTCCAATGAAGTAATTTAATTGTACGTAATCTGATCAGAAAGGAATTAGAAAAACGAAGTTGGGAATTGGGAAATGAGTACAGCAGATGCATAGTAACACAAAAGCAAACCAGTAACATGAAGCTACCAAAATGTTGACTCAAGCTTTCATAGACTGGCCTATCTTCCTGGCTCAGGAAGCTTTTTGTATAAAACTCTGGCAGAAGTTACCCAGTGCAGCCAGGCTGAGACTGTAATTTGCACCGTTGTGAGGATACTGGCACTAATCCACTCATTGGGTTCCTGCTTTTTATATCTGCAGATTTTGAGTGGGTAGAAAGTTGTCTACAGTTCAAGGGGTCGATGCTTACTGGCACTGTCAAAAGCCTACTGGTGCAAACAAAATTATCACACATGTTTCTTTTAAAAAAACCCCACCATGATTACATTAAAAAAAAATTGTGTATACATTTTACATTCTAAGGTGGTGTTTGCTGCTTTCTGGAAATATCTTTATTTTTCGCTAAAAACCAACAATAAAACATACTCCCAGAGTTCAGTAGGTAGGTTCACAGGACATGATTAACCACAAGAATGAGATGAGATTTACAGCTTGCATCTCCTGTTTCCCGAGAAAATACCCAGCAAAATATTTAATGGTGCACTTTTCTAATTTGTCTGCAGCTTTTGCAGCGAAAAAGTCTGCAACTGAAAATCGACCCTTTCAAAGACTAATTTTGCTAGCCTAAATAAATGGATTTTACACAGACACGAGAGGAATAATCCTGCCTACCTATCAGTAAAGTAAGATGTGGTATAATCAGGACTTGATGTAACCTGTGTGGGAAGCCAGCCTTCCTGGTGTGAACATCACACATCGGTTAAATAAGTCTTACTCTGCCAATGTACCTAAGATACCCTGCAGAATTGTTGAGGTTGGAAGCAACCTCTGGAAACCATCTGGTCCAACCCCTGTGTTTATGCAGGACCACCCAGAGCCAGTTGTCCAGGACCACGTTTAGACAGGTTTTGAATGTCTGTAAGGATGTGGAGATATGGATCTCACCACTTTCCTGTGCAGCTTGTCCCAGTGCTTGGTTACCCTTGCAGTGAAAAAATGTTTCCTGTTGTTCAGAGGGAAGGAAGCTCTTGCATTTCAGTCTGTACCATTGCCTGTCTCTGGACACCATTAAAAAGAGCCTGGCTCCATCATTCTTTTGCTCTCCCTTCAGGTATTTATATACAATAATAAGATCCCTGCTGATTCTCCTTTCTCCAGGACAAACAGTTCTCTAGCCTTTCCTCATATGAAGGACACTCCAGTCCCTCGATCATCCTCATGCTCATCAGCTGGACTCTCTCCAATATGTCCATGTCTCCCTTGTACTGAGGAGCCCAGAACTGGAAACAATACTCCATAGGAGCTCTTGTCATTGCTGAAGGAGCAGAAATGGAGCAGAAGGATCATCTGCCTTGACCTGCTGACAATACTTTGTCTAATGCAGCCCAGGATACTCTTAGCCTTTGCCCACAAGAACACATTGCTACCTCATGTTCAGCTTTGGGTCCACTAGGAGCCCCGGCTCATTTTCTGCCAGGCTGCTATCCAGCTGGGTGTCACCTGAAGCCTGGTGTTTTTTCTTCCCAGGTGCATTTCAGATTATTGGAGAGGTTTAACTTTCAGAATAGACAACTATTTCTGGACTCTGCATTGGCCCCCTTTTTTTTCTTAAAAAAAAAAAAAAAAAAAAAAAAAAAAAAAAAAAAANAAAAAAAAAAAAGGCAAAGAAACACAACAAAACAAGAAAATTATGTAATATGATAAACGAAGCATAACCTGTGACCTATATGATGCATTTTCAAAATGTTTATTTAAAAAAAAAAATTAATAACTAAGAAATTATTCTGCTTGAAAAAATATGCATTATCTTTCAACTTACTTTGAACTTTCATACAAAATTCAGAATTGTATCCAGGAATTTAGTTTTTAGGATCTCGCTTGTTAATGTTTCAATAAATCATTCAGTAAAACAAAATAATTTATACAATTACAGCAAAAAAGTCCCCACTTTTTCTTAGGGTAAGGCAATAGAATGAATTTAAACCAAACCAAACTAAAATAAAATAATCTCTTTCTGATTCATGTTTTGCTTTTAAAAACACTGCAGGGGTCATTAAAAATGTGCATAATTTTTCCCATTCAGTGATGAAATTAAGGTGATGACTAGAACGCAGAATAAAATCATGTGATTCTTAATACTAAATAGAATGAAAAAAAGGTACTTTGCAACTTCTTGTAAATACTTACTAGGACCTAACTGCTCTACAAAGTATCAACAATATATGACTTCATGAAATAAACCATTTAAATCCAACACTATATTTTTATTTTCTAACATGCATGTAGAATATTAAGGTTAATTATATTTCTGCAAGGTTAAATAATTCTGGGGTGTTGAAAAGGTACTTCATGCACTAGAGATATAAATTAGCTGTGTTAAAATTACTAAATAAAAGGTATTGCCTGACTTGGGACTTCATGACGAATTCAGACAGCAGTTGGGCTTGCCAAAGTTTTGTATAATTGTCACTAAAAACAGGAGGAGAATCAAATTCGTTTCATCCGTTTTGAACGGTTCCCACCTAAGCAAGGTTGAGACTAAGCCAGCTATGCTATCTGCCCTTGTATTGACACAAGCCAATCCTCTTTTTACTAGAGAAGCATAGGGTAATTCAATCAGAGAACAAATTCATGCAATATACACTTGTTCTGTATGCAAAATGTTTGGCCAGTGAAATAGTAAACTTGTTAGCCAGTTATGAATACAAGCCAGGAAAGGGCCTTCTGGATCGACAAATCCCTGCCAAAGAAGGTAATCAGGTCTTTAATACTCACAATACTCACTTTAAATACAATTTGTCCAGGCTATCTCGGGCCATCTCTACACTGATTTCAGTAGGTAATTATTGTAAATGCTTTTTATTCTCCTTGTTGTCTTATACTTACTATCATAAATTATTCAACAATAGCTGTTTTGTTTATTCAGAAGCATGCATTGTGTATGACCTTAAGTAAAGAAAAAAACAGATTGAGAATCAAACTGTGGGCAATCTTGTTGCTTTTGTTTGTCCTTTTAAGACAGTTTCTGTAACAAATTCTTCCTCGGCTAATGGTCAATTCATAGACAGTTTCCATGTATCATAACAACTTTGAAAGAAAGGTTGTTTTTATTTTGTTGTTGGTAGGTAGATTTATATGTTTGACTTCTGAAATTATTGTGCTAATGCTATAGGACAGAGCTTGGCATTCTTTAAAAATGGCAAAATGTAAAGGTTTTAGGGTCAAACTCATAGAACATAGTTAAACATTTTTATTATTTCATTTTGAAAGAAATGTGTGAAGTACTTGTGTCATATAGAACTTCAGTATGTTAAATATTAATTTCCACACTGCATTAAATATTCAGATCTAACAGATGACAGCTGTGACTTCACGTCAGTCTTGAAAAGGGAAGTTTCTTGATATCTCTAGTAAAAACTTACCTGCATCTGTGTTTGAATCACCTCCAAAGTTGCTAATAATTATACCATAAACATTCATTTTTATTTTATCTTGTCAAAATGGTGAGAGGTATTCATCAGGCTTATAAAATATTAATAACTAGTCTTCATTTTGTGGTATTGAAAGGTTTTAAGGTTCTGCAAAAGAAGAAATTATTTCTTAGGGGGAGGGAAGGAAAAGGAAATTGGGTACAGCTCTAACCCCAACTAGAAGAGATGAGAAGACTATGCGTATTCCAGATTTTTAAAAAAACCATATTGTATAATAATTAACACAACCCTTCAGTCTTGCTTCTGTTTAGTCCCTGAGGGAATAGCAGACATTGACAGATCCAGGTTAAATTTAAGATCATTGTCACTGCTTTTTCTTCTGCCTTTTATGGGTTTGTCATTAAAAATATTGGTTTTGAGCAGCAGATAGGTAAATTCCAAGAACTTCTTTTAAATAAAGATAGTCACAGATAAAGGTGGTACTTAAGATGGTAAAATACAAATATCTCTGTGACAAAAATACTTGTAATAGACTACTCAATTCTTATTGAGACAATTTGTTAAAATCAAAGAAGATAATTATTAACTAAAAGCATTACCCTAGGTATAAGCGTAACATACCACAGTTTTAAAAATAGTTCTTAGCTTTTCTGAGTACTTAGTGGATAAGAGATAGTATTAAAAATGCAATACTCTTCAGGAAAGAACAGAGAGAAAATTAGTGTCATCGTAGTCCTGAATGTTGGGATTTTTTTGAGGTTGAAACGTAAAAAGACATTTCATTTCTATGGGCAGAACCTCAGGTTTCCTGGCATTGCTTACAATTCCTCTAGGAAATCACTTCTTCTGCAGTTTTCCCCCCACATTTACAGAGTTTATTTGCTTTTTGGACAGAGGTAGCTATAACAGTTACAGTTGCCTCCAGTGTTGGACAAGGATTTAAAGATAATTATTTCAATTTATTGCCTTATTTTCCTCCTTTATCATAATCCCTAAATACATTAAAACTGATCCTTGTTGTTTGCAGGATCCACCTGGTGGAATCAGCAAGGACAAACAAGATTTTCTTATAGAAATTAGCCAGTTGTTTCAAAGGAGCTACCTGTTAATATATTCATTATTTCATAGGTAAAGTTCATTTCAGTAATGCATCTAAACTTGGTGCTCTTGGTTTAAACCAGTTGACCCACCCCTTTATAGATAATGGGGGAACTTCCAGTGAGTGCTGTAAGGACCTCAAGCTGGTGACTCATTATCATCCTATGCCACATCCAACAGAAAAACCTCCCTTCCAAGCATGAATCATCTTGGAAGTGCCTATCTCCATGGACTGCATAACAAAATTAGATATCTATCCCACATGGGCTATCAAATTTTTAGATGCCTGAAGTTGGGTTAGATGACAGCTGGTGGCAGATGAGTGTCAGAAGGCAATCCCAAACCACAGCATTATCTTTCCTTTAAAAGTGGTTATTTAAATAAAAGACCTTATCATTCTGTCCAATTTAATGGAAAATCAGAAGTACTGATGAGATAGGTTACTTACATCAGGTTGTTTCTAGTTTTGTGATGCTAAGGATGGCCTTTATGTAATCTGAGTAGCTGTGTAATCTTGGTTATTCCACATTCTTTCATAAAGTTTATCACTTCTCCTAATGAAGAGTACGTGAGTTTATTTTGTTCTTCTAAAACTCAGAATTCAAGAGGGGTCTGTAACAAGTGTGGTAACATGTCACTCTCAAAATGCATGTATTCCACAAAAAGTTTAAATGAAAATTTCATCCAAAACACAGAGCTCCTAATGATTAGTCTAAATACCCAGCTGTGATAGTGAGAGTGATGCATCTTCTGTGTCACTTCTGAGTCTCCTGAAGAACCTGACATTTCTTGCCTATGGAGTTCCTCCTTGCTTTTGCTATCTGAAATGAATATGCATGTCTTGTGTGTTAGCAGTATGAAAACTTCATAATGTGATCTTGTAAACTGGGCTAAAGTTTATAGGTAATATCAATTTGTGATGCCAAATAATAGTTAATTAACTAGTTTTAGAGCTGTAGGAGCTGCTGAAACCGGAAAAATACAGGGTTTTTCTTATATTTTTTAATCACAGAATCTTTTTTTCTGTGCTCTACCCTGAACAGGTACAAAATGTTGTAATAGCTGCAGTAAAAGTATAAAACGTGTGGAATACTGACCCTTCAAAAATGTGTTCTTGGTTTTGCAGACAAGAATTATGAAACAGCTGTATGTGGTATCTGGTGAATTTTCTTGCCTGTGAGTAAGAGGATATGACACACTAATTTTACCTTAAAAATATATACTTATTCTTTTAATAAAGATTTGGTTAATACTGATTCCATAGTCAGATTTTCCTGTTCAGTTGCAATTTAATATTTATTACAGAGCTCCAGAAGTTGTTTTACTATTTTTTTCAATACAGTACATGAAGAAGCATGCTTCGGGAGGAGTAGAGTGTTTCCATTTTTGGCACATTTCTACAACTGTGTTTTATTGACCACATTCCATATGGCCACCCCGGCTACACTGCTGCAGCAGTTTGTCGCTTGAAGTAAGCCCAGATGCCATAGAAAAATGTATTGAGAGAGCAACAAGCAAAATGATATGCTGGCACATCTGTGAACTGGATTTTAACATGCATCAATACAACCTCTGTTCATCTTATCTCTTATTTACTATTCTCTTGGCTTGTATTTTGGGAACAGGTAATTGTAGGTTTAAAACAGATATGTTTGCAGTTTGGGGCACAGTGACGGTGTAGACCTGAAATTAGCACCATTTCAAAAGCAGAGTGCAGATTGGCATTGCTTCATCACACACTTTTTGGCCTTACCATACAGCCATCAAGCAGCATGAAGTCCCAGCTCTGCCAGCTTCTAGTGGCAGAAGGTAGCTCTCATGAATGATGCCAGACAAAACAAGCATAGTGAAACTGATTTGTGATGTCCACACATAAGAAGGTCACATTTCTGCATCAGCTTTTGAAAGAAAAATACAGGAAGTTCTACTTACGTGAGTTTTGCTAAGAAGCATTTATGGATTTGAAGTGGTGGTGTCTGTTGCTTGTATTGACCAGTATCACTGACTGAACACACACATTAACTTTCAAAATAGGCAGTTACAATGCCTGGTATTTAAACTGTTTCAAAAGATTAGCAAAACTGGCAGCTAGTCAAGAACTAAGCAAACAATAATCTTCTCAGCTCTTCAGGAAATCATGGTTTTCACATAATGGGAGAAGCATATGCACTTTCAACAAGAACAACAAAAATGTTGAGGTTTTATGCGGATATCTAACAGCTTCTCTACTGCTGCAGGTAAATTCTGCTGGCTCAGTCAACAGCATAAAACAGACCTAAACTGCAATTCAGTTTGAAAAGTGAAAAAAAATTCCAGTTCTGATATAGAATTTTCCTATTTTTGTCTTCTATTTGGTGTAAAAAGGTTTAGCCTTTTTGAATATTATGAAGGAATTGTAATTACAGAAATGTATCTCATGGTTTATGCTTGTCTGTCCAGGACTCTGAAGTGGGATGCTCTAAAAGGAACTTCTAAGGTACATGTAATTTTGATGTGGAGAAATTAGCAGGGTGTGTACAGGTTATTTTTCTTTGATGTTCCCTATCTACCACAATAGTATCATCTTGAAGAATATGAATATGTTTAAGCACAGAGAAATGCTTTCCTCTGGAGAGGTATGAGATGGCCTTAATTGAATAGTGCTGAACAAACAGAGTGACATTTTACCCTTTCCTATGTTTTACATATCTGTTTTTTTCAAGCCTTTGTAACATCCTTCACTCTCTTCCTACAATACTATCAAAAAGACTGAATCAGCTTTATCATGTCTGTATCCCTTCCTCCTCTTCATCTTTTTAAAGGAAAGAAGCAGTTCGACCCATTTTTCCCAATCTTCAGATCTGTCTCTGGCTCTTGAAGTGAATACAAATTGAGTGAACTTGTGAAAATGCTGTTAATGCTTTGCCAGTTTCATCCCCCACTTCCTTCAGCACTCCAGTACATGTAACCTGACCAAGGAGCCTTGGCAATTTTAAAAGGCCATAACCTTTTAACAGCCATTTTCTGCTATATTTTGCGTGCTTCCTAATTTTTCATCTGCTTTCTTGGATGCATGATTTGGATACAATTTAATCTCTTTCATATATAAAGGCAGAGGTAGGGTAGCATTTCATCTGGCTCTTTCTCTTCTAAGTCCCTACTGTCTTTCATGTGCTCTCAGAATTTCTCAAAGGCATGTATGCAATTGTTAAAAGAGACTTAACTCTATCTGCTCCAACAAAAATCCACGTGGTCTAAGCCACTCATTACTTTGTTACTAATATCAACCACTCCTTTATACTGATGTACTGTACGATTAAAAATATAGGTGGGGCTGGCGAGACTTCAAGTTTGATAGATCATTTAGAAATTTGAGTTTAATTTTTAGTCTTTAAAGAGCACCACTTTTTAAAGAGTGATGAAATTTTAGAAGCATACCTTCCCCCCACCCCCCACCCCCCGCCCCCGTTCACAGGCAGTCTGTGCTAGCCAATGAAGACAAAATAAAAAGATAAAAAAAATAAGTAAGAAAGACTAAAAAATTAATGAGGAACACATTTTAAAAAGTGAGAGAACTTTTCTTTTAATATCATCTGATGCCTCAGCAATGTTTTAAAATAGATTTTCTTGTAAGATTTCAAAATTCACAAGCTACGTACAAACCACCTGATTAATAGGTATACTTATTGAGATCAGGAAAGTGATACAAGTACAAATGCCACAAAACCAAGAATTTAGACACAATGAACCTTTTATAATGAAAATATTTTACCTTCTGCCATTTGCCATGAAGCTGGGAATGTTGAAATAGCCCAGAGGGTGGTAAACAGGAAGTTTCTTAAAATGTAGTGCAAGACTGGTCTTACTCCTGCTTTCCTACGTGACCCTCAAGTAATCTGACCATCATGTAATTTCAGATTTTTGAGGTTTTGCTGTGACTAAAAGTTCCCTTCAAGTTCTGAAAACCTTAGAACAGATAAACAGACACCAAATTCTATTTTATTCCCGAAAAAAAAAAAAAGTTTCATTTTAATATATCAGTATTTTCAAAGTGAAAACAGTTGTTCTAAAATATTCCTGGTAGTATATTCTGATGTCAAGATTTGGCTTGTCCTGACTTCCACTCCCTGTCTTCTATGCAGTATGTTGGCAAAAGAAAGGCAATGGCAAAGTCCCGACTGACTTCCAGGGTCAGAAGCACTGTGATTAGCATGTAATAATTAATTCTTTGTCATGAAAGTCAATCTGTATTTTGCTATAGATAATGAAGGGAACAGGAACAAACAGAATTAAAAGGACAAAATAAATCTTCCACTATTTGTCTGACAAAACAGACAATCTTCTGTACTTTACATTCTGGGCCAACTGGATTATATTGAGAAATCCCATCTACTGTCATTAAAGCGTTGTCAGGATAGACCGACTCACTAAGTCACCAGCAACATGATCTCAAGTGAGTTGGAAGGACTATTACCAAATAAATGGACATTAATAAAGAAAAGGATTAGTCTGTATAAGCTGGTTAGTAGAAGTACATCAGAGGAAGATAGAGGGTCACCTGGACATATAAGGGATGAAACCTAACGGTGCCTTGGAAGGGATCTAAATCCACCTACTTGCAAAAACACTAGACTAGCTTTACATGCAGTGGGCTTTTGCAGTCATCTATGAAGATGCTCAGGAAGGGTCCAAGGACAACGATTTGGTTCATAGATTTGTCCCATTGAGTCTCTGAAATTTCAAAACCTGATATACCAGCAAATAAATTGTACCCTCAGATATCATCCCATAAAAATTACCTCTACTAAGCTAACATTTCACTGTTTAATCTGCTAGATAATGTAGAGTGAAAGAACCTGGTTGTCCTGTCAGTCCCACATTTACGGAACCATAACATGAAAATTCAAGCAGGACTTGTAGCAAATCTTGATATTGCTTACATGTTTCATATACCCACGCTGAGAGTCAGGTAGCTCACTATCATTTTCTTCCTTTCTTAGTATGTGGCAAGTCCTTTTTACATACAACATCACTGAGGTCTGTTGGCTGGCCTTTTCTCTTGTTGAAGTGAAGAAATAGGGAGGAAACCAACAGTTCCTGAACTCACAAGTGGCTGTACAACTGATACTCTTCTATCTCACAGCACACCAAATCTTCAGAGAGAAAATAGATCCTCTCTCCCAGCATACTTTACTAAAAGATATTAATAGCTTGTCTTCTCCTGCTAACCCATGTTTTTCCCTTTATTTTTGACATTTTCATCTGTTGCAGAGCTTTTAAACACAATCACTCCAAGGTCTGCATAGAGTGGAAGTGGTTCCCCTACAGCACTCATATTTTAAATATTTGTTCCACGTTTCTGTGCTTTGTTGTTTTATTTCACTTTTGATCGATGTAATATGTTGGTTCATAGTACTGAGCCTCTTTTCTTGTCTGAGGAGGCTCCTGTGGGTATGTCAACCCATAGATAGCTGTGCTAGATGGAGCTGAAACAGTTCTAAATGAACTTGAATACCTGAAACAGAATATCTGCATTACCACCATTTTCCTGCCTGGACTGAGTGGTCTCTGTAAGAGAATGACTTCGTAATACAGCTTCCAGAGTTGCTGAGAAATTTTTGCAAGCTATCCTGTAGTAATATCACCTTAATATTCCTCCATTTGAGGTTTCAAATAGGCCGTAAAATAATAATCTCTTATTAGAGAAGCAGTTGTTGGTCATAGTCCTTGTATACAGCATCCCTGTCTTCAAGCATCTTTCCTTTTTTTATTTTATTATTTTACTCGTCAAAGTAATTTCTGACCTCTGTGAATCCTTTAAAGTTAGGATGTCTGACCCTTGCAGCCTGCTGGGTTCATGTCCACTCACAGAGTACTTATCTTGCAGCAGCTGCCTGGATCTGCACTGCAGTCTGTGCAGGACAGGAGACATGAATAATGAGGACTTGGTGAGTAACAAACAATGGGGAAAAAAGAGAATGAAACAAGCTCATAACAAACAGGAAGGGCCAAGGGCACACCTGTCCTGTTAGCAGTGGTCAAATAATGAGTCTTTGATTAGGCTATATATCACGGTTTCCTTGAATTCGTAACTATTGAATAGAATAACACTGGAGCCAATGGCTCTCCTTTAGAATTAGAAAGATAAATCAGTTTTATTCTAAAATGTATCTACCAAACACCTTTTAAAGCACATACGGTCAATCAGATCTGAAAAGAATCTTGTAAAGGCCTGTTGCTAATTACGTGGTGATCAATATTTTAGCATTTATTATTTAAAAAACAACCTTTTCCATTAACAGGACTTTTCAAAGTATTAGTAAATCACTCGTTTGGCTTGTAGCATTATCTTTGCAAAGATAAAATGAAACTATGTCTCATTGTCTCTTGGCTTGCACACTGGTTCATTAGTGCTGCACTACTTCCAATAAAAAGAACATTGAAAGACATTAGCTCTGAAATTAAAACATATGAAGCTAGCAAAATGCTGCAGAGGAAACAACTTACAGTAGGTCATGCTACTGGTCTGTGAGCAACCCGGAGAGGAATTGCATTCAGAACAAATCACTCCTCTCGAAGAGACGTACATTTACCTCCTGCAGCCGGAGCCTTTTCTTATTTGTAAGAAATATAGGCACATCAGTCTAGCCAGTGAAAATGAAATAGTCAGCTCTTCAAATCATTATTTTGTTAAATGTACGTTAAAAAGTGTGCTTTACTAGACGGATATCATGATTGGATGGGCTCTGAAATTTATTGTCCTTGAGTACACATTCATATAATTCAGTAGGATGTATAGCTAATAGGCTTATAAAAAAGTCATATTAAAATAGTATTACTTAGATGACATGATTGCATTTCAACAAGATCCAGCTCATTTGGTGCACAGATAATTTACTTTAAACTCTGGATATACTATATTAACCATTGCCCTGGCAACTATTTTTGTCCTGTTTCATGCTTGTCCTGCCTCATTAACGAAGTGCAGGCCCTGTTGAAACAAGCTAGGTTTACAATGACATTTGATGAAGCGTATTTCTTATGCCTGTAACCATCAAGTGGACTGACCCTGAGTATAGTCTTTCCTACCTAACATCCGTAAAATCTGGCAGCAATGGCAGTTTCTGCTCACAAGTTGTCCAGAGAGTTATTCTGTGATGGTCAAAGGGGAGTTCGCTCAAGCTTGCCATCCAGGAAGGCCCCAACAGAAAGCATGTATTACTTAGAAAGCGAAAGTTTCTATAAAGTAGATTGCTTGATCTAGTTAAGGATTTTGTTTAGTATGACTTGTTACCTTTTTCTTCATACAAAACAAATGCAATAAGATAGACTTCTGTCCACTAGGATGGAGAGTGATTGGGAGAGGGAGAAAACAATAGTGTTTTCTAAATTGAACCTGAGGTAGATCAATGTCCTGGAAAACTACATGCATGCTGGGAACATAACATGATTTGGCACAAAAGATTATAGAATGTTGCTACGTGAGAGTTTCAAAGTTGGATTAAATGTCCAACCTTTTGTAGGAATGCAGTTTTAATAAGCATCAGGGAGGTCAGAGAGAAGAGGAAAGAGAAGCTGGCTAGAATGCTACATAACATTACACATCTTCTGGTCTTGTGTATTAGCATCAGCTCTCAAGGAGTTTGTTTCATCTGCCAGCAGGAAATAAGATGTACTGGTTGCCAGCAAGAGTTCATCAGGAAGTGAAAAACTGGGAGAGGTGAGGAGACACTTAAACAAAAACAAAAGAAGAAAAATTTAAATTGAGGAAACTTGATAGCTTTGTATCTGAGCTTCTGGTATGTACATGTCTGCAGGGTCTTATGTCTGCGATGAGAACTACAGTATTTCAGAACAACACACCAAAGCACAGCTACTGCCCATGACTTTTCTAATGCAGGACACACACAAAAAAAAATCATGAAATTATAGCAGAATTTTTCATGTGGGGAAAATGAAGCTGTGCATGCTGGAATTTAGCCAAACCAGCTAGAATTATAATGTCTATTCTTCTGTTATAGTCACCTGTAGTATCATACTGAGTCAGAGTTTTTGTGTTTATTTTCATGTGAAAAACAGCTCCTACAGCAAAATATTCCCAAACACATCAGAAAGGGATCAGTGTTCAATTCAGGCTAACAAGGACAAGGGTCACTAGCCTGGTGCAAACACATTTTTTTGTATCCCTTGTGTTTTCTTGCTTAGACTTCCAAGAAATGGTCAAGTCCAAACTTTCTAAAAGAGTTAGAACTGGTGAAATACAGCATAAGGTAGTTAATTTACCAAGGACTAATTAAGGACATTTTTGTGCATCTGTGTGGATGATACATGCCTTAGAAAGTCATGTCATAGTCCTGTGAAAAATAGAAGGAACTAACCTTCTATGTGATATTTGGAAGGTATTATCTCTTGCATTTGGAAGACATTTCAAAAATAGTACCTGGGAACTTTACTATGTGTGATTTGACTTGGAATCAGTGAACTCAGTGGAGGCATACTGAGTTACGAGCTGAGGGTGTGGACTGAAAATGTAGCCCTACTGCAGTCACTAGCAAATAGTCTACTTATTTTAATGAGGCAAGAGTTTCATCACTGGATCTCACAATAAATCCAATAATAGGTAATTTTCCCATGTGAAAATACAAATTACTACATTGGTTATCGTCCCATGCTGTGTCCTCCAGTATCATCCAACTAACATATGACTATTATATTGCTTATATAATAGTCATACAACATATGCTATTATATTGCTTAAGTGGAATATTTGAGCTATGAAAATAGAAGAAGAGAGAGAGTAAATTCTTCATTTTAGGACTATACTTTCCTTTGTGATACATATTCTATTGTTATGTATTCTATAACTGGATCATATTTCATTATTACTACTATTGCTATTATCATAGATAATCATATGATTATTATTTTATTTAATGTTCTTATTAGAATATCTTAATGTCAATTATATTTTGACTGTCCCAAATAACTTTATTAATTTGACCATATTCTTAAAATAACAATTAAATAGGAGAAAGTATCATAAAAGTTCTTTTTGAGAAAAAAAGAAAAAGTCACCCTATTTTTCAGCAAGTAATACTGGCTTTCACATAAGCTAGAAGTTAAATTAGACAATGCAATCTTAATTATGTTGTTAAACAATGGCTTGAATATGTCTTATATGTCATAATATAAACATACAGGTTTATGGGATTGTCTAATGGAAATATCAAAGATACCTCCTGGTGTAAATTCACATAGTTAGTCTTCATTGCACTGAAAAGGGTAAGAGTATGAAAGATACTTCACTATGACCTTTTCCCACAGCACTCTTTCATACCCTAACTGAACTCCAGGACAAAATTTCTGTTTTCAGCAGTGGATGAGCATGATCCTGTGTACTTCAGATGAGGCTTTGCAATTCCAAAGCATGTAGAGCAGTTCTTGGTATTTGAACGCACATTTCTGCAGGTCAATTTGACTTTTGAAATTAGGATGTATGAATTTGTGTTAGTGTAGCAGGTCATTAAAAAGATCTTTCATCAAAAAATGAGAAAAAAGCATAGTGTGTGTAAAGACTTGTATTTATGGAATCAAACCAATAATGAGAACAAGCCTCGGTGTTGTCAAAATACACTCCAGTTTATTTTACATTAAGTAAAATAAAGTTATACATTCTTTTGAATGCACAGTGAGTGAAATTTTTAATCAAGACAATCAGTTTTTATATGTTGGTGTTGTATCACAAAGCATTAAATTATTTTATAAAATCATCTCTATAGAACTAAACAATACTCTCAGGAACACCTCACTGATATCCGTCTTTATGAGAAAAAAAAAATCATAAAGTATTAAAAATTAATGACAATTGTGAAGAAAAAAAAATACTGCCCTTATCACCTGATAAAAATATTTCATTGAGATAGATAAATAAATAAATAAATAAATAAATAAAAACCAACCATAAAAAAAAATAAAGATGAAAGGGACATCTGTACTGATGATTGTTCACATTTGTAATATAGACTTTTTGGAGATTTTGCCATTAATACAGAAGGTGTGACAGGTGAAAACAGATGCCAAACAGTGCCAATGAATAGGTATTACATATCTGGTATGCTAAGAGTAATTTTAAAAGTACTAAGAAAAATAACAAAAGCAGAAAACACAGAAATTTGAAGTGTTGCACTCAAAACCCAATGAAAGTCCACGCCTAAAATAATCAGAGTAAGAATAGGATCACAATGTTTAAATATTTTTCAAAATAAGATTAAGTAACAAAAATTATGGAGAAAAATATGGAGAAATTAAGAGAAAATATGGAGGAAAAAATAGTATTTCAGGTAAGTTCTGTTGATTTGCATGATGAAAGCTGCTGTTAACATGCTATTATATTTCTCTTTCCTGCTTTTTTTCTGACTCTTAAAAAGCTCGCATTTCAAACCAGTAGTCACTGGGAGCCATGAGGTGCTAATATCACTAAATTTTTTTTTTTTTCTCAGCTCTCTGTAAGTAGGAAAATGATAGTGATGAATGCACATACACATTCTTACTAAGAGGTCTGACATCAGATTGTAAGGGATCAGCTGCATGAACCAAGAGACTACACAAACACAGGCTATCTTAGAATATAAAAAAATATATTACCTGTTCTATAGATAATGTGATTCACTGAGTTTGTTAAGCTCACAAAACTTCTTCCAGCTAAGTTAGTTTCAAATAGAAAAGTTTTGAGATAAATCAGAGAACAGATGAGGTCTCCAGCAAAAAAAAATACGCTTTAGTGGTGTTGTCAAAAGCAAAAAGAATTCTAAAGCACTGTTGAAAACAACAGTGAGGGTTTCAAGATCACTCTTAGTATAAATCACAGGCCTCAGTTCAGTAGTTCACAGTCATAATTTTAGTAGGCAAGGCTGCATTTCTCCTCAAAGAATCAACTGAAGCCATGGAGAATCTTTTGTGCTCCAAAAATAGTTTTCCATGACAAAGTTAATTCACTTATTGGTAAAATGATGTAAATGTTTTATTAAAGTATTTTTAATAAGAAATATTATTTTCGTTATTCACAATGTGTTTTAAAATTCTTGTTGAATTCAGTGTTAGATCAGCTAGAGTCAGCATCACTTAGAGAATATACCTAGACAGGTGGTCATCATCCTCTTTATTTCAAGCAGGCAAAAGTTCTGGCACTTGCAGACTCAGATTCACCTATATCTCTGGCTGAAATAACATGAACTCATCTCATTGCTGCAGGAGCCATTCCACTCTGTAAAATATTTAAATTTTAACCAAGCCAGAGAGAGTAAATAACTCACTAGAATGCTTAGGACCCTCACTGGAGAAGGGAAACATGGCTGTAAATGTTTTCCCACTGCTGCAATCAGGAGATTTGAGCTGTGGGATCTTACTTTCCAAGTGTGTATTTAAATTGTCAGATGACTGGTCACTTTTTGATGGGGATCCCTCTCTTCTTTCTATTGGAGATTTTACACTTGAAATATTCTTACCAGTGAAGAAAATAAGGTATTAACTGATTTTTTTGGCTTATGAATGGGTTTCTGCATTAGAAAGAGAAAGATGGAGGTTGTCAACTGAATATTTAATTACTCACACAAAATTAATATCTTCAAATAGAAGTGTTTAGACCAAGACTTTATGCTGTTCTTGATTATTCTCTTTCTTAATAATTCAGACAATTTTTTGAAGAGTTGAAGGTTGGATATGCATATGCCTCTGTTAGGAGGTAGAACTGAACATCGAACCTTCCCTAAACAAGCCCCTTACCTAAAAAGCTGTTTTCTCAGAAGAATTCCTATATTCCTTTCTCAGTATTTCTCTGAAATGATCCTTTTCTTTGTGCCCTTTTTCACGTCTTCTAAAATTAAAGGTGTCAACTGGTATTTAAAGACTTTTCTAGTTCTTACGGCGTTGGTCTTCTAATAAAACCTTAACATAGGCTTTGGTCTCAACTCATTACATACAGAAAGAGAAATACAAGAAACCATGAAAAAACGAAGTGATTTATATGTATAGTTACAGATTTATGAGTAAGATATAGGCAAGCATGCACTCAAGCAAATGCATTCATTTATGTATCCACTACAATCAATTTGTACCGCAGAAATAAAAGTTTTATTACGATCAACTATGACAAACATGCTACAATGATGAAAGATATATATGTTCCAGAAAGACTAATGCACATGGTAGAGAAAGCAAAATGAAAATATTGTAGTCCTTTCTTCTAAGTGGAAATTGTTCAGCAATTTTCACTGAAATCCAATTTTGCATTTTCATAATAATTTCTACTACCCTAAGTAGTGCAGAAATAGGCATTCTCCTGCTTTTTTATGCAAAAAGCATGTTAAGAAATCCTCATGGTCTCTCACAGTTTCCTCTGCTTCCTTTTTGTCTATTGTTGGTTACAGCCTGAATCTCTGGAAGGGAAAACAGATAGCATCTGCTCAAGGGTGCAAGATTACATGAAATCATAATCTTTTAAAAGAGAAAATTCAAAAAATGTACTTTGCTTGCCAAACTTTCACAGTTTCCATCCAACTAGTTTTTTGTGGATTGGTTGGGTGGTTGTTGTTTTTTTTTGGAAGTCACATGCTGTGTCACAATACAAAAAAATACATTTGGTGCATGAGTAAGTCTACATTCAAGGGTTGCAATAATAATAATAATAAAAAATCATAAGGGGATATGTTACAAACAGATGCCCTTTTTGTTTTGGGAAGCATCTAAACACTGAGCGTTGAAGCAATTCCAGATTTCATTTCTGCTGGAAGTCCCTTCTGAGAGCCAGAGAGAAACTCTACCAAGAAATCCAATCCAGTTTCCAACAAGAACCAGAGATTCCAACTATTCTGGCTTTACACCACGTTTGTATGTGAATGGTTCCCCATAAAATTTCTTTATGTAGTGGGCGCTCCAAGAGCAATTTGTCAACTGTAAATCACCTCCACTCTGCAGAAGCAACTATTTTGACGCTAAATGATGAGGCATCACTCAGTAGGCAAAAAGAAATTAATTATTGATTTAATGTAAATGATTTTACTTGCCTGCAAACTAAAATGTCACTTGTTTCTTAGTCCTTCAATGTATTATTATGTAGACTTACAACTACTACATAACATTTTTTCTTAACCATAAGGAGCTCAGTGTTGGGTTTCCTCCCACAATATAAGCTAGTAAACTTTGTAGAAGAATATAAACACAATAGCTTTTATAAATAAGACTGGTGATCCTGATCACTTAATTATTTCTGTCTTGATCATTATTAGAAGGAAATATCCTGGCTTGGGGTCAGGTTTATTTATATATAAAAAATAAGCCACCCCCTTTTGATACTAGTCTTCACACTTCGGCGGTATGCAATAAAGGATGTGAGACAGGATTCTTCAGAGATCAACTATCCCATCCAGAAAAAAAACAAGTAAAGAAAGTGGGATCACATTCTAGAAATACTGAGTTTGCTTCTGGTTAAGAAAAAGTTCCCTCCAGTAACTCCAAAAAGAGTCTTAATGTTAATACCTAAATTTTTAGATAGATGTAATTCAATGAGATGATTTCTGATGAAAACTACTAATTAACAAATTCTAGATACAAGAATCAAAAGCAGAACACTCCTTTAGTTTCAATTTTCATAGATTTGGGAAGAGACTATGCATGAGTTCTTCAAAGAATATACCTCACGTAGACAATTCTATCTGGCCATTTTATCCTATCAACTGAATCCTAATTAAGCTAATAAAATAAAAGGAGTTCTCCTTCTTATATGTCGAGTGTTTTATGGAATAATCTTTAACAGGCTTAAGATGTCTCCAGTCTTCTTTTCGAGAACCGAATTTAGGATGTTTGGTAGAGGATTAGGACACAGCAAATCTGGTTTCCTTCAAGGTAAGATCTCTGCAATGGACTGAAAAGTGCCTTGTCACTGTGATGATGCATGGTGTGTGCTTGGTTTCTCATGCTCTGAAAGACTGCCGCATTCAAGCTGAGGCAGCTTCCCAGAGCTGGCCTGGGCAGATCTCACTCTTGGATTGCCAGCCTGCTAGCAGGGGATGATTTTGTGGACTTCTTGAGAAGGTTCAGTAGGGGGGCATCTAGCTCACCCACCTTTTCCTTCTATGACCTCTTGCTGGAAAACATGTAGAAATATTGTCCTACTACATACAAAAAAAGCTAAAGGTATGCAACGGCGAAGATCAGATTGAATTGGATCTCAGATGTAGAAAATCTGTTCTTCCTTCACACCCTCATAGGAAGCAAAAGTCATAATCCTTGTGGTTTCCGGAGAGCAAAGGATATATGACCATTCAGTTCCAATGAAATTGTGCGTGGCATAAGTCTACAGGAGAGCACCAGCACACCTCTATCAGATGATGAATAGTTCCCTCAGCATCTCCCAGTCCTTCAAAGTGCTGTGCTCTGCTGCTTCCATAGCAACCAGCAGTGCTCAAGATGGGGCCAGGGCACTGCAGAGGCGCTTGATGCTCGGCAAGCTGGAGAAACAGTACTACAAACTGACTTTCTCATTTCCAGCTGTATAACTGGGGCAAAATGTAAGAACATAAATTGTGCCATAATAGCCATGAGGCTATTTAGTTTCTTGTAAATCACTAAAGGGATGGGAAGGAGGAGGGGAAACCAGAACATCTATTGAAGAGTGTTCACTGTTGCTGTGAGCATGGGAGAGTGTTCTGGGTTTGTATTTTGGAAAACCATGACCTTTCCCAGAGGGTTACTTAAATATTTGAAGCAGCAGTGATCTCAAATATGCACTGATGTGTATTATCAGAAATTACTGTAGAAATTATGCTTACACTACACTCAGTAAAGCACGTTTACAGTTCATTTCATTTTCCTATTGAAAATGCATAAGCATATCAGTTTCACCTCAAAAAACATTCACAATGAAAAAAAAAATAGTTCATTTAGAAAATACTTTTCATAAGAATATTTCTGTACATCTTTCAGTTTTATGGGAGGATATAACCTTAAAAAAGATGAGTTGACAGAAAAAGCATACAAATAGAGATTTTACAAATCTTTTCTTCTCTTTTAATTTTTGGAGATTCTTTCTCTTCCCTTATTTTCCACTTTTTACAGAGATTTTGGTATTCAAAAAAATCTGGCTACTTTTATGCTCTAAATTTACTTCAAAGTGAGAGCTACTCTTAATAAGTTTTGAAGCATTGTGTGATGTGTACTTAAATTCTTATTTATTTGAGTAAAAATATAGTTTCAAGAGACAGCAGCTTTTGTACAAGGCCAAATTATAACTCTCTTTATCTATTCCTCTTATCGTTCCTGGAAGTTTAACTCAGAGGTTTCAGTGATCCCATCTGCAGCATTCTCCCTCCCAAACCTTTTGTCACATTGAACCTGAAGGGACAGCAAACTGCTGGAAGCAGAAAAGTACTGGGCAGAGCTGGGTCAGAGAGTGAAGCAAGAACACCTTACTTTTTCATATCAGGATAATAGAGTCACAGAAACCAGCAAACACAGAATGTATTCGGGAAACATAAAGTTAGATATTTAGGCAGTAATTCCACAAAGTATTTTAAGGTTCAAAGAAATTATAGTCTATCCTTGTTTCTCACCTAACCACAGCACCTGTCCTTGTTTGAGGTAAAACAAACCAATTTTTCTGGTTTTCAGTTTTACTTGTTTAGCCAGGCCTCTTTTAACTAACTTAACTATGAAATTAACAGTATATTGTTCACTCTCACAGTGATAAGCCCTGATTATACTAAGGAATGGTATGCAGAGACGCCCTTGTTTATACTTATTGCTATAACAACCAAGGTCAGGTAATTTCATTATTTGCCCCGTTGGAGAGTCAGAAGCAGAGAAGTGTAGAGCAGTCACACCTGTAGGAAGGAGCGGACAGGACAGGTGACCCAAAACTAACCAACAGGGCTATTCCATCCCATCCACATCATGCTCAGTATAAAAGCTGAGGGATCAAAGGGTCAACTCTCTTTTTCTTTGATGGCCAAAGTCCAAGAAAGACCCTGCCTATTTGTCTGCCTTTGATCCCAATCCAAGCGTTCCTGACTCCAGTTCTGGAATTCAGCTCCTGTCAGTCACTGAGTCCAGTTTGGGACATTTCCTGATGTTTGTTGGTGACGTGATCGTCATCCTGGGAGCTTGATATGGTTTTGCACATACTGCATACTTTTTTTCCCTTTTTTTAAAAATTTCTTTTTATTATTACTTATTTTATTATTATTTATATTTTCATTAAAGTAGTTTATTTTTTTTTCTAAAATCCTAAATATCTTTAATCTCTTCCTTCTCTCTTTTTCTTTGAGGGGGGAGGGAGAGGACATTATCTGTCTTTCTGATTGGACAAAACCTCAACAACACCCCATTAAATGTGCCTGTAAATACTATATTAATTAAGTACATTTTTTTCAAAATCTGTGTAAACCAGATTTGGTGTTGACTGACCTGCCATAACAGGCTTATTCAGAATATTCAGAATAATCCAGATCTCATTTCAGCTAAGCATTTTAGCCTTAACTGAATTTAGAGGGAGTGCATTAGTCATGCATAATACAGGTGTATGTGTTCAGTGGCTCTGAACTGCGGTAGTTGGCAGTTGCTGGGTTATACTAGAACAGATTCTTGCTTTGCTGCTGCTGGATCAGAATCTAATTTCTCTTAAATAACACGTCAAAATTAATATTTATTTAAAACAATACCAATGTGCACTCTTCATTTTGGTATTGTCACTAAGGTAGCACTCCCTTGCACTCTCTGAGTCCCACCTTTCCCATCCTTCCCAAGTCAAATTCTTGAAAAGCAATTTGGAGCATACAAAAAACCCCTGTATGAGTAGCTGAACACAGCTGTCAGTGGGAAGAAAAAGCTGAAAGGTGAGAAACTATAGAAGTGAGAGATCCAATGTCAATAGACATTTTTATCTGGCAGAAACTGCACAAGAATAAAGAAGGCAAGGAATAAATAGTTGTAAAGAGTAATACACTAACAAGGATGGATATATTTGAAAGTACTTGGGGATATGCACACCTGTCTCTGCATCCTTGCTCTCTTGAGGTCTGTGTGAAAAAGTCACACATTGGTACAGCAGTTCAAAGCTATAAACCAGTGTAGTGCTTAGGAAATCACAGAATCATTACATTGTGATTCTCTGATTCTGCAAAATGTCAAAAAATGGGGAAAGAAGGGGAAGGAAAGACATAGATGTCCATAGTTTTGCATTTTATTTTTATCTCACTCACATAAGAGCTTGATAAGATCTCTCTCAGTAAGAGCTACAAAGCACATTTCTACAGCCAGGCAATTAGTCAAGAAACAAAATTTACATTGTGACTGTAAATAAAATATAGAATATATTTTGAATATAGACAATTGATTTTAATCCAATAATACCAGGAGACCCATGATCATCTTTTCTGTTCAATTAATAAGATGTACACCACATAGTTTTTGTTTGTGATCATTTTTACTCTCTTTGACGGTGCCAAGGCACAATTTGGTGTCCAAAAAATAGTTCAGAGGCACTTTTCTATTTTCTGGGAAGACCATTTGGCTTGATGGTAATAAGCCATGCACTTGGTCTTCAGGGTTAGGGAATGGTCTTGATTTTATCAGTTCATGGCACATCTCTCTGGCTTTGACTAGAAGAAGTACTATCTTGTGCCTAAGAAGCATTTCCATGTAACAGTTTTTTCCAAATTTGGTACGTTCTTTTGGAAAGCTTCATGGAATCATGGAATCATGGAATTGCGAGAGTTGGAAGGGACCTCTAGATATCGCCTAGTCCAACTCCCCTGCTAAAGCAGAATTGCCTAGAGCACATTACTCAGGACTGCATCCAGGCAGGTCTTGAAAATTTCCAGAGAAGGGGACTCCACAACCTCCCTAGGCAGTCTGTTCCTGTGCTCTGTCACCCTCACCATAAAGAAGTTTTTTCTCATATTTGAATAGAACTTCGTATGTTGTAGCTTGTGCCTGTTGCTTCTTGTCCTGTCACTGGGAACCACTGAGAAGAGTCTAGCTCCATCCTCCTTCAACTCATCCTTTAGATAGTTGCAAGCACGCAACATTCTCTTCTCCGGGCTAATGAGTCCCAGCTCACTCAACCTTTCTTGAAAAGGGAGATACTCCAATCCCTTAATCATCTTTGTTGCCTTTCAGTTATGATAAGTTTTCCCTCTGCATTTGGAAATTTTGTACTACAGAAAATTCCTGATTTTTATGCTGAAGTCCTTCAAGGACACTATTCTATCTTTATTTACTGTCTGACGTAAATGCATATTGACCACTCCATACTGCAGTGATGTTTTGTGTGGTCTTTCTCTGGTAAAACTGTCTAGAAACCTATGTAGAAATTAAAGAGTTTAATGAAACTACAGGTAAATTGAAGTTTTTATTCAGGTTTTCTAAAATATATGTTTATTTGCCTAACACAATTTCAAAATACATTAATGAGACACTGAACAAACTGTAGAGTTAGTATTCTCATGATTCTAGGTTGATTCCAGCAACTGCTCTAGAATGACCTCAGTTCTGTAGGCTACTAAGCAACTCTGAGAAAATTAAGGCTCTCAGTTTCCCTTTGAGTCAGAGAAAACTTGCCAAAACAGCTTAGTGCACCGCAGAATGAAATACTACTATGAATATGGTAATTATATTGTGGTCTGACAAGTTTTCCTTGTACTTTAACAGCCAGCTGCATTAGAGATCCACAGAATATTTACTCTTCTTACAAAAGGAATTTGGAAACCTTGCTGAATTTCAAAGGGATTGCCTCTCCTGATCTAAGCTGCTCTGCAGGAGACATAAGTATGTGCTGACCTAACCGCTAACTATAATAACAGCACCAGTGAAACGTCACTCAGCATGTAACACATTATGGGCAAATCTAAATTGCCATGTAAGGCAGTTTAAATGTTTAGAAAGTTACTTACAAAACCAGGGAGAAACATAAGCCCTTCAAGGTCTTGAAAATTCAAGTTTATCACTTGCAAATTTGCAAGTAATTCATAAACTTCAGTGGTTTTTGGAAAGCTCTTTCACAAGTGTGTAAAAAATGTTCTCAATGTCAGTAACAAATGACAGGTGAGGAATTTTGGCAGCAAATGTTTCAGCCGTCCCCACGAAATGGATGAATATTTCCCTCCTTACATTAATTCATGTTACAACACGTACACGAGAGAATGATAATAGGTTTCTTCCCCCGTGCTTGTCATGTATAAAATATTGTACCCCTTCATAACATTAAAAGGGTGAGTAAGGCCAGACGTTTAAAAAGAAAAGGGAAACCTGAAGTTTGAAAGGTAACATCTTCAGTGTGAAATATAGTATTCATGGACACTGTCAAATACCAACCTCGTCTCAAGTGCTGACTCCTGCTAATTCTTACTGACAGCTGTTCTTATGCTTACCTTGAAACATTTGGTTTTAAATGTCAAACTGGTTGGATCTTACTTTTTCCCTAAGCATTCGTGCACAAGATGAGGAATGTGTTCTCTAAAAAAAAATAGAAAAGATAAATCATGTGCAAATGTGAAATGTTCTATAAGGAGATTTCCTTTCAGAGAAAAAATATGTAAAGTCATTTATTTCTTTTTGTATCTCCTATAATTGCAAAATAAAGATAATTTCATGTATTCAGTGTCTACCACATATGGGAAGATATTAGTATGCCACTTAACCTGTTTTTACAGTACTTAAGTACATGGCTGCTTGAGAGCAGAAGATGTGGGCAAGAAAGGATTTATCCCAACCCTTCAGTTTTCTGTGGGTCTGAAAACTCTGTCTCCCTCTTCCCTGCATTTTCAGTGGCTACTTCAAAGATTAGTGACTTATTCAAAGCCTGTGAAAACAGGCAAACTTCAACCTCTTAAATTGGATGATCTTTGGATTTTGCACATCTGTGATGGGTTACTGTGTCTTGCTTTGTGCAGTGGTCAGATTTCTTATGCTCAGAAGATTTATTCATAAAGGGATTTGTAAAATTTTTCTTGGACTCAATATTTCCCCTTACAGTGAGAAAAATGAATGCCCCTGCACATTAAGAAATTAATCATCAGCTTGAACTACTTTATATTCTTGACAGATCTGATGCCTCCTAACCCTTCATCCCGCTTTCTTTGAAGCCCTATAAATAGTGTTGCAAGAGAGCAGAAGTAGTGGCAATGAAGTACAGGAACTCAATTGCTTCACATCAAGACCAGGCACCTTCACGTCCAGTGTGTCACAACGCCCTCGAGGGTTAGGGCCCCTTGTGGGACAGAGACCGGAGAGGTTTTCATCAGCCAGTGTTATAGAAGAGTTCAAACCAGATGGTTTGAAATACCTGAATGTATTAGAAAAGTACTTCTGTCTTTGCTTGCCTTATCTTTTTAAACTCACGTTTTTGGCAGAGATTAATCTTTTTATACATATCTTCACAACGCTTGATGGAAAAAAATATTGTAGTAGGGACAACATGGTTGTAATGGAGGCAACTAAACACACCACTGTAATACTCTTTGACCTTCTAGACTGATAGATCTTGGAACTAATGCTACTTTGTGTCAGGCATCTGAGGAATTTATACGTTAGTAGGGACTAGACTTAATGCAGTTTTTGTAAAATAATCAGCATGTGCAACAAGACACTGTTTGAAAACACAGCACTGGATGATGGTTGACTTGAGTAGACCCAGAAAACGGTACTTCCTCCTGTTGAACTTGAGAGCTGATATCTACTTATTCAATTTATTTTTTTATTTCTCCCTTTCTCCTTCTCCAGCATTTGTGACTGTCTCTGACTATCTTCCTACTACTGTCCTGGTTTCCAGCAGGGATGGGGTTGATTCTCCCCTGCCTCTATCCGGCACAGCTATTCCACCCCATGTGTGCCAGGCCCAGGGGCAGCAGGGAGCCAGCCGGGGAGGGGAGGGGCCACAACGGGAGTGGGCGTGGTGACGTCACGGCGTAGGCGTATATATGGGCGGGCGGCGCCGGGGCGCATCTCAGCGGCGTCTGTGGCGGTCGGGTAGGGGCGGTGCGGTGCGGCGCGCAGTCGGTATTGTACTCCTGTTTGTCTCCTCCATCTGTGTTACTGTTTCCCTGCAATACCTGTTGCTCTGGTAAACAGTTTTTATCTCAACCCACGAGTCTGCCTTTTCTTTCTCATCCTCTCCACACTGCTGGGGTGCGGAGCCAAGGGACTGCCACGTGGCGCTTTTGTTGCTGCCGAGGCTAAACCGTGACAGTCCTTTTTGGACATGGAGCATGGAAGTCTACTTTTCTGACTCAAATTATATTGATCATTGGCTTCAGAAAATGCTGATATTAGGCATCTGAGGATATTATCTGGGTCATTCACCTCTGCTTTTCCATGTTGACAAGAGCCCTAAAATTGGGTCTGTGATTGTGTCAGCACATTTCCGGCCCTTTTCATATGAAAGAATAAAAACTCAGTCATCTATTTGCTTAATATACATGGCAAACCAGAGTGGAATTCTCAGCTGTCATTGGTATAATTCAAATCAGAAACATGCTACCATGACCAATAGATCTTTTGCCACCACTCTTAGGCAGCAAGAAATCAGTGCACACTTCAGAATTAGCTGTTTCCCTGTATGGTATGACTCCTGTGGGGTGCTTCTTGGAACCTTGGCAGATGCCAATCCAGTCTGGAGATGTGTGCAGAAACCCATCCTGTACATTTCTCAAGAGATTTTGTAATCATCCTCTGCTCGATGTGTAGGCATAGACATGTTATGTGTTATATGCTGCTAGATTTTATATAGACATGAAGGACCTTCAGCTGTTGCTGGCTGTCATACAGATTTGACTGTATTCCATTTCTCAGACACATCTGAGCTGCATTTTCTCATTTCACTGTCACTGATCAAAATGCAAAATTTTGTTCCATAGGAATGTGCACAACTGAATTTATCCTTAATTTGAGATAAAACCAGGGTTCACTGATGCAACTGGTGTAAGCAGACTTAAAACTATTACCTGTGAATTTTACTGAAGTCATAAATAGACTCCCCAATCTTTTATGAACATGATACTGGGGTTCACTGTGACGCTGGCTTCTGCAGATGTCTTCTGAATTCTACCTGAAACAAAAGCTTTGAAACCAGAAGTAGTTTACAGAGGAGATACTGCTTTATTTGATGTTGAGTGTGAGGTGGAAATCCACAACTCTACTACACCTTACTGGTATGTTCACCCAATATTTATACACAAAAGATTCCCATTATTCCACTTACATAATACATGACTCAACCTAGGCTTACATCTTCACTGGGATGACCAAATAGCCCTTTTGTGCATGAGTATTAAATTTTGCAGGGTCTGCAAAACACTTTTGTGCAGATGGGAGTTCCTCGGTGGTCACTTAAGTAGGGATACCCTTCATCACATTGGCCTTTTAAGGTATTGAGTCATCTCAGGACAGTAAAAGTTTACTGTAAGTTTGTCAGTTTCTTGAGGATGATAAAGTTGCCCTTTGAAGTAGTCACAGCTCTGTTTTAATTGGTACAGCAGTACATACTTTGACATATAGAATCATAGAATGGTTAGAGTTGGAAGGGACCTTAAAGATCATCAAGTTCCAACCCATATGAGAGAACCTTAAAACGATTAACTACTTCTTGTTATCTCATCCTTATCACTATCAGCTCAGTGACCAACTATTTTCTCACACAGTAAGAAGCTCAATAATTAATTCATTTTAGTAAACATATGGTTACAAACAAAACAGAAGCCTGTCTTTGGTAACAATACCCTACAAGTGACTTGAATTTAAAGACTTACTTTCCTTTCCATCAACATAAAATATCAGTTTCAAAGAGCAAACACTTAGAGAAACTCTTTTTCCTTAAAGATTTAGATTTATTTTACATGTTTTTCTCAGCTTCTTTATTTAGCAGTAGTTTTAGTGGAATTGTTGCTTAAGTTAATAAGGTAAATAACTCATCTATTTTAAAAGGCTCAGTTGTTTCAAAACAGGTGCAGTGTCCTTATTAATACATACTGAGAGAGTTTACAGCTTATTAGTTTATCCTATCTGCTGTCTAATTACAGCACAACAAGAAAAGTAATAAATTAAAGATACAAAATGAAGTGTTAGATATGAGCTTTACAGTTGAAAACTAGGTAAGAGGACAATTGCAGGTAGGCAACCACCTACACATTTAGACAGGAAAGAACAACAGCAGAAATTAAGATTAAAGAAGGCTAATTTAGTTGGGAAAGGGCTGTAATTAATGTTGTAATCCAATTTGTTTTCTTTGCTAACGCATATAGAACTAAATATGCCCATTAGCATATGTTCCATGTACATAGAACCTGTGCTATGTGTCATTAAGTATTTCAAATGGTATTGTAACATAGCCAGGACAGCTGTGTGCCTAGGCCTGATCTCTGTTTCACTGTGACTGTTTGCTCCTAAGTCTTCTAGAAGCCCAAACTCCATGAAGCCCTACCTGCTGTTTCTGTTCAGCTATCAGCTGTGATCTACAGACCTGCAAACTTCAAAAATCCTGGTTTGACCAGATAGTCCCTAATAAATTTCATTTGAAACCAGCAGTTCAGCCCTAATAAATCTGTAGTTTAATGCAGATAGTAATAGCAGTGGATTGTTTCCTATCTAGGAATGATTTTAGCTATTGTTATCTGATCTGCAGCCTTTCTAAAAACTCCAGAAGTAGGAAGGTGCCTCCATCAAGGGTGATAAGAATGTGATAATTTCTTTTTATATACACATCTCTGGAGATTGGGATATTTGAGTGGTGGAAGCCAGGAAAAAATAAGAGATCTTTAGTCATATTCCAGATGTTAATAGATATTGTCCTTCTTTTTGTGGAAGTCTTAATTTTTGTGTAAAGACAGGATATTTAAGAAGAAAAATGAAGCTAGACTACTTTCTAAGCTGGTGCAGAAGGTTGGGAGTTCAGTAGTTACCTCTCTGTTACTTTGCATCACAGAAGAGATTTGAATTATGCCTTATAGATCTTAAATGACTGTACTAATTACTAAATTATTGAGGCCAGAGGGCAAGATGAAGCCATAATGGGACCGAAAGCCAGTAATTTCAAGCTCTCTCCTAGAACACTATACAGCCACTTCATAGTTCAGTTCCAGGAATGAAATTAGCCCAGCATATAGTGTTTGGGTAATTGTTTATATTATGTTGAACTATTCTTTATGATCCAGTAAGGCTTTTCTTTTTTTATTGCATTTAATTATTGGTGGCATCTTATTAAAGTATTTGCTCTTTCCATCTATTTAGTCTGAACTTTTGCAAAGGATCTAGTTCTTTTAATTTTCTCAATAATTTGCTATAAAATGCAGTAGGACCTTCTTATAACTCCTTACTTAAATTCCGGAAAGTTTAAGTATTTCACAGTATATGAATACATGTGTTTCACAACTTCAAGACCTCATTTCCCACAGTCTTCCCACTTCAGAGCAACTTTCATTAATAAGATGATTCAAGTTTCTTCAACAAGCCTCAACATTTCTGTTCCCATAAATTAACAAATCACGTGGAGGAGAAAACTACTAAAGTTGTTTCTCAAGAGGCTGGGTGAGGCTTACCCTTGGAAAGCAGCACTGCAAGCCAAGGACAGTATGTATCAATGCACTTCATTGAGTACATTTTTCACTCCATGGAGACCCATCAGCCCGCTAGGCAGATTCCTCCCATGTTTTCTCAGCACACCCATAAATCTTGAAATCCCTCCCACTGAAAAAAAACAACCAACAACAAATGATACTTACTCCAAGGCAAGTGCAAGAAGTCAGCTGATACAACCAGCTAGATCTGTTTTTGTTAAAGACAGATGAATGTGTGGGTTGATCTTTGAGAAAACATCACAAGCTTCTTGCTGACAGTGATGAAATCCTTTGACACTTGGGTTTTATTATTTGCAATGTCCAGCCTTTTCATGTTCAAAAAGAAAAAGAAAACACAATCTTTCTGATGTCAGTGGAGAGGGCGGTGGGGGAGTTGGGGGAAAATGGTCCTTAAAAGGACAAATCCTCAGTACCTACCACAGTCTGAACAAACAAACCTTCCAGAGGAAGTCTTCATTTCCAGAGCTTAAGGATGCCCCTGTAGCAAACAGTGCTGGCAAAGTGTATCTACATCATTCATTCATTAATCTGTATTACTTCTTTTAGTGCTTCTGCTGTTGAAGCCAGCTCTCTGATTGCAGTACATTTGCCCTGGAAGGATTTCTGCTGTATCATGCACTGGGGAGAAATAACTGTTGAACACAATTTAACTCTCTAAGCTGAGAGGGAAAAAAATGAATAGTAATTATTCCCTCTTGCTTGCCTTTCAGGAAATGTGCATTTTAAAGGCCCATGTAACTATAAAAGCAGTTGCATACTGAGCAGTTTTGAAAGATTTTTAAACAGTTTGAAATTCATGATATTTACTGCCTCACAAGGACCACTGACAACTAGGATGGTTTCAGACCCACTGTTTACTTTTCATAAATCAGATGTGATTGAAACCGGGAACAGAAGTCTGTATCTCATGAATGATCTGCTTACATACGGTTTCTCTGTATCAGGATCGTAAACATTTGCAGTATTGGAAGCTTTCATGCATAAGAGGATTCTTTCATACACATAACACTATCTGCTAGTCAACAAGTCTGAGAGAGACTCAGATGCAGAAAGCTCTTTTATCCTAACTAGAGTACTAATTATTTGTGGCCATGAATTTCATTCATAGGCTGGAGAAGCATATGAAATATTTTCCATGTCCAGGACTGCATTAACGTCAATCACACATAGAATAGTAGACTAATTTTTGCTGGAAGAAATCTGTGGAGGTCACTCTGTGGAGCCACAGAGTCAAATCAGGTTTCTTTGTGCTTTTTCCAGTCAACTTTTGAATATTTCAAAAACTGCAAATCCCATAGTCTCTCTGGGCAACCTGTTTCGGTGCTTAGCTACTCATTACATGCTTTCCTTATCTCATCAGAATTTCCGTTGCTACAAAATTGTAAATTTTGCATCTTACTCTTTCATTGTGCATCTCAGGGAAGTGTCTGGCAGCTTTCTGTATAACTGTCATGAAGTTATTAAAGAAAGAAGTTAGATTCCCTTAAGATTTTGTTCAATCACAGTCTTTCAGGACTTGCTCTAGATCTGCTCCTTAGTCAATGAGTCCCCATGGGCTTTGCATTTGTCTTCATTGAACTTCATAAAATTTCTGCAGTTGGCTCCTCTAGTTTGTCAAGGTCCATCTAAGTGGCAGTTCTGAGAATACGAAGGAGAATCCCATTCCATCATCTAGTCTGATGAAGATAATAAACACAAACTACCTCAGCATCGACTCCCAAGGAATGCATCTTGTACCTGTCTGCCAGTTATACTTTAAACCATTGACCAACACTCTTTGAACGCTGCAGTACAGCCAGTCTTCCACTCACCTTACAGTCCACCCATCCAGTCGATATTTCTTAATTTAGCTACAAGGATATCATGGGACATCCTGGTCAAAAGCCTAGCTAAATTCAAAGTAAAAGAAATCCCCTCTCAGTGACTGAGCCTGTCATCACAGAAAGCAATCATGTTGGTCAGGCATGATTTGTCCTTTTAAATCTGTGCTACTTTCTCCCAGTCACATTCTTGTCTTTCTTGGAAATGGCTTTCAGGATGACTCTTTCCATAGCCCTCCCAGTGGTGATATGAGGCTGACTGGCCTGCTGTTCCCTGGATTCTTCATCTTGCCTCTTTTGAAAATAGCTGTAACATTTGCCTTTTTCAAGTCGTTAGGAAATTCCCATGGCTATAGAAAACAGATCCCTACCACCAATACAAACCATATAGCCAAGTGTTGGTCCACAGGATCCACAGCTCCTCTCTGAATGTTTCCCCTTAATCAGCAGGGTTGAGAATACCAACAGTTTCTCTTTGCCCTTCATTCTAAACCTAAGGATAAATTTTCTGCTTGAGGCCTCCATCGTCAGATACCCACATGGACAAACATCAATCAGGAGTAGCCTGACTCCTGGATGAACCTTGGCAAAATCTCCACTGTATTCCAGATTTGGGCCTCAGATAAGCAGCAAGTCTTCCAAGACAGCAAATCTGATTGGCAGATGGCTTTCACCACATTTTACAGAAAAAAAACATCATTACCCTTCCTCTCTGAGTCACTGGTTCCATCACCTGTGTCAAGCTGGGTTAGCCCAGGTGCCTCTGCAGCAGTGCCCATTCATCCTCCCCTGCTTCCAGCCCCTATTTTTTCAGCAAAACACCTCTAAGGAGAAACACCCCTTTTTTGTGTCAGAAGTCACCATCTTCCAGTGCCACTGTGGTTGGAGTCCCTGTCCTCCCTCCATTTGAGCACAGCCACTGGCTCTCCTTCCTTCTTTCTGGGCACCATTGGGCTGGAATTCTTGTCCCTGCAAAGTCTCTGCAAATAAACAATCGACCTCCCAGTCATCCTCCCTGCTGTGACATGGTCTGCTCTCCTCCTCCTTCAGACCACTGAATGGATGTCTCCAGAAGACAGTTACTCTAGGTAGTAGTATCTAGGTGAGGATACTACTGCCTCAGCTCTGGCTTCAACACCATCCCTCCCTGCAAGCCAAGACCTGCACAGTTCTGTCCTTTTCCAGCACATCCACATGAGTTAATTGCAATTTCTAATATATGTTTAAAAGGATTTAAAGATTTTGTTATCTTGTTCTAGAAAATTTATCTCAAAAATTTCTGGTTCTTGCATTAAAAAGAATATGTGTATATATATACGCGTCTGTATATGCATGTGTGTACATGTGTATATCTATGTGTGTATTCATAAATATATATACACGTGCATACACACAAACTGAGGTATTCTGACAAAAATGAAGTCAGTTGTGAAATTGTCACTTCTACAGGACTGAAGTAAATTATATTGTTCCTTTTTCAGTTTTTGAACCTTGATTACAAAGACTGCAAAAAGACACACAGTATAATGATCACCTATTTGAGGTTACAAATTTCTTTGTGCAAAATAACTTCAGGTTCTTTCATAAGGTGCCTCATGAATTGCTACCCTGAAGCTATTTCCACATAAGTTTTGAATTTTCCACCTCACTCTTCTGACCTTGAGAACACTTCTTTGTAACATGCAAAGACTATCTAGAGTAAAATCTCTGTACTCTACTGTTTAATGTCTATTTAAATATCCTGACCACTTCCAGCTTTTCAGCTTCCTATGTTGAAACTAACACAAAAAAAATGGTTTTGCTTAAGTTTCTTCCCCTGCCACAATTTGCATTCTTCACCAATGCACATTGGAGTTCATAAAAATGCATCATGGACCCATTTAAAGTATGTGATTAACTGCTAATATGAGACACTAACTCGCAGTACTTTGATAGAGATGATAATCTACAATTATATTTGATGATGGTAATTCATAATTATCATTTTTGTTACATTTTAAAAATACAGAATGGCAAATGCTAAGTATTCGAGACTTCTGTATAAGTTTAAGAAATAGATGCTGATGTAAGGCTAGCTGTTCTGTCATGACAACCATGACTGATCACGTAGGCCTTCCAGTTCTGCCCACCACAACAGCACCTACTGGACTGCTGAAGGTTGTTGTAAGCTGTATTTACTATGTGTAACAGACTTTTAGCTCCCATCCTTAATTTCCCATGTCGAAATTAAAAAAATAATTAACACCATCAATTCAGTCATTGTGCTGGTTTTCCTCAAAAACCAAGTTTGCCTAAAGAACCCTTGAAAATAGGAAAAATCTAAGTCTGAGCTCATGTTCAGGTGTAGCTATAGAAGCCGTATCTGATCTATGAGGAAAACTGGGAAAACTAGGAAACTTCTGGACCATATTATGCAAGTTTCTCGGAAATTTAATGTATGACTCATTATCTCTCTTCATTCTGAAAGAGACACATAGACCAGAAAAAGAGATGCAGGTAAGTGGGGCTTTAATAATGTTCTTTTGGATTTATCAGTAAATTCACCTGTATATTAACTTAGACAGAAGTTTCCTTCAAAAATATTCCCATCATTAGGGGCAAGAAAGACAAAGGCCTCAACACAGAAAAGTAGTACCTCAGGTTTCTTTGGGATTTCCTTTTACTGTATCTTACTGCTCATCACAAATATTTTCCTGCAATGCTTATGTTTCAAAATTCTTAATTTCCCGATGGTGTAAAGAGATTATACTGGGAATGGTTAGGATATTACCCAATTGTTAATTGTTTTAATATTTAGTAAGTAGTTGGGAAGTTTTGAAACAAAGTAATCTTTTCTCTTTTTGAAAAGTTCAGTTTCTGGACAAAGAAAAATAATTAAAGGATCCTTTATGATTAATTTCTACACTCATAATATAGGACAAAAGTTAAAAATTTGTCAAAAAAGATTTTTAAAAATCTATCTTTTTGACAAATTTTAAAATGCAGAGTTATTTTAGTATGTAATGGTCAAAAATTGGGGAAGAAAACTATTCGTTTCATTTTGGAATCCTTTGCTTTGTATACTTGTACTTTCAGAAGAGAAATGCGTGTATTAACAGAGAATGTACTATTGGAGCTGAGTAGGGAACCGTGGTGGCTTTTAAATGAAGGAGAAATCTGGTAGATTTTTTGTTTGTTTGTTTTTAAAAGTCTTTTTTAGTAAGGAAAATAATTCTTTTTACAGACATAGATTTGAATAAACTTTCTAATTAACCCAGGAAAGTAAAAAATAATATATTTATGTAAACACACATGCTTGGTGACATATATCTAAATACTTTTATTGAAGTTATTAAGTAAAGCACAGAAATGAAAAGAAATAACTAAGTTATTGTTAGTGTGCGTTGTAGTCTCTCTTCTGCAGTATCATACAGCATTTTTTTATATCTTCACTTTGGTAATGATCCCTTAACTCCTGTCTCATTTGTTGTATATGGTGGCATCAAAGTGGACCAATATGTTATCGGTGCCAGCTATTTGTGCTGGCAGTGTTCTATCCTTGTATAATTAATTAAATACTTAAATTGTAGAGAAAGAAAAAGGGACATAAATTCGTAATTGTGGTCAGCATGCTCACAATTGAAGGCAAAATGTTGGTTCACATTCCTGCTCTGACTCATGAGGTCACCATCTGACAACTACATTTATAGTCATCCTGACTCTGCTCTCTGACTGCTCTGCCAAGGCTGTAGCAAGTTACAGGGTCCCCTTTACTGACATCTAATCCTAAAATCTAAGATCTAAAAATTATACTTTTAAACAGATCCTTAGGTGGCAATTGCTATGTAGATGGCTCCTGAAAGACTTGCGCCAAAGACCATAGGCAAGAGAAAAACTGACACTAACAAATAAAGCTTATTTGGGAATGAACTTCCTGGAGAAAAATATCAAAAGGAGATTTTGCCTAACACACTGGGATTTTCTGCCTGAACTGAGCAGTGATAGACAGATTTATCCAGAACATAGAGAGAGCAAAAGGAGTGTTTGAACAGCATCTCATGCATCCTCAGTTATCAGAGGCGTTGCACATAATTCCCTGTATTGGCTTGCAAGAGGATGTGGCTTGGAAGCAATATATCCTTATACCACAAGGACAGCAAAGAGATAGGCTGACCATGTTAGTCATGCGACCAATTGATTTATCTCATCCCTGATTCCTTTCTTTTTGTAGTGCAAATCAAAAAGCAGACACAATTAAACTCTTCACTTTAAACTTAGAATTATTTTTTTAATTATTTTGAACAAACTGTTGGTCAATTTACATGTATATCAGGTTCTTTACACACAGACTATAACTGCTGTGAGCTGCTAGAGTAATAACACTGAGGCAGCTCCTATGGGGGAAAAATGTCAGCATTCAGCTTTCTAATTATTAACACGATTAATCTTCTCTCTTGCTGTTTTTAGAATTCCAATCAAACTATTTAAAAATTTAGAACCTGTTCCATGGGAAAAATAAATCTTAATTGGGCAGGATGTGCAGATTTTCTACACGTAATTGAGGGTTCAGGTTAACTACTCCTTGCCAATGCTATTGTGAACTAGGGGAGTTGCTCCTACTACTTCCCCTGTAATAGAGCAGGAGCAAGAAATCTGGGTTCAAGTCCCCAGAGGACCTTCACAAATGTGAGTTGATTGTAATAATTATCCACAAGATCTGAGTGCACAGCAGCAGAGTAAAACCGATGCAAGTCTTATGCGTGACTGAAAACAGAACCATTCAAGACTTAAAGGTCACAAAGATAGACAGCGATATGATAAAGGTCTCGAGATCACTTGAGCATATCAGTCATTTACTCCAAGGCTGCTTAAACATGGCAGGCATCTTTTTGTTCCTTTTTGCCTTTCTTTTTCTATTTGGACAGTTTCTGACGAAGGTAAATGGGATTAAACGTTTAAAGGAAAAAAACCACACAAAACAAACAAACAAAAAAAAACCTGTAAAAACAAATCCAAACCTCCAAGATAAATAAATAAAAAGTAAATTAAAAAAAAAACACCTCCTAGATTAGTCTATGGGTGATTCTCTTTTTTTCTGTCCTTCCTTTTCTTCACACAAATCCCTGAATCCCTGACAAGTTTTTTTTGCTTTGAAACTCAAGAAAATCATACAGCCACTGATGAGAAGACTGAGTTACAACCAGGGAGCTAATTTTATCTGTTCAACTGAAATACAGTCATGGGAAATTTCTCAGAAACCTGTGCATTGCAACTGCAGCAATGATAATGGCAAACACCCTCACACAAAAAAATTCACCCTCCACAGCCTATGATGAAAGGGTAAACCCTGTCTCCCACACACTCTACCAGGGACTTTTCGCCATTGTCTGAAAGGGCAGGATTTCAGCTAATAATTATGGAATAATGTCATTATGTCATTATATAATGTCATTCTGTAGTCAGATAATACAGCAAAGCCTTGCACTTGTCTGTCTTTATACATGAGGCCATTTTGTGGAAGAGCTAGCACTCACAGGGGAGTAGGGGGAATGGAATAGGTGTTTGTTTCTTCTTCTAGGAGAATTTCCACAGAGATTAAGTTGAAAGATCTGCTGCACAGGAGAAACTAAACATTGCTTAATATATTTGAGTTTTAGCATGATGGCTACTAGCTGAAGAGTATAACAGGCATCTTAGCTCTACAAACTGCCTTTTTTCTGAAAATCATCTATGTAAGTTGCTACTTAATTCAGTTGTAAGCTGAACATCTTGCTGAAAATCTGGTTGGATGGAATGAGTAGGCTTTATACCACAGTTGCCAAACTTTTCCATTCACAACTCCACTTCTATTTGCACTTCCAGGCTTGCTTCCAGTTTTCCTAGTTCGGGAAACATTGCTTTGAGACCTCAAATTAAAAGCATGTTTTGAGATTTAGCCTGACCTTTGGAAATCGCTAAGTAGTTGCAGGAGATGATGAGGGGGTGATAGATGGAAGGGAAGGAAGAGTCAGTAAGAAACTCTTTTCCCCACCCACAACGAAAATTTTCATTCTATTTACTACTTTTTTTACCGTTGCTTTTTGAAATGAAGCTTCCAGCATGTTACTCTGTGTATGCATTTGTATGTATTGATTTATCAATTTTCCTGTTGCCCATTAATAACTTTGTACCTATTAGTTAATTTGTATCAAAAGCAGCTCTCTCATTCCTCCAGACTTCACAAAAATAAACCAATGAAGGATTTTTAGTGCTCCCATCCCCTGCAGAGTGAGTTTACCCATCACTGGTCACTAGAGAATGCACTCTTCTGAGATCTCCTTTGGAGGTTCCACCTCCAGAGCAGCACTGTTCACTTGCACCTTATTCTTTCTCTAGCAGGTGTCCAGCCATAAGACTCAAAGCCACAGAAAGCCATACTCTCTTATTTCCTCCACTCAGGAAACGTATGTCATTAATTAATAATGGGCTGGTTAATAGAGACTGACTGCGACACAAATATGTTAGTGCTGGATTGGATGCCAGAGGGTTCAACAATGTCAGGTAAATTAGGAGAGCAGATCTTGCTGGTCCCACAGTGTCTGCTGGTGCCTGGAAGCATGCACTGGGAGGTTAATGCATGATAATCCTTTTGGATCCACTATAAAGAAAACTCCCAGCTGAGCAGCCTAAAGCCACTAGGAGACAAACTGAACTGGTTCTGATGGTGACTGCAAATCAGGAGAATCTCTGAAGTGGCAGTTTGTGTCTCCATAAAACACCTAGACAGAAAAGTTTCAGAGCATGATTTGTGAACCCCTTCTGCAGTCTCCAGGTTTCTGTAGAAAATGCCTGTAAAACTAGATGCTCAGTCTAACATATTTAATCTTGTCCTTGAAAATTTAATTAAGTTTACCATCATAAGGTGACTCTACTTTGCCAGTGAACAGTATTGTACTCTGTATCAGCTTCTGTTTTTCTACAGACAGCAAATTCAAATAATAATAAAAAAAAGATATTTAAAATTATGCTGCATTTTAACTAAGATCGAAGCTACAGGCATTGTAATTTAGCATCACCTGATCTCTAGAAAACCAAAGGGAAATAAATGAACATTCATTTCTACAGCTGTTTTGCTCAATAACCATAATAATATAGTTGTTAGACATAAACAGCCCACATCAGCTCTGGCAGAGTGAAAAAAGGATGCCAAGCTAAGTACCTGATAAGCTTTCACATTCAAGTGTTTGCATGTAATATCAGTATTTCTCCAATGCAAATGACAGTAGATGACACCTGTCACTTAAGCGCATACGATACTCTGAATGAGCAGGGGTTCTCAAGAGGTGAATTTAAGAACAATTTTTATTTCACTAGTGACTAAATTTTGTCAGTTTTCTGGAATAGAGGAAGGGAATGCTTTTGATGCCCACAAGTGAGGGGGGAACAGAATAGACATGATTAAACAAAGTAGTAAAACAAAAGATTAAGCCTGAGGTTTTTGATGGAGCCTAAGGGAGCAAACTTAGTTCAAAGGCCTCTAATTTCTTTAGGCTTTTTAGAAATTGCCAATCTGAGCACCACATTGCAACACTGATGATTGCAGTTACTCAACCAAGAAGTGACACTAAATGAAGCTTGAGTAAGAGGACTACTACATGAGACTGCATTTTAAATAGACTTATAGTTGTAACCATCTCATAACTCCATTCCCCTCTTTCAACAGAGACTTCCACCCCATTCACTCTGAGGATGCACCCCGCGCTCCCCCTTCAGTTCTTCCTTCTCAGTTCAGATCAAACTTGGAGCACTTGCTTTCTTCTCTTAACTAAGATTTGCTTCAGATTGCAGGTGGCTGCTAAGTGAAGTTTAAATGATTGCAGTACCTCTCAGAAAGACACACTAGAAGCACTGTCTAAATTTTTGGGTCAGTCTCATCCTGACTACACCTTCATTCAAACCTCATGGCACCCTGTGAAACCAAGAGCCCATGGGACCATTGAAGAGTTATCTTACCGAAAGAAATGAAAAGGTGTTTCTATTGGATTTAGATGCACCACAACATATCGTACCTTCTATGTCCCCACTGAGCAGGTAACCTGCAGAACTGCGGATGATCTGGTACATGACGGTACCTTCAGCTTCCTACACATGTAAACTGTTTTCAGTAAAACATTGACAGAAGGTCATCTGCATTCAGAACATGTTGGAATAGATCAAATATGCTACATAGTTGATCTGTTCATTAAAGAAAAAAAAGAAAGAAAAAAAAAGTAAGCCTAATGTACAAAAATAGTAACTTTGCTGAGCATTCTCAGGGTAGACTAGGTGTGTGACTACTGTAAAGCTGATCCACACATGTTTGGGAAAGAAAAGCCAGGATTTCTCTGGCAGCCTAAGTGGAAATACAGATCCTACAGAACTTATGACCATCTGGAAAGTCAGGGAAATGGATAAAACCCTCAAAAATTTCCTGCTAGAAAAATTGGACATATTATGAAGCATACAGTAGAGCTGAAACTGGGGATCAAGGAAGGAATGTGTCTCGTGGGATCCTGGTACTCCAAAATGCCAGGAAAATGGCTGAGATGTATTACTAAATTTTGCATTTTACACACAAGTGTGTATTTTGTAAATGTCCACCATCATTACAGATGTTAGATTCTTTACTTGGAACATCTTAAGGAACATTTTGTAACGTATTTAAATTGGTTGTGGTTTCCTCCCTTTTAATTTTCCACTGGCTGATTGAGAGAATGAGCCAGTTAGAGCCTTTCAGCTTGCTTAATTTCTTTGCTGTCTTTTTTATTAAGATTTCCGTTAAAATCTCCTGCTTTATAGGCACAAAGCATAACATCTACAGCTGTCAGATGGCCTCCTGCAAGAAATGCAAGAGCAACCTGGGACTACTCATCATGAAAAATCACAAGAGGGAAGGTATGCTGAGTCTGTCATGACCAGATTTTTCACAGAACTGTTAATTTCAAGTATGGTTTTGCTTACTTAGCACAATGCCTGGAATTACACATTCTTTTTCTTCGTTCCAGATTGGTTACTTGAACATTTTATAACTATGTTGTGGAAAACCAGAGCACTTTCAGATTGTCCCCATCGCTGTTTTATATAGCTTTTTCCTCCCCCCCCACCCCCCCCC
>VXBW01006622.1:568372-586671 GCA_013400375.1 Thinocorus orbignyianus | reverse complement strand
AAAAAAAAAAAAGTAGAGATATGAGCTAGGTCCTACTGTTAAAGTTCATATTTTTGTCAGGATCTGAGTTCTTCCCTAGGCTGACATTGGGAGTGCTCAAGATTGAAATACTTCTCGAGTTCAAAATGCACCTATGCTGTGCAGATCCAGTTTGGAATTCAAAAACTGAATATGAAGTTTTGGGAAAAGGGCAAAGATGTGTTTGGGTCCTTCAAACCCCTGAGTGGCTGAGGAAACCACAGAGTGCAGCAGAAGAAATTACCCAGCCCTGCATCACAGGCAAGTACAGGGCAGGAGCCCATTCTGTCCACCTCCCTGCAAGGACTAGTGAGGGCTCTCAAATGAACCATAATCTTTCCTGTTTCTTGCATAAATGACACAACTGATATTGCCATATAACCTACAATGAATTCCCTCATTAGACATGGTTCCCATTTTGATGATATTTGACAACGGTGACCCAATAGAGCACTACTAGCCTTATTTTCTTACAATTGACCTGTATTCCACATTATTCACTGGAGACTAGAAAAGTAAGAAAGTGTCATTTGGACTCCCACACGCCTCCTTCTACCAGTCTTTTTTATATTTTCCTGGGGAATTTCTGATTGCAGACACAGGAAGAGGACACTAATCTAAAGAGAAGAAAAGAGAGAGTAAAGTAAAAATAGTAACTGGAAAGAGGTAGGTGTATAATTTGTAGCTTGGTATCAAAAACATGCATGTCATAAAGACAGCAGAGATTTGCTGCAAATATTTTCCGGCTATTATTGTATTATTGTAAATGTTGGTCTCTGCAGCCTTCTGAGAGAGGTCAAAATAAATGCAAAGGTAAAATTTTCATCTATTCTCAGGAAATGCAGACCTCAGTACTAGCCTGTTCTAAATTCACCTCCGCGTTTCTACAGTGTGCTGCTTTACATATGTTTGTGGAGACTGAATGGTCAGCATTGTTTCTTGCCATAACTACCTATTAATAATTTTTTAGAATAGTCACTGCCTGATTTATAAAAAAATGAATAGTAATCCAGAAGAGAATTTCTGTAATGGCAGCTACAGAAAATATGAAATACCTGGAACACATCTGGGAATGAGGTTATTGGCTACCTTGTTCATCATAGTTGTTTTATAACTCAAGTTTCTACAGCCAACATTTTCAGCTCATGTCAGCCACATGTTTCCAAGGAAGTTATAATTTTAAAAGTGAAGATGGTATGATTTGAATATTAAAACCTAGGCAGATTTTACGGCTACCTGAGTGTCTAAAGACTTATATGTTTAGTGTACATATACATATACCTGTATCTTCGCAACAGCTAGCTTCGTACGATGAAAAAAAATATTAACATTTGAGTTAAATGAATAATTTAAAGCTCATAATGACAAGCTTCCCCCCGCCCCCCCGGAACGAGACTACTCTCTTCTAGGATAATTTTCAACTATGCTGTTAATATTATTATTTATTGATGGCTTTTATACCTTTCTTTTTTTTTATCCCTATGTGTTGCCCAAGAGTGGCCTTTACATAACTTAAGTTTTTCCTTTGTGGTGAAATTTACTTCTATGCAAAAGCCTGATAAGCACAAGATATACATTAAACCTCACATGTTTAAGTTTATGGAGAATGAGGGAGAGTTGTGTAAATAACATAGGGATTTGGGAACTGGATCAAAAGTAAATATCAGAAATATAAAAAATAATAGGACATTATCTAAACAATTTTTTTCTTTCTAAACTAACAAACAGACAAATAAATACGAAGTAAATTTCAGAATGAAATGTTTCATGTCAGTTACTTGTTAAAAAAAAACTAAGCATGTCAAGGAGTGATTTATAAAACTCTTTCTCTATAAAAGATTTATGAAGTCTCCCTTTTACATAGTAACACATGTACTCATTCCCTGTTGTTTCCTTACCTAAACAAGACTCAGACCAATAGCTTTCACTATTCAAAATCATGCTGAAATATTAGCCGAAAGGGTCATTCTTAGAGATCTTGATTTTTGCTGCAGCTCTGGATTCCCAGGCTTGCCAAGCAAAGAGGTTTTGCACTTAAATAGTTCTTGACCTAAAGACCAAAACAGCAAGGATGAGGGCTGGATGAGTGCAAAACAATAAACTTGATGTTCAGGCCACTTACTTTAGAAGATTATTAATCTCTCCTCCGAGCCGTGTTTAATTTTGTCTATACAGTGGAAATATACTAACCCAAACAAATGAAGTGCTTTCTTTCCAGTGTTGAGCAGTGGCTAACCTCTACCTAGGCTACATTCTGAGGTGTTTTGCATGTGCTCTGTGATTTTCAACTCATCTTCTGGTCAAGGTATTTGGATTAGCATCATAGTCAGTGCTGAGGTGAAATGCGAAAGAAAAAAGATAAAAAGAAAAGAATAGAAACCTAGGGACCTTAGTTTGAGGCAGAATAGTGTCAGAGTCTCAGTTGTGTTCAATAAAAGGGCAATACAATGAAATATTTCTAAAATTTCTGCTGAGAGATTTACAGAATAGCATTTATTTCTTTGGGGATTTTTACCAAATGTCGGTTAATTATTCCTGACATTTATTCTGAGGTCCCATAGTGAAGAAGCACATGACCAGCAAGATTTAAGAAACTAATAACAGCCAATTTAAAGTATTTACTGACTTGTACCTTGGAAGGTAGAGCCAGAGGGTTCCCCCCATACCTGAGAAAGTCACAGCTGTTCTGTTGTATACGTTAGAGACGGTGAAGATAAAAACAGGCACTAGATGCCATAGATCCCCAGCTAATAGTCTACTTATTTTATGGGTACTGCATGCCAGCTTTGAGAACAGCATGCTGGCCTATTTTCAGTGTCTGAGCCGCAGTACATTTAGTATATTATCAGTTTCTTATTTGTATACATACAGTGATGCTTCCGTATTCCTTTCAGTAGTTATTTAAGGTAATCTGAGAGGATTGCATTAAGCAGTCTATTGATTTTGATATTTATCTTTTTTTTTTTCCCCTTGAAATTTGCATGACTTTTAACAGAAGAATTTATGGAGTTTAATAGAAAAACAAAGATAAATAAAACAGTTTACAATAATTTTGTCTACTAACCTCAGTAATGTTGACTTATTTAATTTTTCTTAATGATATAAAATATTTAGACCTCATATTAGAAAAAGGCTTTAGGATTAGATATTTGATTTAGATAGATGGTCAAAGTCCATGAAATGAAGGGGCTTGCTACTGATGTGATTAAAGCTGCATGAAGGCATAAAGACTTTGCAGTAACGTAGAGACTGAGGACAGTCAATGTTTTGCCTCGAGACAACCATTTCATAAATATCAGTGAAATGAGATGCATGGGCAGAAGAAAAAGTGGAATGAGGAGCTGCCATGTGAACAGATACCATCTACGGCCAGGGCCAGCTCCTGAACTCTTTGACCTGCCATGGCCATCAGGCAAGGTGAGGGCAGGCCTGAGGTGTCCCACGAACATACCTTTAGCATGAAGAATGTGTGTTATCTGCACTGTTGCTACATTGATTTCTGATGCCTGTTATGCATCTGTCCTGCTCTTCACTTCTGAGAATTCATCAGTACCACTAGTTCTGAAAAATTAAAAATGTTCCTGTCCTAAAATGTTGAAGCATCACAATTTTTGCAAGCCAAAACTGAGAGAAAATATCAGTTAGCAGTTCAATTTGCTCAAAAGAGTAAACTTTTGTTTTGATAGCTTTGAAACATTGCCTATGAAGTTAGAGCACTATCTTTTTTACTATAATTAGAATAAAAAATCCTCTAACAAAATCATCTTTATTTATTTATTTATTTATTACAAAAACTACACCACAAAGCTGGAAAAATGTATTTGCTTTCCCAGTCTGTGTAAAGGGTGTTAAAATCAATAAGTCAAATAAATCATTGTAATCAGTTTCAGGCTTGCCAATAAGCCTGTTTAATTTAAAACAAACAAACAAACAAACAAACCAAAACCAAAAACAAAACAATTAAGGATTTTGCCAGAAAATTCCTAAAAAGATTTACTAGTAATGGAAATTTGTGATGTCTTATTGGGTGTCAGAAATAATTTCCATGATCATTCTAGTTTCACTGAATTTAAAATTGTCACAAATCCTAAATTAATTTTCAAGGCACAACAACTGTTATAGCTGAAATTATGTGATAACATAAAAATGTTTTCCAATGTACATTCAGTAGAAATTACTCAATTCCAGTGAGGTACTGATCACATATTTGGTTGCTAAATAAAAAACCTGAGACTTATACCCATGTACTCTCTATCAAATTTCACCACAAATCCACATTAGGTGACCTGTTATCACAACACACAAAGGTAAAAGAAGCCTTAGTGTTCATGGATAAACTCAGTAAAAGGCATCTTAATCTGGAGTACTACCAGCCTCAAAAATAGATTACAGATTTTTTTGCTTTTTCTTTTCTTAGTATTTTAAAAGCACATATTTCAGATTCACCTTGCATGTAAAGTTGTATTTAGAAAAAAAGTTATAAAATTAGTGAAGGATGATTCAGTTTATTCCTCTTGACAGCTCATTCAAGATAAACAACTGTAGGACATGTTTGTTACGCAGTTGGTAGGGTGACACCATTTTACGTATGCTTCTCAGCAATGCTTCTCTATGCAGAAAACGAGATGATACCTTCAGGGCGTCTTAAAATTTTTTGTTTCGTGATTCATATCAATGTGAAACTTTCAATTTTGTTCCAACTACTATTTCTCTTGTGCACAAAACAAAGTAATTTTATTTGAGAAAAGTAGCCCCAAATCGATAAGTTTTCACAAAATATTTCATAAACTCATGGAGATTCTCTGAAATCTTCAGGAAATCTATGCTACTTTGGATAATACAGAAGTAAGGAACTTTCTCCAGAGTCATGTGTCTTTTTGCACTGGGCTCCATATGCTTTTCAGCTGCTCTGTTTTAATTTACTCTGATGTTCATACTATGGCTGAAAGCCCAACAATGCAAACAGCATCAAGAAATATAAAGCTGAGAATCTATTAATTGACCACTGCTTTTGCAGGTTCTAGATGAATCACAGGTTATTCAGTCAAAGCAGAGAACTAAAAGACACAAATGTTAAAGGTAATTTGGCATTCGCTCTGCGTGACAGATTCCAACAAAATGCCTGAGCTGCCTACACAGATCATGGGTCTTCAGATATCACTAAACATGAAGGATCAGCAGAGGTCCAACTAGTCACCTCATTAGGGATTTGGCTCTCTGGAAAAGCTGTGTAGGTGTTGGAGAGCAAACCCAGAGACAGATACTCTTGCCACGACGCTTCAGGTCCCCAAGGCATTGCTACTCTGAGGGCTGAAACACCATCTTACTGCTGACAGGGGTGCCCTGGAACCAGAACTGGTAGAGCTGCATCAGCACAAATCCCTACACTGACTGATTACTTTGATTAAATTGCATTGATTATTGTTTTAAATATTATTTCATGAGTAATTTTGCATTAAAAATGGAATGAGCAGCTAGTGACTAAAGGATACGATGTTAGCCCTTAACATACATTATGGCATGCTTTAAAGCAACAGTAGAAACAATGAAACTTATTTGATGCACCACCAGTGACGTAAGATCGCTGTGCACTCTGTAATGCTGCGTATGCAGGATCTCCCCAGTGCTTGCTATCAGCACTAGTCTCTCCAGACAACAATGCAGTGCGCTGTGTGGATGTTGCAGATACTGTCAGTGCTAGCTCAGGGCTTTCTTCACTCTCTCCTGAGTCACTTTGTCATGCCTAGTCTGTCCTTTCCCTTTCACAGTGCTCATTGTCTTCTTTCAAGGGTTTTAACATTTAAGATGAAAGGAGACCATGTGCAGTGCTTTCTACTGCCCAGAAAAATCTGGCTTCACCTCTTAGTGGATCTTTTTAAACATCACACATTCAGGAATTCTTAAATATTTTATTTTCTTTATATAAAATGGAATGACATCCATTGGCATGATAAAGACAAATATCAGAGTGGCCTAAAGAGTGGGATTTTTCTGTTAAAATCTGCTCAAAGGAAGGACTTGATTCCTCTTTTCCTAGCTGAAAATGCTAAATACTAACAAGCGAAGAAATAAGGAGGTTTTCCTTATTTGCAGCTCTTGGTGTAAGGAAAGCACACTGTCACAATGAGGACTTTTGGGCAAGATCAGTGAAAGAATAGGATTTGTGAAGAAGAAAGGAACCTAGATGTTCGGTATTCCTAGAAGAAGATAGTTCCACACATAGACAAACAAGTTTTCATTAACTCCACTGGTGAATGTTTAGGTTAGATCCAAGAAACGTATTTTAATACCTTACTTTTATGAAGTAAATGGGAGTTAGTTTCCTAAACATTTTCATATATCTGGCTTAAAGATTTTCAGATTTGCAGAAGTGGGCAGAAGCTTAAGGACAAAGATTTTAGACTTTTTCACCTAAAAGGACACAGGTTAGCCGTGCAAAGTGTAGTTTTGAATTATTTCAGTCGGGTTACTGAAATTTTTGGGTTTAGACTTTGGACTTGCAGAAAAAAATGAATATTGCTTCTCTTGAAGGAAAGGATTTTTTCTTTAATCTCTGTTACTGTTTTCCTCAATTGAAAAACCATTTTCATTTATAACTTAACACATATAAAAGTTAAATGTCCTCTTGATTGAGAAATTACTTATGAAAGAATGCAATTATTTTCTTGGCAGCTTGTTTTGATTCTTTTTTATCCTGGCATTAGTATAGGCCTTCCAGGAATTTGGAGCTTTAGAGAAAATAGTTTTGTTTATGAGATAATTCATTCAGCATTTCAGTTCATTGGTAAATCTTCCCTTTAAGTTTCCTGTGCCTACCATTAATCTCAAATGTACAGCACTGCAGAGAAGGTAGTTAAGCAGCTTACATGAAGGCTAACTGGCCGCATGCAGTCTGCTACTTCTTCTATGACAGCCTGACAAGCTTGCCTTCCTGTTGAATATCCAGGATTGTGGCTCATTTCCTAGCAATGCAGAAAGTTTTGCCCTTCACCCTGTGAATATTGTTTTGTCTAAAATGGCTTATTAAAAAAAGTCTAAAATGGCTTATTAAAAAAAAAATGAAAGACATTGGTCTTCAAACCTATTCTTTTTAAAACTATGTTCCAAGTCTGAAGCAACTTTCACCATGTGCCCTGTGATGAAGTATAATCTCTTTTCAAATGTTTCATGTATTCACTCAATGCATTTTAAGTACTTAGACTATTCAACTGCACTGCCCACTCTGAGGAAGCATGGCATCAGCTGGATTCTGCGTATGCTTCTCTATGTTTTCATGACAATACAAATACATTCTTCCTCCTTTTTGTCACAACTAAGCTTCCAAATTTCGACTCACAAACATAGTTTCATGAAAAAGAACAGTAAGCAAAGAGTTTGAAATACAAGCAAAGTATGGAAGACCGGTGATGCTTTTGAAAATGGAAAAAGCTTCAGTGGTGAATACACGTACTAAAGAAAACATATATATGGCTTATTCATTGAGAAAAAAAAAAAAAAAAAAGACGAAGAATATTTTCAACTTTCCTTAACCCCCTCCACAATACTCACAGGCTTTTCCCACAAACTCCTTGCTGCCTTCACGCCTCCTGCACCTTCAAAGTATTTGGCTGGCTGAGTGGCAGCATATGCTGTGGCAGATTTACAGCTGCACATGTGCTGACTGTCCAAACACACATGTGCTGACCGGCCAGCTGGCTCTTCCCTCCTGAAACAAGTCAAGGACTGGATTGCAATGGCTTTTCCTTCAAGGGAATTCTAATTAGGGCTGCTGCTATAACCAGGAACTGATTCATATGAAACAAGTGAGAACTTCTAATCTTTGAGGCTATACCTGTCAGACTTGGTTGTGACTAGGCAATATACTCCAGGGATGGCAACAACAGGCAGACAGATGGACAGACTATGTGATCACACAGGCTTCATTTCTTTAGGAAGCATGACTAAAATAATTAGCTTTTCCTTCAAACCTTGCACCAAGGGATTATAAAAGCTTCTGTATCTTTACTGCATGCTGATAGACATAAAACGCCTTTTCTATTTACCATGACTTTCTCATTTCCATCTTCTTTGCCAAAGATATGTCCAGATTTCTCACTGAAGTTGATGAAAATTTCAAGCATGGGAAGGTAGCTATGTGGAGAGATGCTCAGAAACATGCCTGGATCAGAGGTAGCCTGAGGATTTTTCTATACAGTAGCTTAGTGGCTTGATGTCGCTTCTTCTAGGAGAATAGCGTTCATCATACAGAAGGCAAATTTTGCCCAGAAAGAAGGTAACTTCCCTGTTGATTAATTCACAGCAGAGGATTAAAACTATTGCCTTAATTCAAACCACATTGAGGTTGGTGCTTTTAAATCTAGTGACAGTGGGAGATTTAAGAAGCATTAGTAACAGTGGTATGGTACATAAAGGTGTAGCATTTAAAATGTCAATTCATTGTTAAGTATTTATTCCTCTTATTTTATCCTCCATGTATACAATGAAAGTCAGAAAGTAAGACTTTTGCAACATTGTTCTGATAAAGAGGAAAGGGAATTCTTGTGGTCTGTTCCAGCAGATGGGATGATGTCCCCAGTTGTCATCTGTTACTCTCTGGACCTCTCTGTGGTCTCCTGACAAAAGGAATCACATTTTGATTTTAGGACACTTCAATAGAACAGTCTTTTGTTGTCAGTTGTCATCGGATCAGCTTTTCTGCCTTGAGCACTTTGAAAGAGTTTCATGAATTAGCTGCCCGGTGGTACAGTTTTGTGCTCCCTCGTCATTGTGGACCTTGTGGTGATTTCAGTGAGCTCACAAGTTTAGAGGGGCTTAAATCTCCGGGGAGTTATTTCTGCAACTCTAATAAGAAGGTGTTGATAGACCTTTGGTAGTGGTATTGCAAGACTGGCTCAAGGTTATTCTCACTTTTTTCCACTGTGCTTAGAGCATGTTATTTGTGTTTCAGGCTTTCTGCTGTTGCACAATTAACTAAAATCTTTTTATACTCTAAAACAAAATGCCTAATCCTCTTCTGCATTTAGCCCTGTTTTATACTTTCATGTAATCTTTTTTTTCTGAGGGCATGACGCATCTTGCTTGTGCTCATAAGATTCTCTGTAACTGCACTTCTTCCAAGAGGAAATACATTTCCGTTCCTCATAAACCTAGTCTTATCTTGATTTTATTACTGTAAATTAATTATGGGAGAATGATGAGTCATCATGGCATCGTGGCTATAGAAAATTACATTTATTCAAATTAATTTTACATGAGGTTAAGATTCTCTTACACCACAATTTTTCTATGCCCCTTGATGTTTTAACTCTTCTTCGTATATTATTCCCTGCAGGTTAGAATGTATTTCTTCTTGTCATGCTTTAAGAAGGAGTGAGTGCATAAAATACAAATCATATGTATGCAAACATAGACCAGCAAAGATAGAAGTATAATAAATTATTGCTTTTCATGACTAATTGCAAAGATATTCCAACAGTTGGATATCTATGGAGAGTTTTTTCTTTTTTTTTTTTTTCCCTAGAGCCAACTGACAAAGTGACTGTACTCTGTTTTGCTGCATTTGTAACTGTCTATCCACTTCTAGATATCAATCAGACTCTGAGACTTCTCATAAAATGTCTTTGATTAATCAAAGACATTGCCTCTGTGTTCATCTGGAATTTGTAGAACTTAACAGGTCATGTGGATGTCACCTAATTAGATACATACAAAATGAAGTAATCAAAAATACAACTATTCAACTGAGAATTCATAATTGTATCAGAGTGACTCTTTTTTTTTTTTCTTCTTCTTAAAAAAAAAAAGAAAAAAAGAAAAAAAAAGAAAGCTAATGTGCAACAGCCTTAGGGGAAAAATAAATGGCACTATAAACTTTAAGGGAATTTGATTGTAATTAGAGGAGCTGATGGGGTGAGGGGAGAGAGCTGTAGAATTTGCAAGCATAGTTTTCTTGGAAACATATGATACCACAGAAGGCAGATGCTTTTGTTTGAAAAGCAGCGTGTCATGCAGATGAACACCGGGCTTTACCAAGCGTAATATCTGAAAGGAAAGAACTGTCAAAAATAATAATCCAACCTCAAAGCCAGCTCTGTAATTTTAAAAATATTTGCATGTTGCCACTGTTGCCTCATATGGTGGCATTAGAAGAGCACTGAATTTGAATTCACTTAAGGTGTTCACATCCCCACGAAGTACAGATTATTTCCTGTTGCACTGGTAGGCTCCCAGAGTGCCAAGTTATGTGCACTACATGAACAGATTGCATAATTATCTGTTGACTTTCTTGAAAGGAGAGTTGGCAGTGCAGTATGATTAGGTTTTCCAGAGCTGGCAAATGCATAAGTGAGGAGACAGACACATGAGGACCATATCAGTGCAATTTTTAATGAGTAGAAACTCTTGGGACTCTTTTTTTAAAACATAGTGATGAAACACCTCAAATGTGAGATATACGTTTGTATGATTTGGCATGTGATGTTAAATTGAGTGAATGCGAGTGTAGGTCAGGACTACTATGTTGCTGAATAAGGATGTAAAGGTAGCAATTGTACTAACAATGTTCTTGTTACCCCACTGGAAAAATTATATTTTATAAAAATCTTTCCATTTTCTCCTCAGAAAAATGTAATTCAAATATTTTTTAACTCAGACTTGATAAATGGAAAAACATAACTATTTTTTTCAAGTAACCTCTTTTTAAACCATTCAGCAATCCCCGAAACCCTTTTTAAATGCTTGTGCAATCTTTATTCTACAGAGTGGTTTTAGCAGCATCTGTGTTGTGAGTTCACATCTCATTTCTTCTTTGAAATTCCTAAAGATCTGCCTATGCACACCTAGCTGAATTCTCCACAGCAAAATTCAGATGGGGATTTGAGTCTGTAAGTGCAATAGCCTTGAATCAGACCCTAACAGTACTTTTTTTTACTGCTGTAAGGAGGAACGGTGAACATTGAGGGAAATAATGAATGAATGAGCTGAATTATACAGCTTGATTTTCATCTTCACCCTTGGATGATCAGACCTTTCAAAACAAAAACTAGAGATAAATCTGACCAGCAAGACTTGGTTGCCAGAGCTTCCTTGGTTGATACGCAGCCTGATTTGATGAGGATTAAAGTCTCCACAGAAAAGGAGTATTGATGCGTGGGTGGCATATGAAAGAGTACTTGTTACCTTTGTTCTATGGCCTGGGCTGCTCACCTACATCTCAGAAAATTTTCATAGTGCATTCTGGGAATCACAGGTACATGGTGCACGAAAGAATAAAATCATCCAGTTGGTAGACTACAGAAAATAGGATAGAGATACAGGGTACCAGATCTACCACCACACAAGGCACAAGGGGGTTCCAAAAGTAAGCGAAATAGACATACTGAACTGAACTTAGAGTTCTAAATTGGGTTGTTCTTTTGTTGTTTGTTTTTTATTATTGTTATTTTTATTATTGTTTATTTATTGTTATTTATTATTTTATTATTAATAAAAATAGTGGAAAATTATTCTTATAACTCTAGAAAAGTTTTGAACTATCAGAATTTCCAGTAAGAAATGTTGAATGTCTCAGCACACAGTTCATGCTAGAAAAAAAGCCTGTATTGTTATGCTTCAGGTTAGGTGGCTCTCCCTTGTATCCGTTATAAGTGTGGAGTATCTCTCTTTCTGTTCATTTAATGAAGGGCAGTAAAATAAAACTGTATTAAAATGGTTTCAGAAAAGAATCCATGTATCCACATTTAAATGTTCAGTTTTCTGACTGCAGATTAAGGGGAAAACAGTGTTTGAAGTGGAAGATCCAAAGATACCCTTAAATGATATATATCTGTCAAATTAGTCTTCTGATACATTTATTGGTTAGAGAGCAGAAGACAGGCATTCTGTAAGAGAATCTTAAAATTCTGGCAATATGTTTCTATAGATCTATTTGAAAATCTTTGAATTATTTGAACCATTTTTACTTCTTATTAGAAATCAGGCATTTCAAGATGTATATGAAAGTAAGTGATAGAATTAGATGGGAAAACAGAGGTTAAAATTGCAATTTTCTCAAAAGGAAAACTCCCATGTTTTGAATTCTTAGTGACTGTCTCTATATTATTAACAACCCTACTTAGATTTGACAAGCAAGTAATAATGTGGTTATTCATCTCAAAGACAGTGGACCAGAATACATTTCTGTCTCTATAAATGCATTTTAAAAGCTGAAAGACAAATTTCATTACAATAAAGAATGGGGATTTTGTAAATGTAATCTTTGGGTTTTATTGGTAGATAAATCTTTCTTTTTTACAACTGCTGTTCGAGTTTTAGAAAGTTTAATAAATAGAGTAAGTTTCCCCCTATTTATTAGTAATATTTGAAATCTGAGAATGTGGCACCCATTTCAGAATATATTGGGTCAATTCATCCTTTGTGTAATGTCACTGAACCCAGTCCAGTTACATAGATCTGGATATGGTTCAACAAGAATGCTTTACCTTTCCTAGAAAAACATAGTCCAGCCAAAGCTAAAGACAAATGATGAAAGGCTGTTCCCAGCAAAACCTACTGGAACATGTCTATGAGTTTATAAAGGTGCTCAGCTAATTACCCAGTGTAATTTTTCAGAACACTGTACATACCTGTAGGTGTATTGACTGCAGTGGCTTACTTTCATAGAATATTTTGTAGAAAATAATTTCCTTACATCAAGTTGGCACTTAGTTTTCAACAGAAAAATTAGATTTCTTAGTTGTCTAGAAAATTTAGACTTTAGGCAGTGAAAATTTAATTACATTAAAATATATAAAAGATTTTGTCTGTATTTCATAAAGTAACCCTCTTATTCTTGTTATATATACAAATGGCAACCAGAAACTGTGTGAGTGGTTAGAAACTGCCAGAAATGTATTGTTTTCTTTCCTCAAACATTCTAACATTATACTCAGAAATCTTTTTTTTTTTTTTTGGTTGGTTGGTTGGTTGGTTGCTTCTTTTTATGTGTCTGATGCTGGACTGATATCTATTTATTTTCACCAATTAGCTAGCCTCATTATTCTCATTACTTCTCGTTCAGTATATGGAATTTCTAAGTAAAACTTCAATATCTGTTCAAAACCACTCCTGTCCTGTTTCTTTCAAAGTAATACATTCTAGAACTCGTTCAATGCATGAGCTTGGATAACAATATCTGAAATAATAGCAGTTTCACCTGATGTGATGGAAGCTGTCCAGACATAAAGCAAGTGTGACAGCTTCACGTAGCATATTAAATAAAGGTAATACCTTAGGAACACAATGTAATAATGATGTAAATGACAATATAAAGCTGTGGTCTAATGAAAACTGTCTCTTGCATGGTAGATATTGAAAAATATTTCTTTTTCACATCTGTTATTTTAAATCTGACAATCATAAAATGTATGCAGGAAAACAAAATAGTTGGAATTTATTCTTTGCTCTCCCCAGGGAGTGCTAAATTCTGGATAGTTGTCATAGTCTGCATGTTATTTCTTCAGTTGGGAAACTGTGTGATGAAAGTTTATCTTGTTTTTGTGAAGTTCTGCCAGATTAAGCAAATTTTTCACTGCAGTCTACAAAGGAAGTGAAGTGGAAGTTGCTCTCTGGTTATAATAGGAGTTGTATGAAGTCCTAAAATAGGGGAATGGCTTCTAATTCTTTGTCCTTTTATATCTAAAAGAACCCATTAGTAGGATAATACATTTGTTGCCATAACATCTTGCTTCACTTTCCACATTGTTTGAGCTTGTGTAGGCTCTTCAATAGTGAGGGGAGAACAAATAATATATGGGAGTGTGAATGCTAAATGCAAGAGAAGCAGGAACAAAGTCCTTTCAGGCACCTGACTGTCAGGTGGGTACCAGACATAGTCAGAGCCATGGTCCAACAGAGGCTTATTAAAGAGTCTCTTTGTTCCTGTCCACCTCAAGCAGTGAGGCCATCTGGAAATGTGACATAGCTGAAGCTGTGAGTTTTAGACCTTCTGGACTGACTTCTCTAATTCTACACTTGCTCCCTTTGTCTGACATCTCTAAGCCATTCTACATCCAGAAAAAATCATTTGGGTCCCAGAAGTTCCGTGATGGCCTCATATAATTTTCAGAAAGCCATTTCACCTTGCCTTCTTGAAAGCAATTTTGTAAACCATCTGAATTTTCCTGTTTTCAAGCTTTTTCAAACTTTATTTTAACCAATAATGATTTGTAAACACACAAACAATACCTTAATCAAGTTGTTGCTTCCAATTTCCTGTGGATTGTTCAGTGATGAAAGATTCTGTCATGTGATAACTGGTTTTCTGGCAGATTTGTTGGACTCAGTCTAGTTTTGAGTGGTCAAATGTGTGCACAAACCAAAAGCAGTATTAGGTTCTCTGCACTTGAAAATGTCCACAAGTAGGCCAGAGAATGGAACGAACTATATTTTTAGGTCTTTCCTCCATATTAAGTCTGGAACATTTTGATAATGCTGGTCTGGGAAGTTTCCTTTGTTATTGTCTGGAACAACTTGAATGGTAGGCTTGGTTTATAAATCATAGTGCTTTCCAGAGGTGTGAAAATAAGTTTTATTTCAAAGCACATCTCAAAACAGAAGCAGCTGTGAAAAGCAAGACCTGCCAGCAACAGTATCTCATCATTTTTCCTCTGCTCACTCAATTGTTCTCATTTCTTCTCTGCTGGGTCTTGAGCTCCCCAACCAGTAAAGGCATAAAAATGCATACAACCCTTCTGGCTTTGTCTCGTGAGCAGTGGTATTTGGGAACCAAAAAGTAAAAATAAGAAGAAACTACAGATACTAATCATTTTGGAAGGAAAATATCACAATAAAAGATAATCTTCTATGCTCTTTGGTTACGCCTTCATTCTACACATTATAAATCTTTGTCAGACACGTGATCATCTTCACATACCTATCAGTCTTAGAGATAATTGGAGAATTTCAAATGGAAAGCTACCAAACAGCCGTTTTTCACAAGTACTCAACTTTCACAGAAACTAAATTTGTATGACAATGTCTCTCGAATTCCTAAAATCAGCTAATCTATAAGTAATGCAGACAGAAGGCACAAAACACAGTTTATACTCTTTTATCCACCTGCTATCAAGTCAATAGATAGATAGATAGATAATGTCTGTTATCTAACCTAAATTGTTGGCACCAAAGTTAGAACGAGCTTTCTCACAGTGATTAGATGTCACTGCTGGCTCTGTCTCTAGTAACATATGCTACTGGAATATATCTGCCCTATAAATCGAAAGAGTTACTATATCAGCTATCATTTCATTGAACATCAAACCGATGGAGCTCTCTATTCATGAGGTCAGAATTACAAAGTGAAATATAAAAAGGATGCAAAGATTTCCAATATCCACCTAGCCAGCAGCCAATCTCATTTTGTATTCTTTAGAAGCTGACCAGCACTGGGCTGCTAAGAACAAGTTATAATAAACCCCATGGGGCTAATAATCATGGGGTCTGCCCACAAACATTTACATCTTAAAATGTAGTGATATATATTATCTAGCATAGATTTGTTCCATTTTTACACACATATATGCTAAAAGTGAGAGTTCTGTTTATCTTTTCAATTTTTTGGACAGCAAGGACATCTTGCAATTATTAGATTTACAAGCTAATTGGGTGCTATGTTCAGAATTACTTCTGCTGAGCAGTGCACAATATGCTACTTCAAAATTTTATTGATTATTCCCCCTTCTTGTAATACGGGACAAATTATAGCAGAACATCTGCTTTACTTTCTACAGTTTGTTCATTATTTCCCAGAAGTTTTTAATCCATTACTTACCCTTACTGAAATTTGAACAGACCCCACATTTTCAGTTTCTTTTAATGTAAATTTTTCTCTTTAGCTTCATTTTGTTTCTTGTCTCTGATTCAATTCTGTTTCTGCTATATATTGTGAGATCAGGTGGCTGGAGCCATGCTCAGGCTGAAAATCTACAATTAGTTTACTTAATGTCTTTTTAACACTTTTGTATTTGTTTCATCCATGTTACATTATGCAAGAACATAACCATACGTACCAAAGAATGTGTAATTCCAGTATTGTCCACAATTTTTGGAAAATGATAAGCTAAGTTCTAGACATGACCCAGACTTGAAATCCTCAGTATGAACCAAAATTGAGATTCTGATAATGCTAATTAGGCTTTCAGTCAAGTCTTTCAGTGTTCTTTCTATAGATGAAATGCTACAGGTCTTGGCATCTGGTGACAATTTTTCAGGCATTATAGTTAATTGTTGTTGATGCCAGGCAAGTTCTTGACAGAAACCCAACTCACCATGGGTATCAATTAATCTTTATCACTGTCCTAGTCCAAGAGAGAAAGGCAATTCAGATATCAGAGAGGCTAAACAGCCCTCTGTGGATGCATGCCTAACTACCTTATGGGATCCCAAGATACACAAGTTCCTAATTTAATCACTGAAGTTGAATGCATAAAGTTTGGTAGCATGAACCCAAACCGCTGTTTTCCTTTGTGCACGGTCATTACTGTAGTGATGCTACAATGATTCATGTTGTGTCTGCAGATGTTTGTGCCAGAATAAGAGAAGGCAAGTTAGAATAATAGGAAATTACTGCAGTGTTATGCCCAATTTGAGCTAACATGCTTCCTTTTATTACTACTGTTTCTTGTCCAATATTTATATCTAAACACAAAGAAAAGAAAAAAAAAAGAGAGAAAGACAAAACTTATATAAACTTAATTTCAGAATTTAAAATACTTTAGTACTTGTATAAGCAGCCTCCCCAAAGCACATAAAGATTCTGTGTCCGAAACCTAGTGTATTAATTTTGAGTCTTTATCTGGAAAACTCACCACTGGACTCAGTCGAGCAGATGACTTTATAACTTCACTCTCAAGTTTCAAGAATAACCAAGGGAAGAAACTTCTTTTCCCTTTTCACATAGACATTTGTTTACCAGACATTTAATCTAGTGATAGGGGATTCAGGATCATTTATTTCAAAGAGAACATGGTCCAAAAGAACATGCTACTCATAAGGCTGTAGATTTTTCTCCAATGCACCTTTTATTTGAGTGTCAAAAATTCCTGTATGGCTTCACAAAAACAATATAAACATATTTTATTGACTGAAATATTGTTTACAAATATTTTCAGCTTTTCTGCCTTTTAGAGACTGATGCAAAGCTTTTTGAAATGCTCTCATAGCTTTCATTGATTTAGATGACCTTTTGACCAGCTGCTTGGAGTAGCTTGAGGGGAGAATTAATCTGTGATCAGAAAAGATAAAATCCTAAAGGTTTCCAAAGCTAGATACTGCCATCTCAAATAGGAAGTCATTCTTCTGAATTCGGTGGAGAATCCAGCATAAAATCTCAGTTAGTGAACCAAGTGAGCTAGTGACCTGCAAGGAGTGCTAGTACAGAAGCTTTTTTTGTTACATTATTTTACTTTATTTTCATTTATCTGTTTTTGAAGTAACTGAGATGTCACAATTACAGCATTTGTTTTCAGTAAGGAATATTTTTAACAGTTTACCAGGTCATGGCTATTTTAGCTGTTTTCACTTGCGTGAGGGATAAGAAAGGATAAAATTGTTTGGAATCACTCTGCAAAAAATATGTCAGATGCATACCTACTTTTCTGAGAACTGCAGATTTCAATCTGACTTTTCTCCTGTTCATATTAAACTCACACTCATACGGTGTCAATTCCTTCATTAAATTCCCTTTCAGACTTGCCATGAAAAAATAATGCCTTCCCATTCTCCTGTCCTCTGCCACCTTTGCTCTGCTTCCAGAATTAGCAATACAAAAATCAATAACTAATATATTTAATTGCTGGGAAAAGCGAAGTGTTAGAAACAACCATCACAAGGTCACTCTCTCAGTCTCAAGCTACCAAACACAAGCACATGCCAATGCTGAGGACAAGGAGCAGCCTTGGATTCTGCCAGTCTGTGGTGCTACTTGGCCATGGTGTGTATATCAACACTCAAGGCACACTGTGGTATAAACAAGAATACATGTATATCCATGCACGTATCCCAACCTAGTTTTTTTCCACTCATTTACTGCTTATTGGAGAAGTTAACCTTCCAGATGATACAATTTAGTGTTTATTCTCTTGTAATATTTGGTCACAATACCTCTTTTTAAATATATCCTAAGGTGAAAAATGTGTCTTTCTGGATTTATTACAATTAAGATCAAAGAATCATAGAATCATAGAATGGTTAGAGTTGGAAGGGGCCTTAAAGATCATCAAGTTCTAACCCCCCTGCCACAGGCA
>VXBW01006622.1:546525-568306 GCA_013400375.1 Thinocorus orbignyianus | reverse complement strand
GCACTGCCGGCTCATGTTGAGCTTCTCATCCATGAGCACTCCCAAGTCCTTCTCCTCAGGGCTGCTCTCCAGCCATTCTCTGCCCGACCTGTATTTGTGCCTGGGATTGCAACGTCCCAGGTGTTGGACCCTATACTTGGCTTGGTTGAACTTCATGCCATTTGCATTAGCCCACCTCTCAAGCCTGTCCAGGTCCCACTGGATGGCATTGCTTCCTTCCCTCCAGCATGGCAACTGTACCACAGAGCTTGGTGTCATCAGCAAACTTGCTGAGGAGGCATTCTATCCCACTGTCCATGTCTCCGACAAAGATGTTAAATAGTACTGGTCCCTTGATGGACAGCACTTGTCACCAGCTGCCACTTGGACGTTGAGCTGTTGACCACAACCCTTTGAGTGAGGTCATCTAGCCAGTTCCTTATCCATTGAGTGGTCTGTCCATCGAACCTATAACTTTCCAATTTGGACACTAGGATGTCATGCAGGACAGTGTCAAATGCTTTGCTTAAGTCCAGATAGAAGGGAATTTGTGACTCTCTGCTTCATGAGAAATTTTCCATGAACCCTAGACAAAGTCATTCCTAATTTTTTTTTTCTTTGTAAAACTAAGAAAATAATATTTAATTGGTTTTAAAGAACATTTTTTACCCATGTGTAGAGAATGTAAGGCTTTCAGAGAGTCCTGAGTGCACATTAAGTATCACAGGTAAAAAGCAGGAGTTCGTCCCTGTGCAAGGAGCAAATACTTCCGGCAGAGAGAGATTTGGAATGAGAGATGAACAACTCTGTGAGCACTTCCAAAACTGTATTTTTATTAATGTCTTTCATCTTGGCTTACAGGATAACTCATCATAATTAAAAAGATAACATAGGTTAGTGATGCTTGTTCTGCAACAGAGCTGTGGAATTAATTTTTAGATGGCCTTTATATACACAGCAGGGTTTTCAGTGCTTGTGAGAGAAAATGCCTCCACTGGACACAAACAGTGATAATAACACTCTCATCTTTTCTCTTGTTAAAAAAAAAAAAAATTGAACAAAGAAGCTACAGGTCAGATTCTCAGCTGTACAATTTTGAGAATGCCAACCATATTGACTGTCATGAATGGTCATATAAATATGCATACTCCGTGGAAGCATGTGTGTTTCTCTAGAAATTTTAGCAAATGCTTGTGACACTGTTCGATAGGTCAATGTGGAATTTATTATCCGAATAAGTTCTAGAAAACAGAAATGTCTCTATGTGCGTAGGATTAATCTGCTACTTGCTTTGTATCTAAGGCAGTTATAAAAGCAACCTATTGACAATGAGCACTGCCAGAGCTCCAGAACTGGAACTGCAGCATCTACATATGTTCTATTCATGCCAGGTTCTCCTTATAATTACCACAAAGGAACATGTATTTTTAAGGTGTAATTCATCTGGTTTGTTTAAAAAAGCCACTTTAGAATGTGATGAATCAAACCTTAGGTTTCATTGGCAGTACTAATGAAAGTTCCTTAATCACAGAATCATAGAATGATATGGGGTTGGAAGAGACCTCTGGAGGTCGTCTAGTCCAATCCCCCTGCCAAAGCAGGTCCTCCTAGAACAGGTTGCACAGGAACTTGTCCAGGCAGGTTTTGAATGTCTCCAGAGAAAGAGATTCCACCATCTCTCTGGGCAGCTTGTTCCAGCACTCTGCTACCCTCAAAGTAAAGGAGTTCTTCCTCATGTTTAGATGGAACTTGTTATGTAAACTCTTAACTCTGAATGATGTCCATGGTGATAGACAGATAAATTGAGCCCAAAAAGCCTAATATAGTGGAATCATTGTGGTTTTCATTGCTAATTTTGTAAAGCCTTGTTGCATACATATAGGTCTTTTTTTTTTTTTTTTTTTTTTTTTTTTTTTTTTTGAGAATTAAGGCCTCTAAAATGAATTTTCTTTCTAGAGGTCTGAGAACCTTGAATTCTCAGTGAAGGATAGACAGTTTTTTTTAGCATGAGAACGACATTTTAAAGCAGGTGTCTTTTGGTGACACTGGTTTTAATTTCTCTGTGTGTCAGCTGTTGTGTATGTAACGTGTGAATTATAGTATTAATCTTATCACCTGGCTTGCCTTTTTTCATTCAGATTTATCAAGTGCTTGATAAACTCAAAAGGATAACGATGCCAAACATTATTAGCTATGTTATTTCTCTTTATTAATGTCACCTACTCATAGGCATTTTCATCTCAGTCTGAATTTTGACCTCTGTTCATCTCTCTTTTCTAACTAAATAGGATATTTATCGGTCCACCACTGTACCTTAAACCCTGAATTTTCATGTCAGCACATTTGTGATTCAGAGCATATCCCACAGCTCCTTTTTCCACACTGTATTGAATGTGCCTTCCATATTCTATTAAAGATTCAGCATCACAAGCTATCATTATATTAATTTTAAGACACTTTTTTATCAACAGATGAACAATCACGATGATTAAAAATGCTTCTCCTCTCAAGGACTTGTACAGTATTTTGCATTCTCTGGCATGTTGATTAGTTATGTTGATTGAAAATGAGTGAAAAACAGAGACAACTTATTAGTCAGTTTAGTTAGCTGCTACTTATATTAATGAAAATGTCTGGATACATGTCCATTAAGGATATTTGGGAGATCAGAGGTTGAAAAGCAGTTCTTCCGTTTCTCGCTGCTGACAATTTTGAAAAGAGCATGTTCACAAATGGCTGTTGAAACACACACAGCCTCCACAAGGAAACACTGCTGGGCTGGAGCCCGGTCCAAAACAGAGCACCTTTAGGAGCAGAGAAGCAATGCTCGGCGGGTGTTTGCATGGCAGCCCCCTGAAGGCTGGCATCACAGGTGCTTTGGCAGCAGTCATATTTATCAGCAAAAGCAGCTAGCAGCAGCTCCATTGCTGCCACTACTAACACCACATGTCTGTCTTTCACTGCCAGAGATGTATCAATGGAAATAAGGGAGGGCACGTAGCTGGTTTTCTGAAGGACAGCTTTGTTTCTTTCTTCACAATTTGTTTATTTGTAGCAGCACCTCAGAGTGTCTTTATGGCTGCAAAACAGAATTTGTTGTGTTGATATATTTCATTTCAGTTGATGCCAGGGAGCTTTGTGCTGAAGAGAAACACCATTCTCTCAGCTGTGTACAGCTAATAAGATGCAGTGGTTGTCCATGGTGGAGGGAGGGAGGGAGAGGGTAAAAGAAATGTTATTAAGATTTTTCTTCCACATTTGGAATTGTAACGGTAAAAGCAGTAAAGTGATTTGCCCAAGGTGATGCAGTAAGTGCCAGGAACTGAATCCAGATCTCCTGAGTCATAGCCCAATGCCTTAATCAGCTGACCATGTTTCCAAGCATTTGGCTTTATAAAATCAGTTGGCCTGATTTACTGGCAAGTCTTACGATAGTGAATTTTCCCACTACAAAAAGTCAATGACCTAAAAAAAAAATTTATTTTTTTTTTAATTTTTTTCTGGCTAACTGGAAACATATTGTACCTGAACAATACTGCGAAAAAACAGATGCTGAAGAAAAAGGATAACAATAAAAAACAGGCTTACTGGTAGAGCAGCACCCATTGCAACATTGCTGTAAAACTCGGGTGACAATGATTTGGCATGAAGAACTATGCATTAGAATGAAAGACAAGAATCTTATCACAAAACATCTGCTGCTTGTCAGCTGCCATTTAGACACTGGGAAAGGGCTAAGAAAGAGTTTGGAGAACTTCGCTTGTGATTTTTAGACCACTGCATATCCTATTTGTTTTTCTAAATATTTAGTTCTATCTGAACAAAGGAACCAGATTTCATCCTGACTTTGCTTTATCTCTGTTTAGTGGACTTCAAGCAGAGTAGGTAATAAAATCTGTCTAAGTAAGAGCACAGAGTCATTAATTATGATCATTAATATTCAGAATTGTTGAGAAAATAATTTTAAAGCTATTTATAAGAATTTAACATATAATTTCAATCAGAATGTCTGTTTTGCATGCTATATATTTTTATTCTGGTCATTCACATTTTGAATCATTTATGAAAATGTATGGATAGACTAAAATATATTATTATTCTCCTTATGTGGACTTTGGATAATTGGTACAATAATGTTACCCATTTCTCACTCTTCAGAGTTGATGCAGTTAAAGTGCTGGTTCCTGAGAAAGTCAGTGCATACACGTGGATTTAAACATGAATCTGGTCAATGAGAACTAGAAAAGTCAAATAGTTTTTACTTGTTTTCAAAGTTTTCTCAGTCTGAAAACGGATATTTCATTTAACTGCACAAAGCAAGATGAACTGTGCTATTCAGTGACTGAGGACAGCTAATTAGTAGGTATTTTTCCTTTACAATCCAGGTCCAAGTCTTGTTTTGGTAATGCAGTAGTCCAATAGTTACACCAAAGAGAAAGGACTGGAGAAATACTTTATCAAAGCCTTCCTTTCCATGGTGTTTACCCCTTATGAAAGGTGGTGGTGTTCTGCAAAGGAAAGTTCCTGCCTGGAGAGCAATCTCATATTGCACATATCACTAGTATGCAGTATAAGTGTATTGCAGATTTAATCACGGAATTTAGTAATTTCTTCAGCAGATGTGAAATTTTCTCTTGTGCCATCGCAGGTATCTTTTGGGATACTTATGTCTGTCATTCTTTAATTTCAAGTCAGGTTAATGGACAAGTCTTAGCACATAGAAAAACTCAAAAAAGAGGTCTTCCTTCTTTGGTATTCTGTTGAGAAGTCATCAGTATACTAAAGCAGCACATCTGCTAGTCTGCAACATCTATATTTCATTGCCTCCTTGTTTATTGTATTTATTAATACTAAATAATCTACTATGGGAAGTGGTTCATTTTCTAAGTGTAGTGTCCGTATGCTTGGGCAGGCTCCCTCTTCTGAGATCTTGCTGAAATCTGCAGCCAGGGAGAGAAAACACAGGAAACAGCAAGACAGAAAGCAGTAATGGACAGAGTAATTACCTCCTCAGCTGTGGTTAAAGTGGCTGTTAGATACAGCTCCTGCAGAAGATGATAGCTGAGCATCAGCTGGAGAAACTAAATTTTTGATTTGTTTTATTTTGTTTTCAGAAGACCTATCCAGCAGGTAGCTATCAGGCCAGGTGACTGACAATAAATATTCTTGTTTTTTCAGTAAGCTTGTACATATCAAACCTTTTGTGTATACAGGTCCTTAAAAACCTGATGGAAATACTTCATCTAGCTGTTTGTGGTTAAAGGAAAGCTCCCAAGATTTGCAGGATTTTAAAAAAATAATGTGATTAGAGAACCTTGTGATTTAAATGTATACACAAATCCCTAAATTGAACTAGAAAGAGCCTTGGATAGTTTTGAACATGTATAATATGATAAGGGAGATGCTCTATTTCAGTCATGGGAATGGCTTTCTTATTAGATTTTGAGGGATTAGAAGTCCAGTAGAATAAAACATTATGAAATGAAGTATAAAGCATGCTGGAAGTACTTGGAGTAAAAAGAGTTTCACATCAATCTGTGACAGAAGAGAATGGACTAATAACCCCATGTCATCTGCCTGTATCAAACTGGGATTTTCTGAGTTTTAAAAAATAAACAAACAACAGGGCGGAATAAAAATGAGGAAGATCATTAAGCATATATTGTCTAGCACTGCATGGTAGCATGTAAGAGAATACAAAGAGAAGTGGGACAAAAGCCGTGTTCACATACTCCTGAGTTAGCAGGCAGTAGGTCAAATTTGCACCTAAAGAATATGCTTCTCTGATAACAGTAAAAAAGTGCATTGTGAATTAGCATGAATATTAAGCATGGCAAGATAAAAACACATCTTATTCTGAGCACAAAAATATCATTGTCTAATTTCCTCTGAAATGTGTCATAAATGTGCCTTTTATTCAGTATTTTGAAAGAAAAAGGGATCATATCACACTTCTCAGTAGTATAGTTATACAATTCAATGGGGGATGAAATGTTATGATTTAATAGCTAGGATAAAGATTAGTAAAATAATCTAATCACTGTTCTTTCTTATTTTCAGTCACCACTGAGGATGGAAAAGAGCAGGAGAGGAAAATTAGTTTGAGGCTTTATGCATATATAGGTCAGTAGCCCACAGCTTTCCTGCTTTTTGTAAGTGCTAACATACTTCAGCGCCGAAAATATCTCTGAGAATGAGAGTGATTATGAATGTACTAAACACTTCCCTGAGCAAGGAGCAGTGGGAGTGTGTTTCTCCTTGCAGGTGGCAACCAGACATGATCAGGTCTGCTCTTCTCCCCAGAAACTGCACAGTACTCTTCTGTACTCTTCTGTAGTGCTTGTGCACAGGCAGCCTCAACCTGTATTTTTGCCTTGGATGCTCTGCGTGGATTTCGCCACATGTAGGGCTAGCTTTGACCTTTGAAGACCCATGTTGCACATGCTCCTGGGGGGGAGGCCTGGATGCACTGTCCTCACTGTCTCATATTGTTCTCATGGCAATGTCACACTGCCAGCATTGGACAGAATAGTAATCTGAACTTGGTCTGGTTTCAAGCTTGAACTCTCAGGATTTCCTAGATGTCCGAGTACACTCATTTATGCCCTCTTTTGGAGCTACAGCACTCCTAACAAGCTCCATCTTCTTGGAGGTCCACAATCCAGTAAGTACAAGCTCTGGTAAGTAGGGCTGTGCAAGTCTCTTTCTCACTATGTTTTTTGAGAGAGGAACATGTCTGAACGCCTACGCCACTATTCCAGGCACTAGGCATGTTGAATTAATTACAGGATTGCAGGCATTTGATGGTACCCAAATGAGTCAGTGATTTCAGCAACCACATACAATCCCTTTTGCTTTCAGAGTGGAGAGGTGTAGTCTCAGCCTGAACCTGATCTCTCAGCAGTTTTGATCTCCTTGGTGCTACACCTGACTTCAACCAACACATACATGTTGAGAACCAAATATATAATCCACCACAGTGTTCTCATGTGAACTGTTGTTAACAGATGGAGTTTATTTCTGTGTAAAATATGTGTCTGTAGCTGGTCTCTTTCACACTTCTACCCACACACATTTTGAGGTTTCCATCAATTATTCGCTCTGCAGCCTCAGGTTGCCATCGAGTCTGAAAGTCACTGCACAGTCCAGATGCCTGTGAAGTTATATTCTACCTGTTTAGCCTCTGGACTAAAGATTAAAAGCTTCTTCTCAGTTCACTTTAGTCCTTACAAAGTAACTGTACAACACACTAATGTTTTGTCTCTGTCATCCTGCCAGTGATGACAAGAACTTACAAGAGCAGGCTGCTGAGTCATAAAAGACATCTAATTCAGCTTTTGGGAGGAAAGCTATGCTGGACACAGAAGAATAATTCAAAGTTCAAAATTTGGGTAAAAAAAAAATCTTTTTAATCATAAATTCACTAATGTTAGGGTAAAGATGACTTATTTAAGTAGTAATAGCTGTGGTTTATGTAGGAAGACACTGGTAGAGCTCTGTGGGTACAATTTTAATACAAGGTCAGAAGAGCTGCATTATTTATTGCTTGTATGTGTCATTATTCCTTAATGTTCATCACAACCAGACCCAGGTGTATGTTAAACAAGCCACCTGTTTTTCCTGTCTAATCTGCTTTGCTTATAAATCATTTACTGAATAAATGTTTTTAGGTGGAATGCTGATCCTGTTTGCTACAACAGCATGACCTATGATGTACTGCCTGGGCAGAACCTGTGGTCCTGTGATGTGTGTGACCAAGGAAGGTGAATGCTGTCATAGAAATACCAGAGCCAACAAGCTATGAGGCAGTCTGGGGAAAGAGAAGTCAAAAGGAGTAAAAAGGCCATGTCCCTGATGGTGCCATTGCCTGCAGCAGAGGGCTGGAAAACCAAGGCATATCCTTCCATTGGTGCAAAAGGAAGGCTTCTGCTAGGACACAAGGAAGGACAAATCAGCAGTAACTGACCACACTATTCAGTCTTTACTCTCCCTGTCCTCCCCTCCCACATCAATTTTGCCTCTGGCTCTCCATTTCAGCTCTGCTGCTTCTTCCTTCTCATCCTCTTTCCTTAACAAGAAACCAAGCAAGTCTCCAGCCCCACATCTCCAAGGTGGCAAAATTTAGCTTAGCCCACAGTGCTTGAGAGCCTTCAGGCAGCCCTGACATTCATTCATGTGTTGTTTAAAAGCCCCAACAATTATCTGACACTGTTGGAGCATGTGCAGATGAGTTGACTCCCTGAGGCAACCCAAGACAATGTTTGCTGAGCCTCAGAAGTTGTTTACCATGGAAACATAGAACTGCTCCCTGGAAATCTGGTGCTGTGCCTTGCATCACATGAACACTATGTCAATGTTACTGCTTTTTTCGTGATTAATTAGTTGTACTTATAAATCATTTACTAAATAAAGATTTCTAGGTGGAACAATGACAATGTTTGCATTATCAGCAAAGACCTGTGCTGTACTGCCTGGGCAGAATCCATGGTCCAGTGAGGTATGCAAACAAGGAAGGTGAACACTGTCATAAAAAATCAACAACATGTACTAATGATACATTTGCCTTTCAAACACTGGAATTTAAAAAGCTTGAAAATAATTTCTATAAATTTCAGCAAAACTCTTATGCTAGTCGGATACAGTTGGTGGGAACAGTTGAATCAGATGGATGAGCTGTTGACTTTGGTAAAATTATTCAAAAGATCAAAAGATTTGCTCCTTGTGAATTTTGGAATCAAAATCAAATTGTTTTGAACTACACATTGCATTGCCCCTGGCCCTCCCATGGCAATAATAGCAGAGAAGAAAAAAAATCCTTAACTGTTCTCTCCAACCTAATTCACAAGTCCTGCAGGCTTTGTGTTTGGGGGATTTTACTCCTCACTCTTTACCAATTTGTGTGAAGGAGCTGCACTATGCCTTTGACCCACCATGGTTACTCTCTGTAGCCGTGAGAAACCCTGGGAAGGGAAGGAATGTTGCTTTTCCTCTATGTTATCTGGGAATTTCAGGAGATGTGATGTTTCCTGCATCCTCCCTCACAGATCAGTCTCTTCAAACACACGTGCGCTGAGACACAGTTGAGTTGTACAACATCTACTTAAGAAAAGCTATGTAAGAGCATCTTTCTCCAGGGTTCATCCCAGGGATGTAGTTTTTCAGGATGTTTTGTGTATTTCTGTGACTCTTCAATTGGTTTCAAACATCTGGATTTTCACAAAAACCACTAAGAATGCAAATCTCCTTTCCTTTTTAGATGAGTCAACCAGGCCCGTGGTCCTATCTGCAGATAGGTCCTGTAAACAAACAGGGACAACTGATAATGTTCCGTCAACTCAGCAGGCAATGAGCATATCACACCCCGGGATCTGTTTGAGGGTTCCAGTGCCTAACATCAGCTGTGATATAGACCTATTTGTTTCAGAAAGGGCTGATCTATAGGCCCAACCCTTGGCTGAACAGTTGGCTGTAAAGTTTAGACAAGATCTTACCACTCAGGCGAGGGCCTGTGCTTCCCTGCACAAGCTGGGGAACCCTTTTAGTAATCCAGTCCTGTGGATTTCCCTTCTGCATAACTTGTTTTCCTTATGAGTCTTCAGCCTAAAACAATAGAGGAGTTTCCAACAATAAGGGGATTTTCAGCACTCCAAGCTTAGTCATTTCCTATTACTCAAAGGAAGAAAATGTGAAAAAGTTCCAATTCAGAAAGTCTCTGGCTGGTGGTCCAGCCAACATTTATGTATCTGTTTTCACAAAGTACTAAGCTGCAGAGCAGCAGGGGGTTGCCTTTCTGTGAAAATAACATAATATTTTAGGACAGTTGTTCAAACTGGTATAGTAAATAGCTTTCAACATAATACAATTTGCAGTGGACAGTAGTGTTTCCATGGCAACAGAGAATGAACATTTTTGATTTTGTTTTGCTGGATACTAAAGGAAAATCTTCTGAACAGTTCCAGTGTTATGGCTTATATTGTAAATACTATTGCTACAATTCTACCCACATGTATAAGAATCCTGTTCCAAAGGCTATATTGACTGCAGCTTTGGGTATGTAAACACATGTTTAACAAATAGTTTTTTTACTAATACTGTGGTTCATATTAAGTTCAATTTAGGGTTGAAAACTTCAGTTACAGAATAACCTTTCTAAACTCAGAAATAGCACTGATATTAAACAGGTAAATGGGATCCATGGTAAATATGTGTAAATCTTACTGACACATGATTTGTTTCAATGCCTTTTGTTGGAAAAATGTTTTTTGTTAATTGGACTTGTGCATATGTGCAAAAAATTATTGTGGAAAACACTTCAGGCTTTTTATCATGCTGAATTTCTAGCAAGTATTTTTCCCCGTAATTTCAAAATGTTGATTCATCACCAATTTTATTCAATATTCACATTATTTTATGATATTATTTTTTTAAATGTTGAGTAGTGTTGTGCTATAGTGTTTGCTGTCTTGTACTGGTTTGAATATTGCTTTCAAAGAATAATATAGATACTTTTGATAATACCATAAAATCATAGGATAATTTATTTTGGGAAGAGTCTCAGGATGTCATTTGGCCCAACCCTCTGGTCCAAGAACTAACTACATTAGATCAGGTTCCTAGTGGACTTTTCCAGATGAGTGAGTTTTGCATATCCCCAACAATGAATATCACACAGCAACCATGTCATAGCATGGAGAAAAATTGCTTCTCTTGTTCTTTCCTCTTTGCCTTTCCTTATACTTTTCTTATACTGCCATCCAGCCTGGCCATGCTTTTCTGAAGACAACTGCAGACGTCAGTGAGAAATGTTACATTTAAACAACCTCCACACTACTGAAATCATCTCAGCTGCCATTTTGAACACCATGGCACTGCTTTTACATCTTTTTACACTGATTTATTCAGATAATATTCTATTCCACTCTAAGCAATGGAAATTATGCACATCATTCCCATAGTTGCTTTTTTATGATCCACACTTTTATCTAATGATCTGGAATTNCAATGGAAATTATGCACATCATTCGCATAGTTGCCTTTTTATGATTTTTTCTATCTGGAATACATCTAAGAAAACAGAAGTAATAATTTTGGGGCAATATTTTCCTGTGAATTCCTTTAATCTGTATCTAAACTTATCTTGTTTCTACCTTGCTTTCATTCAGTTCACTTCTGTAAATCAACATGTTCCTCCTTCCTACCAAAATGATGAAGGAAAACCAGGCACTGTCCAGTCAAGTGTTTTAAACATATCTTCTTCAGAAAAAGTCTTCTTAGGCATCCTAAGTATTAATTAATACTACTGTGGGGAAATAATTATTTTCAGTTTGAAAACTTTCATCCTTTTTTCTATTCTAACTTTAGAATCTCTTTTCCCAAACGGACTTCTGGGAACTTCAAGCAATAAAAAATAGTTAAAAAGCCTCCTCCCAAGACCACAGAAGGGTAAATAGTCACCACAATCACAGAAATCATGAGGTGAAGCAGGATTAGCATATTACAGCTTGTCTGATTGCTTTTTCCTATAGTATGCCAAAACAAGATTAGAACAGCTGATTCAGGGCTGTCCAAAAGAGAAACGCTTTCCGTATCAGTGTCTAGTCATATGATTCCTGCAAACCACATGTCCTAAAACAATAACAAACATTCTTTCATAGTTCTAAGCAGTCCTTGTTCTTTAATCAGATGATAGTTATTTGATCTAGACATCCTGAACCAGAATAGCTCATGTGTTCTCCTTTTTACAATTACAGCATGTTCTATAAGAAGCTGTAAGCTACTGTAGATAGTAACTAAGTGTAACAAGTTAAGTGGGTTGCCTAGGTTGAGTAGATGTTCAGAGTTAATACTTAAACCAATTTACCTTTAACTTCTGATGTGAGTGTAAGGAACAGCATTACATGAAGAATTATTTTCAAATACATTTTCAATTATGTCACTTATTTAGTATTGTTTTGTCTCATATTCAGAGCAGAAAGTTAGATGTGGGTTGATGAATAAACATGTTTTTAAAAACAACAATCGCTATTGCAGAAAACCTAGATGCTTTAGGTATGGAAAAGCCAAACACTTATAACATTGTAACAAGACAGCCCGAGGAAAGACTTCCTCAGCTCTTAATTTCTCAAGTAACAAAATGCGATTTTGTTGGTTATCAAAAATTATGAACATGAACATATTAAAGCCAAATCAATTAGTGGTCTAACTTAACTGATGACAAAATACTTATCATTGAGGTAGTTCTGTATGAGTGAAAAAAGAAACATATGTAAATAGAAGAAGTAAAAACTTACATCTAAGAGTGAGCTTTTTCCAGGGTGGAAATTGTCTGTGGCATATTTGGTTTTGCAATACTTATTGTAATAAGAACTAGTTCCTAATTTGATGTTAGGTGCTATTACATTAGAAATAATAAATATTACTTAATACTTACACTTCACTTGCAACATAAAAATACATATAAAGAGAAGAGAGATCTACAAATATGAATAAAATTCAACTAAAAATATTACTAGGTCACCCTGTTGGGCAGATTTTCCAAACTTTTATTCTCTTGGAATAGTCCATGAAAGCACGCATAACCTCAGTTACTTCAATTTTCTGCATATGTCAGGCTTAATCATGTAAGTAAACCACTGAAGAGTAGGAGCATGGATTTCATGTTACATTTCAGAATTCTAAACAAGCCACATACCCAAGTATTTCCCAGTGAAGACAAAGGAGATTCTTAGCATGAGACTACTTTAATCTGATGTGTTTGGTCAAAACTGTTTTTCTAAGCACACTTTAAGTTTAGTGGAGAAAAGTCAACATTTTCCAAGAGTCGTATGAAAATGGTCAACAAAATCTGGTAGAATTTATTCACCTTCTAGAAGTATCTGCCTTTCTCCATATTGACTGTAGAGATTGATAGGGAAAATTAAGGCAGATGACTTGAGAAGAGATGAGTCTTCAAGAGGTGTTGGATCAGATTTAATCTATGATGGTGACATATTTATTCTTATTTCTTATGTGTCTGTACTTCCAAAAAGACAGAAAAGTTGGTGAAAAACAGAAGGAAAAGTTAAAAATGGAAGAAGTTTAAAGAAATTTGTTGTGATATAAACACAATACTGTACAGCAAGAACAGCTAGGGTTTTATAGCTTCTCTTTCAGAAAACCAGAATAGCCTAGCCTTGTGTAATGGTCCTTTCAAAGTTATAACAATAAAACTTTATAGTACCATTCACATAGTCTACAGATACTTCCATATAACATAAAGCAATGTTAAAACACCTTTCCCTTCCCACACAGAGACCTTGTATGAATCCTCCTCCAGCCCATGTTTGTTTAGAACACATTTTTATAGCAAAGATGTAAGCTCAATAACATGCAGTGATTTATCTTGGAAATACAGACTCACTAGTAACTGCAATGAAAGCAATATGACAGGAAAATAAGAGATCTGGACCATCTGGGTGAAAATATGTGGCTTTGAAAAACCTTCAGAGGAAAGAAAATTGACATATATCTGGAAGTGAAAAGCTCTGAATTCAACTAAGAGTTTTGTTACTCACTCACTGACTTTATTCACAACGCTGATGGTTGCTTTTCAAAGTCACATGGCACCCATCTCTTTTCTGTAATCAAGAAACTAGGGAATTGGGCTAAAACTTGGTTTCTCCATATGGGGTTAATATGTAATCAACAAGCATTTAGTAACTGTGGAACAAACACTAATGGGTACTTCAGTTATCTTTGTCTCACAAGAAGACATTTAGACAAATTGCTAAATTAGCATAACTGTTACAGTACCACTTCCCTCTCTCAGCTACTCTATTTCTGATCATGATATGAATGTAATAATAAAAATAATAGCCCCCAACTGAAAGCCAGGATCATTATTCATGTACAATATTCAGTTAACTATATAAAAAGTTTTGTTTCCTTGATTAACATTAGTAATGTTTATATTCTTGCCCAGATAAATGTGAAGTGAAAAATTAATTACTAGTGTTTAAAAATAAAGTTAAGAGGTTTTCCAATGCTGAAACAAAGGGCAGACTTTCATGTCTCATTGGAAAGATAAAGGGGAGCAGGGTTGTTGCTAAAACAATATAAGTTTTCTTATCCTTGTTCTGCTTTTTATGGTTTTTTATTGCACTGAAACTCATCCAGCATTTATCAGGTGATAAACCAAACTTTTATTTTACTAGAAAACTGTGAAGCTTTGTTGTTATAGCTGATATCAAATACATCTGTGAAGTAGAATAGTGTCAGAGTCCATCTGAATACAAGTGAAATCCGGAGTTTTCATAACAAGTAAAAAATGTCAGTTTGACATTGTTCAAAACACTAAGCTGCATTCTAATATAATTTATGCTGAAGTTCTAAGAAACTCCCATGGAAGTCAGTGAAAGTGCAGTACTTTTAATGTCCATAAATAGCAGGCATTGCCAAAAAGGTATATGCGAAGGTAATAGAGTACTGAAATATGGAATCTCACCAGTATTTGGAAACAGAGGTTGCTGCCTTTAAAAGTTACATATTCATTTGCAAGTCAAGAAGTTATCATGAGGTAAAACACATCATGGCAGCAACTCATGCACCAGGATGTCAGGCCACAATTTATCCATTCAGCACTGCACAATTTAAATATTTTCACTTCATCACTGAACCAACTATGTCTATATTCAGTCAGATACTCTCGCTACTGAATTCCTTCACATGTTCTTTGAAAGGAATCAGAGTGGTGATTTTGCGATGGCAAAATTTTAGTTACCAAGAGAAAAGAATCCTAGTTACCAAGAGAAAAGAGTCCATCTGCAGTGAATTGCTTCAATAGTCTGCTGTGGCTGGCGCAAACTTTCAGATCTGAGGGAGAGACCGAGTTGTTTAAAATGTTTCATTTTGCAAAAAAGAATAAAAAATTAAAAATTAAAAAAAAAAAATAGACTTGTACTGGAAATAAGAAGATAACCATTGTAGAGAGATATGTTTTAAATTATTTGATTTATTCCAAGGAAGTTTATTTCTTTTGAAATATTCAAGGAACAACCACTGAAGTCAAAATAATCTGTGAAGTAACCAGGAGCTCCTCACCTTATCACATGTGACAGCAGAGCACTCTCTTTGAAATCAGTTCCCCAGCCCGCAGGTGAGACAAAGATGACGAAAAGCCAGAGCTGTTACATCCCAGTCCTATCCTCTAACACAAAACAGAACAACTGATCTGCACAGCAGGAAAAATCGTCTATGTGAGAGATACATGGTAAATGTATCTGAATCCAGATGCAGGCAGTAAATCAAGGATCAAACCGTCAGCTTAGAGTCAAAACAATTAAATCCTACCCTCACCTAAGGTGTATTTTAATATATAAGGATTCCCTAAAATTTACCAAACAACTCTGAAACACTATGGTTCAGCAGAAAATCTAAGGTTCTGTTTTTAAGTTACGGAAAATTGCAGTATGAGAAAGTAGAAGCTCCTTTCAGGAGGCAACCTAATGAAAATTCATGGGACCTTTTAAAGTTTTGGTTAGCAGTGAAAGCTGAGAAGAATTTCACAACCCATATAGGAAGCCATGAAAAGAATATCTTGCCTGAGGGAATTCCTTGCTCCAAATATCAAAGTGTCTCTGAAAACAATGAGTGTGAAACTATATTCAGGTTTTACTAAGAATAAAGTGTTACAAACCACCACTTCCTCTCCCTGCTTCTTTCCCACAAAATCAAAATTATTAGCAACATGCGTGTGAACTCATTCTGCTCCCAAAATAAGAGAACTGGAAGAGGCAACACATGAAGCTGAGAATGCAGCAAAGGAGTCAGAAACATGGAGAAAGACGTTAAAGAGGAAAAAGAAAAAGGATCTCCTTCCTGGTTTATCTGTGTTCCCAGATGGAGAACTTCTCCATTGCCACAAAGATTGGAGAGAAAGGAGAGAATGAGTTGAGTAGCACCCCTCCAGGGATTACTGATGTCTCACGCTGGCACCCAGCAAAACCAAGACCTGGAGCCGCAGCATCCTCAGTGATGTAGCTGGGGGAAGCAGTGCCTCCCTGTGCCTCTGATTATTCCATCCAGGAAAACGCACGCCTGGAAGATGAGTGTTACAGAGATAAGATACTGCTCTTTAAGAAAAGGCCTCTTGGCTCCCAGCTGAGCTTCCTCCTGCATGCTGGCCCTCTAATTTCTAAAAAAATAGAGTCAGACACACCAGCTCTGGAAGGGGTTCACAGTCATGACATATAATTTGACTTAACGCATGATAAAAGTACATATTATTTTTCTGTTCAGTCTCTCATATAATTCAGTACAGAAGCTGTGCTTATGAAAGGAAAGGATGCAAATAGATGGCCACCATTAACCTAATATAATTTCTAAGTTTTCTGGTTGCCTATGCAACCGATTTAAAATTTTTTAAAGAAAATTTCTGCATGCTGTTTCTTCTCTATATTCTTATAACACATAATGACCAGATACATTTCTAATGCCCTTTAGTCTAAGAGAAAACTACCCAGACTTCATCCTTTTTAAAAGTAGAAAAGGCAAAGAATGTTTATGAATTTTTTTCTGATGAAGAAATTTGATTTAGTATGGACAAGTTCTTTAAACACAACAGCCAAAAGAAAACCTCATGATCAAACTTGTGAATGTTCTTCCCTCCACATACACAGAACTCTTTTCAGTTATATATAATACTACAAGTAAGACAGAATCCTTCCATGCCCCACTGGAAAAATATGACAACTGATTATGGGAATTACCCATTACCAAGCTAAAACCAAGTAAATAATTAAATGAATATCAGAGAGCAAGAGACATGTCAAACTATGAAGAAAGATACCTGACTGTAAGTGTTATAAATCAGCCTACCCAATTTCTTTAGATATGTAGCAATACCCTCCTGTGAGAGGAATTGTAAGAGCTTATTTGTGCCTTGAGAAATTATGGAAAGGAGTTTGCAGCTCCTTGCACGGCCAACCATTTCTCATGATCAGTATGCAAGGCTCTGTCTCTCCCTGATATTCTGGGGAGTTTTTAGAGAACACTTTTCCTTTTAGATATACCCCATGGATCTACCCATCTGCATGCATCAATCTGTATTCCCAGATGTTGTACTGTGCAGTCTCCACATGGAGATCCTGTGAAAAGCTCCATGTTCTCCTCAATATCTAACTTTGACAGCAAAATATTTCTCCTAAATTTTTCATGCTCGGCTGCTCTAAAAATACTACAGAAATACCTATGAGGTATTATTTGTGCATAATGAGTATGAGAATCTGCAGCTTTGCTTAACCATGCTTAAGTTGCTAGAAAAGCTAACATTTGCATATTTCTGTATCTGTTATCAAAATATTTCCCCTCTGATCCTTAGTAGTATGATCATCCTAGAGAAGAAAGACAAGCAGCTGAGAAATTTCCTACAGAAAAACAATGTTTTACAAACTGGAAGTACAAAAGCTCTTCAATTTTCATTAAAGAGAGAGGCAAAAATACTGAGTGCAAAGAACTGAAGCCATAATTCATGGGACCAAAAAGGCAGAAACTTTAATCAGTAGTGAAAAACACATTCCTTCAAGAACAGGGAATCTAAAAACGAAAAAACAATAGACAGAGATTTCTGGTTTAATGCGATCAAGTCCTACAGCTAAATCCACCAATCCTACCTTTCTTCATCAGTTACATTTCTCATTCATTTACCTCATTAACCATTAAGAGAGATTCAGTAAGGTTCATGGTCTCTAATAAAAGGCCTTCTAAACAGACTTGATTTAATTTGCAGACAAGCTTTATGATTTAGCTGTAATGGACTTCCTATTTGAGATAATATCTTCCCATTTTATCCCATTGCAAAAAATAACTTACACGCACTTGTCTAAATTCCATATAAATACCTGATTTTCTAGCACTTCAAAAATTATGATGAAGCTGTCCATTAAACTTAATAGGCTTTTCACAGTGTTAGAGGGCTCAAATGCAACCTGAAGAAGAAAGCGCTGCTCTAGAATGTTGGTATTTGCTATTCTGCAGAGAAATTGTTTTCTTAATCCCTAGGGGAATGGCTGAGCTAGTTGGAAATAGTGAACACAAAAGGCATAACTGAGAAGTGCTAATCCATGGTATGAACAAGTAAATTTGCCAAAAAGAGTCCGAGTGAGAAACACCGCTTCATGACTGGCTACTGAGGTGTTTGGATCCTCTGTGACAGATGCAGCCCCTTTCCACAGCAGCTGTTAAGAAAGCTCTCACAGGTGATGCAGTGGAAAGACTGAAAGCAAGTAGGCTTCCAAACAAAGAAAGCATTTTCCTTCAGCATAACTGGATTGATGTTCAGAGGTAAAACACAGAGGAACCACCTTTATCCAGCTATTCACATTTCAGTACACACTGTCATTATTGTCTCTTCTCTCTGCTGTCCACATCAGTTCCCAGTCTCACTTTCTGATCTCCATTCTCCACACCCACAGAAGATGTCCTTTACTCAGGTCCTCCCTTTCTCACTCCTAATTAGACCCATAATTTTCTTTCTGGAGGTCCCAATAGCAATCAAAATATCTTTCTGTTAAGCATTTTCCAAACACATACAAAAGGTATACCGTGTGTTGAATAAGTCAGCAACCAAATATGAGAAAATAAAAGCAGGAGGTGGAGAAGAGTGAGGCATGGTAAAGAGGGTTGTTCAGCTAAACAAGTTGGCAAAAGGTAGATAGAGAGAAAACTGGGAGATACAAAACTGCCTCTTTGAACTCCTGAGACAACATTCTTGTCCCCTATTTTCATCCACATTCCCATAAAAATATTTAGGGAAATGGTTCAGCCATTGTGAAATGGAAAAGGAACTTCAAGACTTGTTTCCCAAAGGAATACAAAGAAAATGAGGCCAACACAAACTAATCTCAATCAACATACCATACTCTGAATGGACATGGTCAGTTTCTTAACTATATGGGCCATATAAAGTCATTTTATCAAACAACATTGTCTGCAGAATGAGTGAGTGAGAGTGACTGCTTCAGTCTTCCTCAGGGTAGAGCTAGGTTCACAGATACATTTGGTTTCATAGGTAATAAATGCCAGTGGCCCCTAAAGCCCCTGCTGTCTCTCTTCCTCTTGCCAACTTAAAAAAAAAAATTAAATTTGCTATGCTATCAGATGTCTCTGATGCACAGTTGCACAGTTCTGACTATTCAGATTGAAAGGAAATTTCAGCACTGCTAAAATTTGTTGTCATTTGAAATCATAATTCTTTAAAAATTTTTCATATATAATTAGCATTTAGAGAAGTTATATTTTCTGATCTATTTTCTTTTCTTGCAGAGGAAATCTTATTTTCAATTTAGAATGTTAGTCTGAGGTTTCTATAACTTTATTTATTGTCATTCTGGTGTATTAAAAACTTACATTAAATGAAAATGCAAAACAACCAAAAAAACCCCTAAAATGTCACTCAATCAAAATTCTGACATTGTAAAACAAAATTTCAACATCCTGTCTTCCTCTTAGAGTAAAACTTGGTTTTCCTTATGGAAATTTAAATCAAAATTGATATATTGTTCTATACCTACTCTTAGACAATTATTTATTATTGACAAAAGTCACATCTGACAAATTTTGGACAAAGTCTAATCCAAAATTAGTAGTAGAGGCTTCTGTTGCACAGTATTGACACTTGTGCCCTTGAAGAATAGCATGTTTCTTTTCCTTATGACTCAGAATACAGCAGTTATTTACAAGCTCCTGAGCTGAGCTCTATAATATGCATTACCACCTCAGAGGTAAAAAACATGGAAAAAAGCAGCAGCTGTTTAAAGCTCTTGTGTTATTTTCTTCTCATCAATGATCTTTTTTTTCACAGCTCTAAAACCATATTTCCTGGTTTGGGCATCTATGCATAGAAGCTGTTTTCTAATATTAGTGGTAAATACATGATGCTTTTACCCAGGGCTCCTGGCAAGTTGCCAGTGTGGTTCTCTGTCCTGCAAGTACAGCACATCCCTGGTTCTTCAGCCCTTCTTGTATACATTACTTTTTACCATAAGAAATACCATTGTATGGTGTTTGTTCTTTGTGGTATCAAAGACGAAAGAATAGCTAAGCTTTCGTCAGCAGCCTCTCTTGCTGACACCTTACAAGAAAAGACAATTTTACAAATTTCTAGAAGAAAATAGGATCTCAGAAGAGAACATTTCCTGAAAGCAGTATAATTTGGTCTTGATCCTGTGATGACTTCTCATGTGAATGGCAGCCTTGAAGTCAACATTTAGACAGAATAGGACTGCTTTGCATGAGATAAATTTGAAGATGGATGATCATATGACTATGTACACTACTAAGGCAGGATTTTCAAGGCAGCCTGAAGTACTTATGCATCTAAAACCAATCAAAATGCATGACTTGGCTCCTACTTCTCTAGGATGCCTTGGAAATAAAAATAAACAAAAAAATTATTACCCTTTAATTAAATATCTTAATTACACCTAATAACAATTATTGTAAACATTAAAGGTTGCTGTCATACTTCCTTTCTAGACTTTTATAGTCTCATATGGAAATCTTACCTATGTTGTAAATTTTTGTTCTTCTGTAAAAGATGTATTACAAATTAGCCTGAGAAAAGGTGATGATATCATTTAGAAAAATTAATTTAAATAACAGATGAGAATAAAATTAATATTCTTGAATTGTCATTCTCTCTAATTCTCTGCTGTAAAATTTGTAGGATTTAACTGGAATGGAATTTATTTTTCCTTTTTTTTTATCAGGCCAATGATTTTGTGTCAGTTCTTTGCCCATATCAGAATGAAATTCATCACATTTCAGAGGTCTAGAAGCTGGATATCCAAGTCCAAGCTATTCTCATTCCCCTAACAGTCAGTAAAGAGACATAGGCATCCCTAGAGGGCAGTTTATCTGATCCGTCCTAGACACCTATCTTAGAAAGAGATGAATTGCTGTCTGGAGATGGTATTTCTCTCTATTGACTATTAGAAGAGAGTGTAGTAACTGTCTTAGTCACTTTGTAACTTAGTTACCATGTTAGATGCCTAAACCAGGGCAGATGGATCTGTCTTTAGGTGACGTTTTTACTTTCACTACATGCCAGGTTCAAAAGAGCATTACAGGCAAATCGATGTGTTTGTCTGCTGTCCCACTTTCTATATATGTACATGTGAACATCTGTTTTGGAAGCTAATGAAAGTATTTCTTCAGATTCTTTCCTCAAAGTTGCTTTTAGCAATTTCTCCATATATAGTAAATGCCAGATATCTGTTGAGATATTCTGTGCAAATGCTTGCTTGCCAGTCCTTGGAAACCTGTTGTATCATGAGTTCCCAGTCTTCACATTAAAGTAGCATAATGCCAAGGTACATGTACATGCAAGCAAGGAATGTGATAAATGACAAAGTGCCAAAGGAAAAGAAAAAAAAAAAAACAAAACCGCAAGGGAAGATAAATATTTTTTTTTTATAAGAGAACACAGAGTGTTAGAGGCTGAAATCTTTCAAAAGCAAGGGCACTACACTAAAAATGTTCAGACATTGGAAAATGAGTAACATGAGGTTTTGACAGTTAAGAGACTGAAGTGAAACATCTCAAACGACGTTTATGGAGTAACTCATTAACTTTTCTGCCTGTTTTAAAAGGTTATATGCATTGTTGTACTACTGGCCTTTCACATCTGGTGCTTAAGGTTTAGAACTCCCCTGCTCAGCTTTCATGACTCTAAAATCTTGATTACAGCAGTTATGTTAAAGTAGGGAAGGGAGTAAAACGTGCCTGCCTCAAACCACCCATAGGGCTTTATAAGCAAAAGAGAAAG
>VXBW01006622.1:395182-546518 GCA_013400375.1 Thinocorus orbignyianus | reverse complement strand
AAGGTAGAGGTGGGGGGAGAGGGGGGGGGGGGGGGGGCAGGGAAGATGGTTTAAAGCAGGGGGCAGAAATAAGAAATTCAGTCTTTGCCATGATCTTTCACATATAATATTTAAAGTTGTGCAACACTTCTTTTCAATTGCTCACTTCTTTTCTCAGTTTCATTTTGTTCTACTGTGTCTGAACCAGAATTGAAAATATTAAATGACTACCAGTGGGACCACAAATGCTTCTATATCACTTGCAGTGTCATCTCTTCTGCAACCAAGTAATGACCACAAAAGACTAAAAGAAATCCAGTTTGAGGAGGAACATAACGTTTGTCAGTCTGGGGTCTTCAGATGTCAGAAAACAGCTTGCAAAAGCACTAAAAAAAAAAAACCGCCAACAAACCAGCTCCCCAAATATATCCATAGATTCCCATGCCAGGAGCAAGCAAACACAAACAGGCAAAGGGAAGCACAGGCGATAAATAAGCAGAATTAATTCTGCCTTTATTTCAGACTGAAAGAAAACCGTTGTAGCAATGCTACAGAAGACGTTGCGTTGTGCTTCCAAAGAGCTGGGAGGCAGGAAAGAGGCATTTTTAAAAAGGTTGGAAAGCATTGTTCTAATTAAATGGGCTGAACTGGTGCAGGATGTTGTATTTATAATGTTACATTTAGATGTTGGTTAAGTCTGCTCTAGAAAACTTACAAAGATTGTGATTCCACATGGTAGTTTGTGTTGTTGATTGTCTCTTGCAACATCTTACTGAAAGCATTTTCATGGCAACAGGGTGGTTTCTTGCTACACTCATAGAAAATAGAGCTGGTAGAACTCTATGTTTAATATAGAAATTTTGTACACACTGAAAGGTTGTTGCTGTAACTATTCTTGCCTCTGCATTCTCTCTCTGTCACCTGGGATCCCCTTTTTTATCTATATAAAAAAAAATAAAAAAAATTAATTCTTCAGACTTTGCAAAAAGGAAATCAATAAATCTTTCTTCTTTGCCAATATTATTCTGTAGATTGCCTCTGGCCTGTCTATATATTTTCGAAGATTTGGTACTCAAAACATCCCTTCTGAAACTTCCTCAGTTCCAAAAGGGGTGGAATAATTACTCCCTTGTCTGATATATGAGAGTCATTATTAACACAACCCAAATAAAATTTACAATTTTTACAATAACATTGCTATATTGACTCATGTTTGCTGGAAATCCACTCTACCACTTCACTTATTTTCTGCAGTGCTGATGACTCCCACATCTTTCCCAGTCTCTATTTGAGAAATTGTTTTTTCTTTAAGCACTACAGGCTTTTACTCAGCAATGCAGGTACTAATCTTGAAGTCCTTGAAATTTAAAAACAGTACTCCTGTTGTGCCATTCTAAATTCATCTTGCATCTTTACTTCAAAAATGGAAGGAAGACTCAAGTCCTGTACCAGATTGCTGAATTTCTGTCTTTATTCCATAGACACAGCTAGTGCTTACAGTGAACTCTGGTGAACTGTTGCAGGAAAGAAAATGTATTACCACATTCACTGACTTCAAAGCCATAGGTAGAAATATCATTTGCTTTTATTTAATTTCCAAACTATCAATTTTTGAGTAGTCTTTTTAATTCTGGGAAGTGCCCTGGAGTACTCATAACCACTCTCAGGCTGCAATAGGCCTCTAGTTTTACAAGTGTACCAACTGCTCCATTGGAGAGATTAAGAAATATATTAGTCTGAATAGGCTCCCCAGTAGAACCTGACTGGAAGTGCTCTCTTCATCTGGCAACAGACTTCTGTGGTTTACCAGCCTGTTACACACCCTTCTTATGGTAATATATAGCCCTAGTTTTGTTATGTTGTCTTCTAACACACACTCATAAATAGAATAAGGCAATATGTTCTGTTATAGCTCTCCCAGCAAGACATTAACGGAATTAAAATTTTAGCTTCATATACTGTGAAAAGAGCAGAGAAAATGGGTGCCTGACTTCCTTCATAAGTGAAATATAAACGACATAGTGAAATTCAAGTGAAGTATAAACACACATCTAAAGCCAGAGTAGCATTTTAAAGAGAAGGTCAGTGGGCGTTTCTAATTATTTGTGAACACTTGAATTTTGGTACTACATGAAGGAGGAGCTAAATGGAAAAGTTTATGTATAGTGTAATATTGTCTGATCTACTTTTGTCTCATTTCCATAAACTCATTGCCTGGCATCGAAAGCTTCATTTGCAAATGGTTGTTCCCACTGTATGTAAATTTTTTTTTGCAACTTTGTTTATCTCTACAGGCTGATCTCTGTGATCTTTCCAGCACATTTGGAAGCAGCTGACAATGTAGTTTCTACTATCTAAATGTCTGTGTTTCCAAACACATTTTGTCCATTTTAATAGCACTCTCTGCAACTTTCCTACTTTGTGCTTTTATTCTCTTAGATTTTATGGGTTAATTGGGTTCATCTGAGCTCAGTGTTTAGATTGAAGATCTCCAAGAAAACAACCAGGTGTTACAGGGAGAAATAGTGATGAATCAGTAGGGTGACCTCTGATAGCTTGAGAGCCAATAGCGTGTTTTTATAGTGCAATGTGCTTTCTTATAAGATGATAGAGGTACTAGTTATATACTATCATTTAATATCTAGTAATAGTTCTGTGAAAATAGTAATATCGCTTCTACTATCCTTGACAAATTGTGGTGTGATAATTGCATTGTACTAACTTATATTGTTCTTGCGTGTTCATAGGAAAACATATTTTTTCAATGTCCATTCTAAATATTATGTGTGGTTTTCTATTCAACAAAATGGTTAATGTGAATCTTTAGCAAGCTCCTAAATAACAGTTGTAGAATTCATCCAGGTAGACTGACTTGCTCCACCTGATGTGCTACCACATTTCACAAGTTATCCCTCCTACTGGACACAACAACCTTTATTTGACTAAATAATTAAGCATTAAATCACATTTAATTTGAAGGGGTTAGACTAAAGAAGCAGTTTTAATTGTGTATGATAACTATTTTGTCCTCACTATGGCTGACCTTTATGTGGCTAACATTTTTTCAATTATAATGTTATGTTTATTTCCAGTTCATTGACAAAAATATTGAATGCCATATAATGCAACTATTATGTGTATGCACACCAGGAGCATCCTGTTTGATGATTAATCCCCATGGAGAACTGATTTTTTCATTTTCTTAGTTGTTTCTTAATCTCTTTAGTATACACTGTGTTAATATTACATAACACTAATATCTTCACTGGAATGTCAAAAGAGCTAACTATATTGTCAATTATAATAACGCTTGCAGTAGCAAAACAATTAGAATATTCATGTTGACTTCAGAGGCTGAGTTGAAGAAAACAGAAAAGAAAAAAAATTTAAAAATACTATTTACTTATATAAATAAACTTGAATGGTTCTTTTTTCACAAAAATACAATATAAGAAGTGGAAAGTGTAAGAATGAATGGAGAAAAATACGTAGGTTTTCAACTCCATCAGTCCCAGATTCTGAAGACAGTTGCAGATCCAAAGCTTCCCTTCAGGTTATCCAGGGCTATGTCCACCTTTACCGATTGTAACCTTTTCTTAAAGGTTATAGCCCCTAACTCAATCCTTTCATAATGCCTTTTTAACAAGAATTTAGAAGCATACGATAACTGTTAGGTAATAAGATTAGATGTGAATCCATTAGGATGTGTAATGTCTAGACTAGACCAGAGAGACAGAAGAGGTTGTTCAAAGGAACCCAACTCTGTGTGCCACACGAGACATTTAATGACATTTACAATATCCCAGATACCCTCTCTGGTTTCCAGTTACCACTTCAAACCCTCCTGTGTATTCTGAAGATGCTTCATCACTCCTCCTATCCTTGCATTTTACAAACACTACACTAGCTCAGGTGCCATTAGATACCTATGTCTGGACAATTGAAATGAGTTCCAGTGTTACTACAGGTGGAAAGATATATAGGAATTGTAAGTAGAAACACTAAACTACAAAAGTGTTTATTCTCTAATCCAGAATTCAGACTTGAATCTACTATTGATACATGTATTTTTACACGTGTCTATAGTCTGCATTAGCAAGAGAAATCTTTCTTTTACTGTTTACACAACTAAATGTCACTTGAGCATTTTATATGTCCTATTTTGTGTCTAAACCCAAACAAGTATGACTGTATACGAGCTCTTCAGTACTGCATGCAATCAACTTTGGAAGTCTTATTCAGTTCTGGGTTTAGTCAACACTGCCTTCGGCATACAAGTTTTAAAAGAAAACTGAGAAATAAAATAAATAAATTACGAAATAAAATAAAACAAAACAATATTTTCTAATTACATGAAAATTATGGCCTAATGGGTGAAATTGTCAGGGACTATCTTCCCAAAAGTCATGCAGATTTCTCAAAATAAGACAGTGCAAGGAACTCCGGCTCAAAACTTCCTACCTGATAAATCTGCATTCCTTAATGCAGAGAACATGACAGTGCTGCTTCAGAATAAAAGTGATATGCTGCTGGTTTCATATGCTTGCATTATGCTCCCAAACATTTTCCAATTACAAGGTTAACATGAGCTGGGCCAAGTCAAATCCTGCTGTGTATATTGACCCAAAGAATTCAATAAGCTTCATTTCATTTTAAAGTTGGTAAGAGAGGGGAAGAAGGTACCAAATTAGAATACATAAGATCAATTAAAAGGTATTTATGTAGCAATCTCAATGGGATTTGTATGAGGCAATAAATTTAGTGCACTGCTTTTCTTAAGAAAACTATGTTATTTGCCTACGTAGAAAACATGGAATCATGGAATAATTTAGGTTGGAAGAGCCCTCTGTATGTCACCTTATCCAGTTCCCCCTCTCAAAGCAGAACTAATTAGATCAGGGACCCTTCTCCCATAGGGCTCAGTGAGAGATTTGTCCGTGGCTTTCAGAACATCAGGATGGCTCCCTTCACTTCTGAAAAAAGCTTCCACTCACCGCAAAGAAAAAGAAAAATAACGACCCCTGAAATTTTACCTTCTTAAAAATTGCTGAGACAAATTCGTTAGTGGATTACACTAATCATTATGCCAGGGAATTATATCCATGAAGTCCCTAACCTTGTTTCATATTATCACAACTGCTGCCCTTTCAATGATCCACTCGAGTTAACCTCTGAATTACAGGATCACATCTCCTTAATTAAAATATTAAATGACTAAATAAAAAAAAGATGTAAATCTTTGTATTCTTTAATTAAATGAAAAAGATTCACCAAGTGTCTAAAGAAACACATGACTATCCCTGGAAGAACTCCAAGATATCACATGTGAAAGGGGAGGGGCTGGGCGATAATTACTTTTTTTTTTAAGAGAAAGTACAGATATTGGAACTGGCATTAGGCCAGGTTCCACCACACCTCCACGTGCTGAATAACAATTCTAAAATAATTCCATCAAACTAAAGTATAAAGCCTTTGTTCAAATGGTATCCTATTCAAGACCTTATAAATTAAGGATTACACAGTATACAAACTGAGAATGTGTTTTCTTGTCTGATACAGAAAGAGTACCCATCATCAACAAATATAGAAGCTGGATTCTTTGAGTCCTCAACCATTAGCTCCCTTCACTGTTGAAAAATATTTTTTCTGCAGCATTTTGGAAATATGTGGTTTCAAATAGGTCACCAATACCCTTAATTTTAATCTATAAATATTAGCAGTCTGTCCAGAGAGCTGCTTTCAAATTGGTGGTTATTCAAGCTTTTCTATTTAAATTGCAATCCCATTTCTTTAATAACAATATTGCTACTGGAACAATTGTGCTATTTATACCATAATTTTGGTTTCCTCATAGGTTTTTCTTGATCCAGTACCTTGCAATTCAAGGCTCGATTGCATGTCTCTTTATGTGAGACCCTTTTTCAGAGTGTGAAAACTTTTTTCAGTGCTGATTGCAAATTTAGCAAAATAAGACTCCAGACTGTACAGGTGAGAGCTGAGACAATGTGCTGGGTGTGAATTTGGTACAACTTTCGGTTTACTAAGTGACCTCAATATTTTCAGGGTTATATACAAACTCCTTCATAAAAATGAGGACCTAAGGGTTGGTTCAGGCTAAGATGGACACAGACACAGGGATAAATTTCCACATGATAAAGTAAATCTTTGAGTACCTCAGCTCTCCTGTGATAACTGCTTGACATTCATCTCCCAGCAAAGCACATGGTAGGTAAATTCATGTAAGGCTTCAAGCCCAAGCAATTATAGCAAAGTTCCCAGAAGTTCTGAAGTTTCGTAGCCCACCCTACCTTCTAACAACTCAGCCCCGTACCTACACTCAGAGGTGTCTGTGGAATTCGAGTTATCTCTAAATTGGGTTGAAAATAGACTTTTTAGATTCTTAATTACTGAAGATATACATCAGACACATGGATGCCTCTGCAGATCTAGTCTGAAGTGCCTAACATGTACATATTTGCATACATATTTATTTGTGTATACGTACTTGATTTTATGGGGGGACACATACAATGCGTCCTCATATTTAAGGGAGCTTATAAATTAGTAGCTTAGCTGGGAATTGGGTAGAGATATTCAAGGTTTGGCGAATTCATCTCATCTTCACTAACCAGTGTGTGGCTTCTGAAATATCTGTTGGTAGATAGGGAATGATTTGACATAAAAATTGTTTTGAAAATACGTCCAGTTCTAAGATTAGGAGGTATGAAAAAATGCAGAAGAACGAACTAGTAACAAGGAGTATAACAACATGTTCAAGGTTAAGTAAAGACGGGAGACAAAACATGCAACATATTCCTTGTAGTATCAACAGACAACTCAACGTCTCTACTATCTAAACTATATTGATGGAGATATTTGCAACTCCAGTATCGCAAATATTTATTGCATCTAGTCTGTTCTGTCAGGCATTAAATAGCATTCCCATTCTCATTTTCAAGAACTATGCCTAATCTTTGTTTACACTAATGCTTCCTTTGTTGACTTTTAACAATTATGTGTCATTGACAATTGTTTATTGTTGTTTAATTAGGAGGTGGGTTATTCCCATGTTTTAATGATTACTGTTCAACAACTTGACAGAAATATTATTCCCAAAACCACAGAGCACAAATTGGTTTTGATTTATTTTACTTAATCTTGTTATGACTGTATTATAAGATCTCCAAATTATATTTTATTTTATTTTATTTTTTATTAGTGACAATATCTCACAGTTCCCGCTTGGTAATGCATACCAAAGGAAATAAATATAAAATGCGAATGTTATTGAATTTTGTTCCTTTAAGAAAAGAGAAAAGTATTGGATAACAGAGCAAATAAGTACAATAAACTCATCAGCACTGGCTCCAGAGCTGATTTCCAGTTTGCAAATAAAAAGGGGGTTTTTGCTGCATTTCTTTTTTTTCTTAATCATCCAGGTAGACTAAAACTGGCCATAATCTGTTAAGTATGTTCTCATTATTAGAAGTAACTCTTGAAACAAGAAATTATTGATAATGAGCAACTTATAAATGCTGGTTGTTTTATAGAGAAGGGCATGCCATGCACCCTTATTAGCCAATGCAAACACTCACTTTTCTGTCATGAAATATTGATGATCACTAAAATAATAATGAAGAAGAACTGCATAAGCTAAAATTTGCATGAGATAGAGAAGCAGCCATTTTCCCATGCAGTATTTCATGTAACAACTGAAAAAATTGGATTGAAATAAATATTGTATCTTGATCAGGTGGCAAAGGAATGTATGTAAATTGGTTATCTCCTGTGCATTTCTGACAATACATATTTCTAATATTTTATTTTTTCTGGAAAGGGTGTTATTGTCATGGTCGTCCTTTAAACTATAAATCTTGTCAAAATAAAGACACGTTAAAAGGCAAAATGGAAAGAAATAATAAAATCTAGAATTCAGGAAAAAAAAAAGAAAAAAACTGAAAAAATCAACTGAAAATTCAGGTTTATAAACATTTTCAAAATTTAAGTATTTGGTTGCCCTGCTTCAGAATTCACACTTGGAGAAAATCCAGTGAAATTCTATAAATCTTTCATTAAAGAAGTCCTGACTAAAAATGTATTCTCACGGATCTGAACTGAATTCAGTTTTTGCCCAAATTAATAGATCTGATGACCAGCTTGCTCTGGTTTTTAAAGTCCTTTACTCTAGAACAGACTGCTCACTGCCTAGAGATGCCAAAGGTGCCGAAATTTATCTCAGAGCTGGCCTTGGGGGTTTTGTTCTGTTTTGAACTACATTACTGGAATAGGGATGTTAATTTACCTGGAATACTTTGAGTATTAAGAGCCTGAGTACCCTGTTATGGAAATATTGGCAGTATTGGGGTGTGAAACCTCAAAGCCTGGTGCCTCTCTGGCTGGGATGACCTAGCAGAAAACAGAACAGGACTATATCAGAACCCTGACTACCCTTTGTTAAAATATTTTTTTGAGCAGCACGTTTTTGTGAAATGCTTTGCTTTGTTGACTCAGCCATTTCTGACAGACTGATGCTGAAACCAAGAATTTACAACCCAATCTAGTTATCACCACTTGATTACATCTAAAGCATTTAAGGAATCTGCCTTGCTCCTCTCTGGTGCTTCCGGAGGTCATGCAAGACAGCTTGTCTCATTCTTAGCAGTTTCCTAGAGTTAAAGAAAGTAGCTGCAGAGAAGAAACACAATTTATAAAATGTGAAAAAGGCATTTAGGGTTGTTCACATACTTGAAGAATGACACTAAGCAATAATACTTCAAACGACCGTAATGCAGTGTGCACCAAAATGTGATTAAGGATAAATGAATGTGGCAAATGAAAGCTTCACCTTTCCTTTTGAGGACTGTGCACCTTTCTAATAGTAAAATGTTTTATATTATAGTTGTTCTAAAATGTCTTCTTACTGTATATTTCAAAAACAGTTCTGGGGACCTTCTGTTAGGTTTGAGATTCTTATTTAGTTAGGCCATCTGGAAATTTCAGCTCAGGAGATCAAAACTCCTAAAAATTACACTATGTTGTTTAAGTTTTCTTTCAGTGGTTCTCCATCCACCCCTAAAGTTGTATCCAGATGACATTCTTACTTGTAAAAATTAATTGCAGACATATTATCAACCATTTTGGCCCGGATATCTTTCACATTTCTGGCCAATCACACTCTCTAAATCTAACTTTACGTATCTTCCACATCTTTCCTACTTCTGCTTTCCTTTGTATAGATTATACGGTTCTTTGGATGAAGATTCAATACCTCTTCAAAGAGATTGTGAGTTATTAAGAATCTGGGAACATTGTTAGTGAACACCAGCAGTGACAGAAAAGTACCAAATTGTGGTATACTTCAAGTCATACTAGATTTGACAACAGTAATCTAAGAATCCATTGAGTCAGTAAGCTCCAATATGGACCAGATGGCATAACATTTTTCCATTATCCATGTAAGTGTTACATCAGTTTTTGATGACTCATCATATTCTAGAAATTTATTTTGTTTTCATTAATAAGATATTTACTGTTTTAGGGTTGATGAACAGTTGGCATTCATGAGCATGTGCTATGTGTTTTTACAAGGATAGTTCACGGTAGGGAAAAAAACCAACATCCATGTGATAGATCCACGTGTAACTCTGCCAGATTAGAACATGAAGACACGAGTAGAGTAGTTGCTCTTCCATAACACATCCCTAGAAGGTCCCTAGGGTGAAGAAAGTGCTTTTGATCATAAGGATTACTGAGATACTAGGTGTTCATTTAGATGGTTGCAGATGTAGTTACATCATTTGAATTTGAAAAAAACCTAATGGTGAATTAATTCTTAAGGAAGTGTCATGCTTGGATAAGGGATTCCTCTGCCTATGAAATAAATTACAGAACTCACATTTGCTTTAGTAGTAACTGGACAAGACTGTTGATATGGAAATATAGATGAAAAATGAGGAGTCTTCACTTTCTCACTTTCTTCGAGAGTCTCTTTCTTCAAGAAACATGAAGTCAGCACAAGAAGATTTAATCCCACATATAATAGAAACTGCATGAAGAAGTTTTTGAGAGAAGACTGATATAATTTTGACTCAATTCCTTTTCAGCAAAATTACAAGGAAAAGTCACAAAAGTGAACCACTCCTCTATTTACATATATATAAGAAATGGAAGGAAAAATGTATTGTGTGTAGTATTGCTTAAATATATGAATAGATTATGTACCAGGAACTGGGAAATGAAAGATAAAATGAAACATCTATGATACAATTTAGCTTTTGAAGGATATATCTAGATTCTTAAATATTCCTTCTAAAATTGTCCAAACTATTTATAAAAAAATGCCTGAGCCGCATTTCAGAAAAAAAGTTATATTCTTTTTCAAAACAGTCAGTTTCTCCATTGCCATTTCTTTCACCTTCTTTTTTAACATTACACGTTCTTCTATCACCTTCTATGCAAATATAAACAGCAATGTTTTAGTTGATCAAATTTATTGAAATAATATCTGACAATATTATGCACATTCCATATATGTATGCATTGTATATGTCTGTGTGATATATATCTCCATGAATATCCCTACATATGATGTCAATGATAAATGAAAAAGTAGCTCATTAATCACATCACCTGCCTTGTAGCATTAATCTGTACTCCAGTTCTTTATATTGCATCTGTCTACACAATTGCTTTACTGTTGCCAAGTGTATTTAAGAAAATAATCTATATTCTTTAACCCTAAATTAAAACAATGGGAAATAAGATTAAAAGAGAAGTAAAAAGACTATGATGTTATCAGGTCTGTATCCAGACAGTGTTGTATCAGTGAACAGTATCGTATAGTCCATTCCTAAAATGTTGAAGCCAGTTGGTTTTCTTGTTATAGGGTGGCTAAAACAAGACTCATGATGCAGAAACTAGGAATCTTTTGGTTTGATGTCAGGACCAGATTAAGCTAATTTATTCTTGTTCCAACACTTGAGTTTAAATATGTCTTTTTCAACTTGGTATTTATAACTTCAAGGCATTCATGAAGATCAACTTGTTTCAACTCTAAAAAAACACCATCCTCTATTTAATTTCCCTTTGTAAAACAGGTCTTCCACTTTGTTCTTTCTGGTAGTCCCCTGCTATAATATCTTCCAGTATGAATACTCTTCTCTTGAACACTGTCATCTAAAACTGTATATGGCACTGCATAAAAGATCCCACTAGTGGCTTTGTTATATTTTCCCCTATTTCTTTGGCAGTTCCTTGCCTGATAGATGCTATGGACACAATCGCTTATTCATGATCACATCTCACTAATGGTTTACTGATGCCTCTAGATCATGTCATCACCAGTGAATAAGAAGACCATTTCTAATAAGGTTTGTGGAGTTTTTGGTTTTGTTTTGTTTTCCTTTTTTTTTTTCCCCTATTTATTATTACATGCAAGACCTTTCATTTTTATGTTGTTTTTCTTGCTTACTTAAACAGATCTAATAATTGTTATTCTGAAGGGATAGATACGGTTTCATTCTAAAAATCTGATACAATCATTAAGAATATTTTCTATCGGACTTACAATTTCCAATTACTTCTTGCATTCAGACAGGGACATTATCAGGCCCCTTAATCTTAATGCATACTGTCAGTTAATTGACTTTTTAATTATCCACGTATATGTGTTGGATCACTCCTGGGGATTCTAATTGGTTTACAATAATATTTTTGGTTAAGATGAAGGCCAGATGAATTTCTGAATGTATCTCAGAGGAGGAAGGATTATTATAGGCAGTGTGGGCCATACCAGCCCTAGTTCTTTCAAAAATGTTTCATATTACAGTCATTTACCATTATTCTACTGCACCTTTGGTCTTTGTATATCCTTCTCCTACATGTTCTATATAACCTCACACCAATGCCCAGTGCATCTGTCACATTCCCTCAACAGCACCACGTAAGAGTTCTGTCATGGCACAACATTTACACCATTTATGCTCTTTGATCAAAACCCATAAATTTTAGGACTGTCAAATGTGCCCCAGGAGCAGTTGAGATGAAGTATTACTAAATGTGGATACAGCCAGTCTGATCTGGATTAAGAAACTCTGAGCTGTGTAAACATGAGCAACTCTTCAGAATGTAGTCTGAGGAACAAGGATCACTCCCAGTATTACATCTTTGTCAGCGCAGCTTTTACATTTCGACATTGTCCAGACAACAGTAATTTTTCTCTTATTTTGTGCACCTCCATCAGCCATCTAACCTTCTGACCCACAATCTGCATCCTTGTTTAAGAGGAAAATTATAATTTTAAAGTTAACATTGTCTTTTATCTTTCTGTAATTGTCAATTCCACTGTGACTTCTTTTTTCTTTGTGTGTGGTTAAAGATGATTTGTACTAATTCTTTTGTGAGGTCTAATGCAGTTCTTAGACATTTTTATTTGATCCTAATGTTTTCAAGACACATCTTAATCTATTCTGATTTCCCACAGTATTTTCCAGCAGTCTTTTTAAGGTATTAATTTTCATACAGTCTCTATTCTTTTTTTTCGTATCAGTCTCTTAATATTGAAAATCTTGTTTATAGACTTATTTTGTGTTTAATGTTTCATACATTTAAACACACACAATCCATGTTTTTTCAGTATAAGACTTTTTATTTTTCCAACTGGCTTTCTTCTGTATCACTCTGTTGTTTACTAGAACTATACATAAAAAAAGCAGAAATCCATGTGTTACCTCAGTGACTAATTGGTGGAGAAATCTGTCAAGTATCATGGCAAGGAATATGCTGGATCTACTTTTAACAGTACAATTTGGTCTCTTGTCTGTACTGTGAAGTCAATTATGTTAAAAGGTAATTATTTTAAGTAATTAAAATTGCTTGTGATAGAGTCACCTCACTATAGATATGTCTTTATACATACAGATGGAATAGGGAGAGATAAGGAAGTCATACCAGAACTCCAACTTCTTTTCCATCCTTCAGTGAATATTGACCTAACCTGGTTTACTTTGTTATGTCATCATTTATTTGTTTGCAGTTAGCTGCATAATTAAAGTGTCATGCAATCTTTTCCTGGTTTGCTGTTTGTGGGGTTTTTTTCTTTCTTTTCTTTAGAGTGTCTTCTTAAGTCTCTTCTTCTTCTTAGTTTGACAAACTTATCTACTCTTCCTATTGTATCATATTCATATCTATCATTCTAACATAACTCCCATTCACCAAAAACCATAGAATCATTCAGGTTGAAAAAGACCTTGGGATCATCGAGTCCAACTATCAGCCCCATTTTACAAAGTACTTCCCTACACCATGGCCCCCATGACCACATCTAAACGACTCTTAAACAAATTCAGGAATGGTGACTCAACCTCTCTTGTGTTGAGGTGCCCAGAACTGGACACAATACTCAAGGTGTGGCCTCACCAGTGCTGAGTACAGGGGGACAATCATCTCCCTACTTCTGCTGGTCACACTATTTCTTATATGAGCCAGGATGCCATTGGCCTTTTTGTCAAATGTATGACTTGCAAAGAAATTTGTTGAAAAGAAGAAAAACAGAAAGAGATAGAGGAGTCATCTTACACTTTATAAGCATTTTCATTTCAGGTGTCTACTTGAAATATATGTTCTGCTAGTCATTTCATATTTCTTCAGACATGTAATTCATGCAGTAAATTAGCCAAGTTTTATGTTTTTCTAAATCATCCCTTGCTATTATTTGTGTATCTATTTTTTTGATCCACATGGTCCACCAATTGCGGGTTTTCAGAACCTCTTGGTAAGTTACACAGTAAATTAATTAGGTGTTGAGAAGAAGGGCAGATATCAAAAACTAGTGTCATCTGTCCTCGTTGTTTCCCCCACTCTTACTCTTCATTAACATTTTTGAATGTGTGTGAATGTGAATGAGTCCCTTCCCTTTCCTCTGCCAGTAAAGAGAGAAGAATAGTTTTAAACGGACAGAGTTACTCCTTACCTTTCTATTTGGGATGTTAGCTAGCAAGAACCAGTGGATGAATACATTTATTTAGCTTTGACTAAAGGCATAGCTCCTGGAATTACTGAACAAAGCACCAAATGGAAATATATACAATGACATATATGAAAGATAAGTTTTCTGACAATCAAGTCCTGTTATCTTTGCAATTCAGTAGGAACTGAAAGTATCTAACAAGATCATGGGTCCTTTTGGAAAGAGAAGGAGCAGGCATAACTCATCATGTCTTGTCCTGCAGTGATGCTGTTCACAGATACTACTCAGAGTTTTTAAGCCTGCCTTCATGTATGGACTGAACTCCACTACTTAATTCTGACATCCCCCCCACCTTCAGCACTATGAAGCTACTTCAGTGCCTCTGAAATATTCCAGACATCCACTCAAGGACCACAGATCTGCTTCTCCCATTTCAGGGACAACAGTTTATTTCCCATGCACAGGCTCTCTCTGACATTCTCTGTATACTTCAAAGTGACACAACTAGCAATCTCTTTACCTGAACCTACACACAGGAAAAGAATTGGGGTGCAGGATTTAGGTGTGTAAGGAATATTACTTTTTTTTTCCCATTAACATCAAAGGCACCCAAGATAGACATTGAAGTCTGCATAGACCCTAACCTTGAATAGAGAATATCTTAGGAAAAGCAGCAAAAACCCTTCAGTAGGATTCGTTGAGAGGACCTGCTTGACTATGGACATTAAAAGGGAAATGGAAAAATTTATGAGGTCAGAGAGTACTTATTGAGAAAGACCTATTCTGAGAAAAATCACGTAGTAGACTACATAGGCATGACTCAAGGTGAAGTAGTCACTCATTGGATTCAGAATATGAGTAACTGCTAATGGAGGCTTTTCAACACAAGGTATGAGTCATCTAGCCAGACTTAGGCACCTGAGACTTAAACATCTGAATCTAACGAAATTACTTAAGCCACTGTGGAGATTCAAAGGATAAAACACGTTTCCATAGTACAATCCATTTTAAGATAGGCATCTAAACTGGGGCAGACAGAACCCATACATTCACTTTTTGGACTATGAAGGGAACTTACACGGACTGAATTAGGTAGAGATGTCCGGCTAGTAGATACCTAAAGCTAGGTGTCTTAACCTAGGTGAGATAAATTCCACTGTCCCACAAAACTTGAGATATGAAACTGAGATGACTGCAGTAGGTCCTTTGTCATCTCTGTGTGGGAAGGTGTGTATTTCTCATCACTGACAACGGAATAGGTAGAAGGTACTATGCTTCTACATCGAGCATCTGATTTAACTTTTGCAATCCACAAAAAGACGTAGATAAAAGACTACAGGAACAGAATTGACAAGTCTGAACTGGAATCCTCCCTTCCATACACACTAAATAACAGGAGGTTGCACCTTAGAGAGGACTTCAAAATATCCAGCAATATAGGAATGAAATAGTTCATGTATCATTTATCTAATTTGTTCTTAGTGCAAAAGCACATGTCTCTAGTGGAGACCAACTCTAAGATCACCTCCATTTCCTCACTAGTATCTTCTGCTGTGCTACAGACTAATTAAATTATTTCCTCTATGGTTTCACAAAATTACTTTTCTTTTTCCTTCTTCCTTAGTCCAATTTTACATGCATGTTAACATTGAGGACATCTGCCTGGGATGTGTATTTGGACTTGTTCAGGCTAAGAGGAACACTGCTATTCCCCTTCCATGGGAAAATATGAAAGGTGTGAAATGGAGCAAGAATGCACATTTCTACCTATTACTCAGAGCAGCTAGAACATATAGGTGAGAAAATTTTGAAGTTTTCCTACATGAGTGTCCATATCTTAATAATGAGTTTCATCGAGAAGTGAGTTGGCTGCACTGGTATTGTCCACCTTAGTTCTCAGAACCTGAGTTGCCTGTTCCCATACTGCCTCCACAGGAAAGTGAGTTGGAGCAGGCAGATAGTAAAATGCCACAAATGGGAAAGCCTTGAATAAAGAAGCTATCGTGTGCTAAGCAAAGCACTAGTAAAGAGTGCAATTCTTTCAAAACAGGGTGGAGCGTTTCCGTTTTTTCCAGCTTCTCATTGTTTTATGTGACAAAATGTCTTTAATTAGTTTAGCAAAGGCTGAGATAATGTCTGTGCTTGGCAAATGTGCTCTGCAATGGCCTAAGGGCTTCTCTGTGGTGCTGAGTAACTTCAGTTCCTGTGAATGCTCAAGACTGTGCAAACTGAAACCTCTATCCTAGGCAAGTGATGATTGCATCATTACTAAGCAGTTAATTGCTTTCTCTTTTATCTTAGCTGGATCATGGTTTTTTTGAAGGTTTTATACTTTTTGCTTTCTCCCACTTGTCTGTTTAAGTCTTGAATAACAGGCTCCAGAATATTTGCAGGCTTTTGACCACCTTCTTCCTGGGAAAGCAAAGACAGAATGTGTAGTTAATTGTTGTCTTTGGAGTAATGATAAATGAATTATCTGCCTGGGTTCCTGAAGAGGATGGTCTTCCTAATGCACAAAGAATTTCCAGGTGTGGGACTTTGCACCTTGTAATGTATTCACACTTCCTCATATGCATGTTTCCAGGAAGCAGATTACAGCAGCAAAAGTAGAAAATGAAGCAAGACTGCTGTAACTCAAATAATGTGGGTTTTATTTTTAGGTTGTAACCTCCCTTGTTTTCATTTTTCCTGCTTTGAAAAATACTGATGACTTGTGCAGTCTTGAAGACTAAACTCCTTTCCACATTTTAGACCACATAAGAACCTCAGCACACCCATACCTTTTAAGGTATGTGAACTGCATTTGACTTTAAATAGCAGTATTAACTATTTTAAGTTATGCACATGCCAAAATGTTCCACTAAATCAGACTCCATTGGGAGAAGTGTAAGTTTTAAATATACCTTTCAATTTAACATAAAAAATCGTTAAAAAGATCGTATTTGCATACCACAAACATACTTATGCCATCACCTTGATATGATGGATTAATTTTCCATTAAGAGAAGCAGAAGGAAAAAATCTTTCACAGCCTTACTCCATACCACCCACCAGGATCTGTTTCTGTGATTGCTAAATTAATTGGACAATTTTGCCCTTCATTTTAATGAGAATAGAAACTTACTTTTAGAGAATGATAAGATACATGATATAAGAACATACTGATGTGACTTTAGGGTTAGGCCTGGGTGTTGTCAAGCTCTGCCAGATGCAGGCAGTAGTCCCTAAATTGTCCAAAACCTTCATATTCCCTAATCTTCTCACTCACAGTCATCCATTTCACATCATCCATCTACAAACCCTTGTACCTTGTGTCTTACTTTTCCAACCATGCAACAGTACTTTCCCTTTGTTTTGCATACCATATACCTACTAATCCTTTGGGTCCTAAAAAATACAACTGGTTTCCAAGAAACAAGTTTAGCTGAAAAGCAAAGTGCTAAATATCAAACAGGCAGATGTAGAAGTTGCTGCATCTTACAGAATCATACTAGCAAAGCCACATCAAGTACAATGAACAGCCTTGGATCCATCATAAAGGATAACAGAAGAATTTTAACTCTGTATGGCAAAGAGTATGCTACTTATTGTGAGGCTGTCATATTGCAGTCAGTATACAGTAATTTTAGGATAGGGAGATTTGGAAAAGCCAGGTTTGGAGGTTTAGAAATAGGATCAGCCTTGCTCGAGGTAGTTATGTCTTTCAACAGTTACACTGATTGTTTCCAAACACATGTGATGAATTCTTTCTCCTGTACCACAAAACCAGTGTCCCCCATAACCTTTTCTTTATTTAATTGAACTGCTATTTTATAAAATTTAAACATACAATTGTGTTGGAAGTGCCGTTAGGAGATGTAAACAGAGCACAGGTGAGATCAAAAGGGTTGCCTACAAAGACCTAAATCAGATTGAACGGCCTTTATTTTACACGGACTCCCGAGTTTGTAATGAAGATAAGTGGGAATGCGTGTATATGAAATATTCCCTTAAAATGTAGTCAATATTACATTAACTTCATTAACATTCAGATGATGCCTACAGTTTAAGAGCACTTTGAAAACCATATAACAGTTAACGCTATTACCACAGTATAATGTTGCCCATTAACTTTCAAAAAGTTATTTAGAAACAAATAGCTATAAGTATTTTTAATTTTTTTTTTTTTCATTCTTTAACACTTTTTTGTTGTTGTTGTTTTGGTTTTGCCTTGCAGGAGACAAGAAGCATCATCTTTATGGGATGGATTAGAGCAGTCCTTAATTTTATATTGTTTCACTCTTATGTACTATTAGCATTTCAAGTGTAAAGCTATTTATAGAAAATTAAATTTTGCTTAAATACACTCAACCTTGCATGACAGATGATAGAGATCTTTATCATAAGACAAAAGAATAGTAGCAATAAGAAAAAAAAATCTTAGAAATTACTAAGAAAAGTCAAATGCTTTAAGGATAATTAGAGCCTAATTAGAAATAGAGATGCTATCAGTATGATAATAGTTGCCATTTTATTCATGCCAATGCATAATTTCTCTCAGTGACAGAATGTGGTTCTATCTTGAAAGCATGCACTCACAAATTGCTCACAGCAGTTAGTGGTTGAATTAGTAAAATAACTGTGTTTTGTTTTCCGTAACTAGTTGTCTTCTGAGTACTGATCTGATCTTTTAAATTGATCATGGGGAATATTTATAAAAATTAGCATCAGTTGCTGGAGAGTTTGTTATGAGACATAATTTACATTTGAAATAACATTTTAAATAAATAAAGCCACCTTGATATCATAGTTATGCTAGAGGTTATAGAAGAAAATAGGAAAATTCATTACCAGAAAAACATTTGAAAATACTTTGGAAAATGAGAAAAGGGTAACACACACCTCTTGCGGTGTCTTTTCCTGACTCTGATCTACTAGACATCGTAATTGTATTTTTTAAACTGTCTTTGGCTAATATAAGTTTACCTAAAACAACATTTTAAAAGTGATATCTTGAATGTCAGCATATTACTGCTTAATGCTCTTATTCATCTATTAACCGTAGGAGATTAATTATATTTGCTTACAAAGTGGAAGATTATGAAATTTAATTATAATTTTTTTAATAAATGAGGATCCAGGAGCAACCATGAAAACACAAAAGAGAAATGGTTAAACACTCATTTTGCAGGCCACTTGCCCACTTGCAAACATGGAAGGTAGCCAGAGGACTGTCATTTCTTTATATTTTCATAAAATTGTTACAAACCAGTATAACTCTTTTTCAGTCAATAAATTTAGCTTTATGTAGAGTGAAAAACCATGGAGTTATTTTCTTTTATAATAAGCACTAAGTAATAAAATTTGCTCGTTGTTTAGAAAATGTCACCAAGAAAACACTCGCAGCAGTGCAATGGGTGTCGAAAGGACTAAACTCTTGTTCATTTTTGTAGCTGTAATGACCTGATTTTAGTGCAATGTGTTAACACAGCTCTTAATTCTCTGAAATTTCAGGATTCCCCTCTAAGTCAAAGGCAATCTCCCCCAGCACTCAGGAGTAACTAGAAGAGGTAAGAATCACGCTTTCCATAACTGATAACCAATAGTGAAATCACGCATGATAATTTTTATTATTTCCAGTCAGGAATTTCTAGCAAAAAAATGCTGCTTTCAATACCTGTCACTCCAACGACATAAGATCCAGCTAGGCAAAACATTCCTATTAATGAACCACTAAGAATAACATCTAGTGACTGTGCTAGAACTATGCATCACTCTTTAAAAAATATCAAAGAATTAAATCCCTCAAAAAAACCCACTTTATGTATTGACTTTACATGAAAAACCACCAGTTGAGAATTCTACTCTTTCTTAAAGTTTCAGAACAACTTCATTCATATCAAGCTTTTTTTTTTTTTTGCTTTTTTTTTCCCCCCCCAGCAGCATAGAGTCCCCCAAAAGTTATGTTGCTTTCAGACATTATGTGACTTCACAGCGACAGCCTTCAGTTTGGTTAATCTGCAAGTGAGCATGGTTTCTTTTAAATAAAGATGCTACATTATTATCTCCATTGTTCTTATCTAGATCACTTACTTCATAGAGACTTGAGTTAAAATCTTGCAAAAAATGCAACTGAGTGAGCTTCCCTGAAGAAGGACCTTTGCTTTACTTGAAATGGATGGTCATTGATAACTTTATTTATCTCACAGCTGAGAAATAGGATGGGGGAATTACAATTTAGGATTTTCTGCAAGAAAGATTGCACTATTTCAAATTCAGACCCTGCCACAGTTACAGCTGACTGCTTCCAATAACACAGTTCAACCTCCTAGTCACACTGGATCGCAATGCTGCCTGAACCAAAGCATGGACAGCTGTATCATAAACGTCTAGAACTGAACCAGACTCCTAAATTCCCTTTGTAGTCAGTGGAGTAGGAATTTTTAAGGCATGATTCACTTCTGTTTAAGAAAAATGTCTACATAGGTCAGGTGTATCTCAATCTAAACCACTATTTTTTTCTTTAAAGCCACAGCCCTGAATCTTTACACTATTTTCCTTCAGTTTCATCATCTTTCTCCTGAACACAAGTAATACAAAAAGTGGCACAGTTACCCATCAAAACTTTCTTCCATTTGGAAAATAATCTTTCAAGTGTCATTTCTAAGGTCAAGGTCTCAGTTCTTTATTCCAGGTCTCAGCTCTTTATTCAAGCACCTTACTAAATGTGAGTTGGCAGACTGCATTGGCTGGCTAGCCATGAAGAGGCTTTATCTCTTCAATTAGTTCCTTGGGGAGCTCTTGGCTATTGTCATTCCTGCCCATAAACAGGTATCAGCAATAAATAGTGCCAAGTCTTTTAAGGCTTCAAGCCAGAGATTTCTACACATCTACATATGCAGCTGGCAAAGGTTACCAGATATGCTCCTTTTTTCTTCATCGGCGTTGACCATTTGGTTTCTCACCCAGAGACACATATGTTTTTGTGAGACTATTTGTTCTGAAGTATCACTGACCTATTTGTCGAATAATAGGATTTTGAAAGTAAGATGAAAAATTATTCTTGATTTTACAGTAATAACATTGACTTGAATATTTTAAATGCCTCTAAGTAGCTATATGAATGTATTTGTGAGTGTTTATGACCTCAAATGATGGAACCATGTCAATCAATATTTCAGTATAAGCTTGGACAGTTGATTTCCAAGGAAAGTGAACTCTTGACTGTGCTTCATCTTCATTAACTGCGTTTTTTTCTTCCAAGTATTTTATCAGAGAATATTTCTGTGGCCATCTCCTACTTTTTATTCTCAATGTGACTCCCTGAAAAGGATGGTTTGATGCCAAATTGATACCAAGAAGGCACAGAGTGATTCTTCCAACCCACTACACTCCAGTGTAAAATGAGATCCTGGAATTGTTGAGCCTGCAAACTTGGCATATTTCCCTGCAATATCTAAATTCAAATCCTTTTGCCTGGCTTTTATTAACACTAGCAGTATGAAAGATTAAAAAGGCCAGCTTATTAAATATTTGCTTTGGATTCAGCAGTAAATACTTGCTAAGTTCTTACAATTTCACTGGAAACTGTCCAGTAAGATGTGACTGTATTTTTTATCTAAGTATCAAAGCTGTAGACAGTGAAGAAAGTCTTGTGAATAATAATCTTAAGTAGCTACATCACACATAACAACTGATTATTTAATTAAAGCTGTCAGTGCTGGTGCACTCTATATATGCACCAAATGTGCATTAATTTGTCAGATGTATTAAGAAAAGAAACATTAGGGGAAGTAAAAACCATTTAACACATACTGTTCTTGAAGTACCAATGAAGCTACATGCAAGAGTTGAAGTTTCTCGCTACCAAGATTGAATAATACTCATATTATTGTTGTTTTATTCATCATCAGAAGCAGTCTTTCCTCCTTTTCAGTTGTCTTTGGCATATTGTCATTCTGAATTATCTTATTCCTTCCACAGCTACTGTCTAGGAGAGTACATCTGGATCTGTCAGTAACTGCTTGCTGAGAGATAGAGAGCTATCCACCCCCTCCTTCCCTTCTGCTTTTCCCTCCTTTATTCCCTTTTATCACCAATTTCAATATGGATACCCTTTCACCTTTCCCTATTGAGAGAATTCAGACTGGATCCTCTTTGTTCCCTAAGTCTTTCTTCTTAGTCTTTCTCTTGTCATAGTGAACAAATCCTACCTTTATATTAATTGATTTATTCCCACTCTTTCTTAGCAGAAATAAAACCTGGCTTGGAAATCTTTTAAGAAGTTTTATTATTTTTTACTAGAATTTTTTTAATTGCCAAAAAAGAAACTTTTGAGAAGTCATTGTCATCAAGATTTCTCTGGTTCAAAATAAACTCTCACCTTTAATTCAAATCCAGAATCATGCAGAACAGTTCTAGCTGTGTGTTCTGGAAAAAGAGAGCATGATCAAACACAAGTGAAAGTGAATTTTCTGCATCTTAGGTGAATATATTTACCTGGCTTTGTGGCTTGAATTCTAAGTTCACTCTTACTAATCAAAAAGATAACTACTGAATCATGGAATCATAGAATGGTTTAGGCTAAAAGGGATCTTAAATATCATTGAGGTCCAACCTGCTGCCATGGACAGTGACACTTCCCACTAGACTAAGTTGCTCGAAGTCCCATCCAACCTGATCCTGAACACTTCCAGGGACATGCCATCCACAATTTCTCTGGACAACCTGTTCCCGTGTCTCACCGCGCTCATAATGAAAAATATCTTCCTAATATCTAACCTACACCTACCCTCCATTCCAGTTTGAAGCTGTTACACCTTGTCCTGTCACTACATGACATTGTAAAAGTCCCTCTCCAGTTTTTTTGTAGGCCTGCTTCCCAAGAGACATCTTTTCTCCAGGCTGACCAACCCAAACTTTCTCAGTCTGTCTTCATAGGAGAGATGCTCCAGCCCTTTGATCATCTTTGTGGGCCTCCTCTGAACCTGTTCTGACAGATCCATGCCATTCTTACGTTGGTGACTCCACAGATGGATGCAGTGCTCTAAGTGGGATCTCATGAGAGCAGAGTAGAATAGTAGAATCATAGAATCATAGGATTGTCTAGGTTGGAAAGGACCTTTAAGATCATCTAGTCCAATCATCATCCTAATTCTAAAAAAAGCCATCACTAAATCGTGTAACTAAGCACTATATTAACGCGTCTTTTGAATACCTCCAGGGATGGTGCCTCAACCACTTCCCCGGGCAGCCCATTCCAATGCTTAATAACCTTTTCAGTGTAACAATTTTTANGATGGTGCCTCAACCACTTCCCCGGGCAGCCCATTCCAATGCTTAATAACCTTTTCAGTGTAAAAATTTTTCCTAATATCCAGTCTGAACCTCTCCTGGCACAACTTGAGGCTATCTCTTGTCCTAGTAGAGGGGTGTAATCACCTCCCTCAACCTGTTGGCCACATTTCTTTGCATGCAGCCCAGAATGGAGCTGGCTTTCTGGGCTGTGAGCACACGTTGTCTTCTCATATTGAGTTTCTTATCCATCAACATCCCCATGTCCTCCTTGTCAGGGGTGCTCTCAGTTCATTCTTCACCCAGACTGTAATTGTGCATGGGATTGCCCTGACCCATTTGCAGGACCTTGCACTTGGCCTTGTTGAACATGAGGTTTGCACAGGCCTGTCTCTCAAACCTGTCCAGATGCCTCTGGATGGCATCCCTTCCCTCCAGCGGGTTGACCACTCCACACAGCTTGGTGTCATCAGCAAACTTGCTGAAGTCTTAAAAAGTTTCACAGAATAAGACATGTATGTCCTAATTTATTCCAATGGCAGTACATCTCCTTCTTTAATTACTGTACCTTATCTTTCTTCTTACTCATCCTTCCTATGTTAGCTAAGTATTATTCTGAAATATTTAAGTACATTACTTTTGTCCTTTACATTTTATCTGTTCTGGTTTCTTTAGGGACTCTTTGCTTTTGTAGTNTGGTGTTGGGGGGTTTTTTTTTTTTTTTTTTTTTTTTTTTTTTTTTTTTTTTTTTTTTGTTTGGTTTTGGTTTGTTTTTTGTTTTTTTTTTTTTTTTTTTTTTTAATTTATGCTTAATTCTATGCATTGCTTTTTACAAGTTTATAGTAGTAAATGTTGTTTTCTCATAGTTTTCCAAAATCTTGTACTAAACTTCTTTCTGCTCCAATTGCACCTTAGCTTCCCCCCCTTCTCTCTACCCATGTCTCTCCAGTACTCTTTATGGTTACCTCTTTAATTTTTTCCTCTACATTGTACATTTACAATGTGTATCAAAGTTTCATAAAAGTAATGTTGTTGACAGAAGAATTCCTGGTCCTATCAGTGTGGCACAAAAAGGAGCTAATTTCAAGGAGAGAATTAAGAGATGCCTTAATAACCCAATTTAAAAGCATATAGAAAGCATAGTTTTATTTCTATTTTGCAACATTCCCTAAAGCTCTTAATCTACAGCAGTGTTGATTGTGAGGCTAAATCCCACTTTTGGAAATTATGGACACAATTCCTACAAATCTAGATAAAAATGTGGACTACTTAAAAAATGGAAGAATGATGTTTTGAAGACTTCCTTGAGGAAACTGGAAACATCAAGGGAGTTCATGACTTCTTTTCATATCACTACAGATATTTATAGAAGGCATATTTGGACACAGTAGAAAGGAAAGAACTCCAATGTGTATAATAAGTACTGTATTTTCTAGAATGTAGTAAGCTTTAACTTACATCTTCAGCATATCTAAGTAGTAAGTTACTTAATTCAGAAGAAAAAAAGGAAAATTCAGGATTCTTAGGAAAGCGAAAAATAAATTCTATATTAAAGTAACCCTAGGAAAAACAAGACCAGGAGAGGTAAAATTTTCTTTACAAGAAAAAATGTATTTTAAATATTTAGGTAAGCTTTTCTGCTCAGAGTGTCTTTGTGAACTTGGAAGCCTTAAAGCTTTTTTTTCCTAGCTGTTTCAGTTGTTATAATAAAGGATATTATCTCTCCTTTCAAAATCCTGTCTGTGGGGACTATTAGACAAGCACAGCACCTTAACTAAAACTGAGTTATGGAGAAGTAGCGCTCAGAATAACACTTCAAGGACATTACAGATAATAATGTCTGTGATGATGCTTGTACCTTCAATCATCTTTCAAAATGAAAAATCTTCCATAGCATCAAAGTTCAGATAATTCAGACGTAAACAAATTAGTCGACCGTGAGAAATTCTACTTAGATCTGCAAAAGCTGATAAACATGCAAAGCTTCCTTTTCAGTGATAAATATAAGTTATACAATAAATTCATCAGTAATTTTCCTAATATCACTACAAAAAGATATAAATCCCATTTTCATTGGACATAGTGAAATTATTTATTTCATATCAATTCAGAACAGACAATCTGAATTCTTTTAAAAATCTACTTCAGTGAGATAAGAATTGACTATATTCACTAAATCTACCATAGTAACAGTGAGATACCCATACAATTAACTCAAAGCAGATGTCCACAATTAGTCAATTTAATCCCATCCCTAGTGACAAATGTCATCTTACAAGCATCTTTAGAATCAAATTTTCCTAGTGTTTGCAAATGCCTTGTTGAAAGATAATTTAGAACAGTTTTTGGAGAAGCATTTCAAACAGCTGAGCTGTTGTAGTAAAGAAGAGTTGTTTATAAGATTTTACTGGTATTATAATCCGTTTCCTGCATATAGCAAAGAATAAGATGTGAAGTTCCTTCACTGAAAGTGTAGTGATCATTGTCTTCACTTCTGTAATTTAAAAGTATGTGAGAGTAAGCTATTGGAGTGCCTCCAAAAGTAGTCTGAAATTACTTTGGAATGCTTTTCATTACCAGAACAAGAATACTTGGACTGGTCTTCAGTACTTTCTGGGTCCCCCATGCTCAATGGTATGGTGCTGTTATGAGCCACTTGGCTTCACTTCTGCTGTTTAGATAGGGAAGACAGTACATCTTTTCAATGAGCAACTGTGACTTTAGTCTCAGTGAGAAACATAAGAACTGGCAGATGTCTCCAGAGAGCTATTCCACCTTCAACATCTCTGTAGTAGATGCGTATTTTTTGCTCTCAGCTGAAGAAAATGCTTTGAAAAATAATTATAAAATATCTACTTGTCCTAAAGTATCTTTACATGTTATAAAAACATTTTTATATAAATTATTAAACTTTAATTGCATCAGGTTTTTTATACAGCACAGTTTTATGGAGGTGCTCTCAATAACTGCTAGGAAGGGTGTTGAAGAATTGTGATGAAAAGTGTCAAGACAGACTACTGGGACAGAAATCTTAATAAATGTGGTAAAAAATTCATTTCACATATTTTTTTAAAATGCATTTTAAATAGCTCTAGACATAGCTGAACAAATGTTACGTTTACCTTCCCCTGTCCCTAGAAGTAATTTTTAAGAATCTAAATCTGACTCAGCCATTTAAAAATGATTTATTTATTTATTTATTTTAAACTAGTGTATCATTTACTTGGAACATGGCATAACCATTTTGGAGTTGATGTCTGAAACAGATGAATTTTTTCAGTTGAGAAAGAAGAGTGAGTGCTTGTGCTCAATTTTCTTTTTGAAAGTTTCAAAAGGATTTTTACCATATAATCACAAATTACAATTTTGTCATTATGCATAATTACTCTACACCATTACATCACGTAATTGGATCAGTTCAAGTTCTAATTGCATGGTTAGAGAGATTTACTCTAAGTATGTTTGGGATATAATTACACTAATTTCATAATTTTGGAACCCGCAGAGTCCAAATTTTTTAGGATTAACATTTATTTTTGTGGTTCTGTCTCCCAGCAGGAAAGTCTTTCAATGACATTTTGGTTGTATAACAGACTCCATTTGTTTTCACCAGTATGGTATTAATCTCTATTTGTGTTTGTAATGTACTAAATTCCATTTGTAGGTGTAAAGATGAGAGTGTTACTTGGTCTATAGCAATGCTAAACCTGCTCACATGGACCACCTTGGCCACTGGTCTAGAAATGAAAAATAACCAAACATAGTAGTCAGCACATGCCAAAAAGCAGATGGGCAGAGACTAGTAGGACCAGAGCCAGCTGGTGTGCAAGTGGCAGGGTCTGCTTCACAGTCTTGTGAGGTAGCCAGTTCAGAGAAGCTGATGTGGTATTACTGGGACACTAGTACTTTAGTGAAACATCTGTGGATGGGCCTGCAGCAGCATGGACACTGCCTGGAGTACTGCCAGCTTTAGAAGACTAAAAGTCATCAGTCAGACAGAAAAAAACCCTGATATTGACCTTATGATATTGGCATTAAAAGTAATCAGATTATGTTTTCTATTCTGTCTTTTGACTTTTAAATGAACACCTGCTCCTCTTCGAACAGTAATCTGTGTATGACAGTTTCAGGTTGAAAAGTCAATAAGGTACAACTTTCCCCATTTCTTCCTTTGTTTCTTTAAGCCAGTGGAACTACATTCACTTCATTTTATCATCTTAAGTTTTCCAGTTTCTCCCTGTGTCTATAGCAGGCATTAGAAAATGTTTACTGTATATCCACAAAAGCATGAAAGCATTAAGAATTTTTGTATTAATTATTTTCACACCTGAAATATTGAAAATGCTCTTAAATCAGCCTAACCTTGAAAAAATTAATACCATCATGACTACATAAAATTTCAAAATTTATGTATTAAAAATCCTCATCATCATCTTCAAAGCAAATCCCAAAATGATTGCAAGTCACTGAGATGGACTTTTGTTGGAGTATACATGAAAGGCACAATTTGGTTGATCACACGAAATCACACAATATCACAGACTAGCTGGGGTCAGAAGGGACCTCTGGAGACTGTCCAGAAGTATGAATCTGTTGCTTCCTAAACTGATTGAGAGGGAACATATGCCTAAGCTTCATTCTGTAGAACTAATAGTTTCCTTTTTTCCTTTATACACAACCTAATATTCTTGTATTTTTCTTTTTTTTGTTGTTGCTTTTGGTTGGTTGGGTGGGTGGGTTTTTTTGAGGGAGGGGTGTCCTACTTGCATATTGCATTCTCCAATTATATTTTCATATTACAATTAAGTTCAAATTTGGTCACTGTTTCTATGTACAAGATGATGTTTGCTATAGCTTACTGTCCAACCATGAAACAATCATGATGTAAAAACATTTTATTCTTACTCCATTCTAGAATGTCTGCTATCCCAACCACAGTACTTCTTGTGCTCTTCGCACTGACTAGCTGTGATTTTTTGCATATGAGAATTTCTCATTAACCTGCCAGTTCTACTTCCTTTCTTAGCACCCCTATTAGTAGCATCAAGTTCCTTCCTTGCTACTACTTTGATGGGTCTAACCCATAATCTACAAACATGTGGAGGGACAAGAATACACCTGTTCTTCCAGCTTCTTCCCTCCAGATATCTGGGCTGTCAAATCCCAGGAATATCAACATTTTTTGCCTTTTCCTGGCAGCAGGAAGGTCTTTTGACAAACTGATGCAGAAAAGTTAGTCCTGGAGGGTCTGGGATCCAGCACCAGTGGCTGTGATCCTTTATAGCCACCACACAGAGTAAGTATGGAAAATAAACGTAACACTGTAGTAGATCATAATATCTCTCCAGAGAAAGGAGCTTATCCTGCTGCTGTGCTATTTGTGCTCTCATGTTTGACATAGCACATTGAGGTTATGTGTGAATAACTACACTAATAAGAGGCAGTATCTTCCATTATATTGAAATAATAATAATAATTAACTAATGTACATTTATTTTGGGCAAAGACCATTAAAAAAGTCTTGATACTGGTAGTTTTAGATATATTAATATGCATTTATTTCATTGCATATAAGTAAGGATAATACCAGTGTTTCTGTAGGTGAACTGAACAAGAAATTTTTTTTCTTTTCCTTCCAAACTAAAAAAAAAAAATAATCTGTTCTGAATCTACTTTTGATTTATCTTTTTTTTTTTTGTTATAATTACTATTTCATATAATGGATTAGAAATCCTAAAATAAATAAAATTCTGCATCAATGAACCTTTATGTTTTGTACAGTAGTTAAAGGATAATCAGTGTAACACCGGACTGACCAAAGTAATAAATAACATTTTTTGGTAATTAAATGAGAGAGTAAGGTTGAAGTATTTTATGGCCTTAAGAGTCATTTAGTGAGAGTATAAGCCAAAGCACTCTTTTTCTGAAAAAATAATCACAGAATCGTAGGATGATTTGTACTGGAAGGGACCTTAAAGATCATCAAGTTCCAACCCCCCTGCCATGGGCAGGGACACCTCCCACTAGACCAGGTTGCTCAAAGCCCCATCCAACCTGGCCTTGAACACTTCCAGGGAAGAGTCATACACAACTTCTCGGAGCAAACTGTTCTGTTGTCTTTTCCCTCATCCAACAATGCTGTATCATAGAAGGCCACCAAATTTATCAGATGTGATTTGCTTTCAGTGAAGCCGTGTTGGCTGTCACAAATCACCTCCTTATTTTCCATGCATCTTAGCATAGTTTCCAGGAGGATCTGCTCCATCACCACTGAGCAAAGAGGTTAGACTGACTGGTCTGTAGTTATTTGGGTCTTCCTTTTTTCCCTTTTTGAAAGTCAGGGTGATGTTTCCCCATTTTCCAGTCAGTGGAAACTTCACTGGACTGCCATGACATGTCAAATACAAAGGCTAGTGGCTTAGCAAGACCCACAGATGAATCTCATCTGGTCTCATGTATTTGCACACCTTCGGGTTCCTCAGATGATCTTGAACGTGGTTTTCTCCTCCAGTGGGTGGTACCTCATTCTCCCAGTCCCTTTGCCTTCTGCAATTTGGGTGGTGTGGCACTTGACAGTGAAGGCCAAGGCAAAAAAGTCTTTTGAGTACCACACCTTTCACCATATCCAGAGTAACCACCTCTCCCATTTCTTTCCTTCCAGAAAGGGTTCCTATTTTCCCTAGACTTCTTTTTGCCAGTGACATACCTGTAGAAGCTTTCCTTATTGCCCTTGACATCTCTGGTCAGATTTAATTCTATCTGAGTTTTAGCTTTCCTAACCTGCTCGGACAGTTTCTCTGTGTTCCTCCCAGACTATCTGACCTTGCTTCCATCCTCTGTAGGCTTCCTTTCTGCCAGGAGCTCCTTTTTCACCCACGCAGGCCTCATGGCATTGTTGCCTGCCTTCCTCTTTGTTGGGATGCATCACTCCTGAGCTTGGAGGAGGTTATCTTTGAATATTAACAAACTTTTATGGGCCCCTCTTCCCTCCAGGGCTTTATCCCACAGTACTCTACCAAGCAGATCCCTGAAGAGGCCAAAGGCTGCTCTTCTGAATTCCAGGGTAGTGAACTTACTGAGCACCACCTTGCAAGGATCTTGAATTCCAACATCTCATGTTCATTGCAGCCAAAGCTGCCCTTGAGTTTCACCAGCCCCTCCTCGTCGGTGGGAGCAAGGTCTAGCATAGCACCTCTCCTCATTGGTTCCTCTGCCACTTGGAGAAGGAAGTTATCACTGATGCATTCCAGGAACCTCCTGCATTGTTTATGCCCTGCAGTGCTGTCCCTTCAACAGATGTGGTTGAAGTTCTCTGTGAGGACCAGGGCTTGCGAACATGAAGCTGCTCCTATCAGTCTGTAGAGGGCCTCATCCATTCAGTCGTCATGGTCAGATGGTCTGTAGGAGACTCCCACTGTAATGTCACCTGTCCCTGCCCTCCTTTTGATCCTGACCTGTAAATTCTTGACTGGCTTCTCATCCATCCCCAGCCAGAGCAACATGCACTCTACCTGTCATTGACATAGAGGGTGGTACATACACACACTCCTGGCCTGTTTCCCTCCTAGTCCTTCCTAAAGAGATATTTTTAGCAGTTAATCAGGCATGAGAGAGCTTTTTGGAACTCCTGATCATTTTCAGTTTTTCATAAAAATTTTTGTTTGTCTCTTTAATGCTCTATCTGTAAGTTTATAAAGGTAGAAGATCAATTTTTTAAGAGTTTCCTATTGTAAAAGGTATGAATAATTTTCTGGGAAGAAAAAGTGTTGAAATAGTTTATCTCCAAATCACAGGAGAATAATAGACCATCTAATTTAGGAACATTCTTCTCATATATTTTTCTCTATTATATTCTACAGGCAAGAAGGAGGGAAGGTAAGAAGGCAGGATGAAAGAAAGGACAAGGAAAAAAGAAAAGAAGAAAAAGAGGAGGAGGAGAAGGAGGAGGAAGACAAGAAGGGGGAGAAAAAGGACAAATCCTAACCCTGACAACAAAAAATGACATCAAATAAGAAACTGTGAAAGCATCTTTAGATAAAATGGACATATTTCTTACTGCTATGATTTTTGCTGTCTGTAATGTACTGCATCAAATCACTTGAATAAGGAAAAGTTTGCTTGCATCTGGGAATAAAACCACTGCACATTTCAACTTCCTACAAAGATATAACTGAAGATAAAACAAGTATAGACCAGAAAAAAGAAAAATCAATTCTGGTAAATACTATATTATCTGCATCGTCCTCTAGATTTCATCTGTAGCAGAGGTTAAAGAAGGTATTTGATTTTGAAAAATTTAGAGATTCTGCTGCTGTTAGATCCTGGGCTGACATTCAAACAACATAGGGAATTCTTCAACCTATTAGGTTTATTCAGGTGAAAAAAACCCCAAAAATTTCTAAAGGAGTCAAGTCCCTAAATCACGTAAGAAGCTACTGCTTTCTGATTTCTTTAGGTTATTTCACAATATTTTTCTAACTGAAAATCACACAGGGATAGGAAATGCCCTTTAGAATGCAAGCATTATGGATGAGAAGATATAGATCTTTGTTCTTTCTTAGCAAAGATAAGACAGGTTGGTTTGTTCCCTCTGTAACTGTATGATTCCCTGGATCATTGCTCTCTGATGTTCCTGACTGAAGCTCACATATTAATAGTGCATAATCAGTAATTAGTATCTTTTGTAAATGTGCTTAATGAGGAACTAATTATTTTCTGTTAGGTTATAATTCTTATTGTTTGTTGCTTTTATTGATACTCCATTTAGATCACAAGAAAAACTGAAATCCCATTATAGTTGTATTATACTAACTCAAAGAATGAGCAAATAATTGAGATAAGTTCACACTCGGAATGAACACAGCATGGGTAGGAAAGGAAACAGAAGAACTTGTGGTCTAAAAATAGATTCAGAGCTGAGGCAAAAATAGAACTGCCATTGTCTTTTCCTGGCTTTTCTCTATTATGTTCTATAGTCTGTCTGATTTTAATGATCTGTTCCTTAGAACTACTGTACTCCAAATTTGCCAGTAGTGTTCACCTTATGAAAATATGTGGATGCGTTTTGGTTTTGTTTAAGGATATATATCCATATACAGTCCAAATGTGATTATAAGCAATAAAAGTATTCTCTTTAGTCTTAAGCAACCTTGTCAAGAGTGCTTACATAGAAGGCTGTAGAATCTGAAAATTATAATCAATACCCAGATTGACATTAAAAACATAAAATTTCTTCTGAAATCATATTTAGAGAAAGTGCTCTGATAGATGTAAAGAGAGCAATAGGCTGAGAATTAATTCTTACCCTCATTAAAGGTACAGCATATGGAAACCTAGATTAAAGCTTTCAGAAAGGATGTTGGCTTTACTGACTTTTTTAATAGGCTTCTTTTTCAGTTTTTGTGATTCTGTTTGGCTGCCAAATACGGTGGCAAGCTACCAACAATACTAATAGCCTTGCTGTCTACAAGATGCAATAGTGGTCCTAATTAATGCCTGCAAGTGAAAGCACAAGCAGTTAAATGCAAATTGCAAAATTCAGCTGATTATTTATGCAAGAATGGAAATTCTCTTCTCTTGATTAAATTCCTCTTTAGAGGCTGAATTTTAAATTGACCATTTCTCCAGTATTTTGAGAACAGTAATTAGAACAAGCAGCTTGAACTTCTTTTATTTGAGAGAAAATCATGAAAACTAGCGTAGTTACAAGACTCTCCATGAGTTGTAAGTGACACTAATAATATTTCTAAGTGTTCAAATTGATCTCTTCTTTTGAATGACACACAAATCCAACTTATAGCTTTCTTTTACGCTGTCCAGACATGGAGAGTGGGAGTGACTTCAAAGCACACAGGGACTGTGAGACCTAATGTCTGATTTCAGAAGGGGCCCTTTATACTCTCCAGCAACCTGTAACTCTCAGCAGACAGTGCACCTAATGAGCAGATTTTCAGCCTGCCAAAACGTTATAGAAAATCTTGGTTTGATCTTTGTATACTGAATTTTACTTCAGCTGGTACTAAGAACACCAAAACTTCGACAACAGATGATGGCGTATCATATGAAACACAGCTAAAACAAGAAATATCACAGTATACACCTAATCATGTTGTCTACCCATAGGCCTTCCACAGAGACCATCTCCAATTTTGGCTCCTGCTGCCGTTTGAGGCAGGTGAAAGAAAGGACTTTGGGACTATAGCACTACCAAAAGCTGACATATGCTGGAGGATTGCTGAGACTTGTCAGCTTCTTTGATGGCATCACCCACATAAAACAGATGGAAATGTGGTTGTGAAATTCCTATACGTTGATTTCCTGTCTGTGGTATCAGCTAACTAAACAAATAACTTCTAAGCCATATGGTCCTCCAACTAGCTCTTGATTTCTTACTCTAACGGAAGGAGAAAAGTGAGCTTTATTATGCAATACTGAACTGAACATCCTTTTTGAGACGGTACTATTAAAATTATTTCCTCGTGCAGCTGTTGATTCCCATAAAAAAAGAATAGTGCCCTGCATACTGGTTTTAAAAATGACAGCTGGGGACTCTATTTTCCCCCTGTAGTGGTTCTGTGTTGTGTTCTTAGAGCTAGAGAAGAGAAGTTTAGAGTCCAGACAAGTATGCTCAGCGTGTAGTAAGTTCCCATAAATTCCTAAATCCTTTAGGCTAGCATCATTTCATTCAACATATTGATTCTGATACACTTTACAGAATCATAAAAAATACTGACTGAAAATACACTCTTATGTAAAGTTCCTGTTACATACCAGTATACACTGTGAAATTATACCTAAAAGCATTCCAGCCTTTTCCACAATGGCATCTTCAGCTTTTCCTTATGGCAAGAATTTGCTGAATTGTAAATGTGAATCCTTTAGGAAAGAGATGTTGTCAGGAAGCTCAAAAATATTGATGTAATAGGTTCATGCTTGTAGAAAAACAATATATGGATATATTTGGATATTTTTTCTTATTTCAAACATTAATTGGAAAGGATTTTCTAAAAGGTCATTTTTGTACTAACGTTGCCTCCACCAACTGAAAGAATTTTTCTTTGCTTATGCTGCTGAACATTTCTTAGCTCAAGCTGAACAAGTCAGACTTCTTTTTTAAAAAAGACGTGTTTTTCCCCCCTTCTAAGTTGCTTCCTTTTGAGTATAAAGGATAAATAATACAAAATTGTTGATTTTGGTTTTGTAAGGAAGAGATCGTTAAAAAAAGGAACTAAATTAGCTCAGAATTAAAATTTGCCTGTTGTCAGGTATTGAAGCACATCAGTAGCATGATTTCACCTTTCAGTGGTCAAGAAAGCATAGCCTTACAAATACTGTGCTGAGGCACCTCCTCTCTATAAGTAAACAGGCTGAGAAGTTAATTTGGTTTTGTTTTGACTGAGAAGTCAGCAGCTGTGACATGCTCTCCTGTTGTATGTCTGACCCTGTTACAACTTGCCTGTTATTAAATAAAATCTCTTTTGTTAGTTTGTCTTGAGTGTGAATCCCTTGCTAAGATGAAGAAGAATCTGATATAACAGTTCCTTGGCATTCAGGAAAACATTCTCTCTCTCTCCATTTTCTTGTCTTCTGGGACAAGCACTGCTGGTGGCCTGCCTTTTCAGGATGTTCACTGTTTCTAACAATGGAAGCAGTGTTCACTTCTCTCTTCCTGCATTTCAAAGCATGTTGCTTAGACAGGGTGCATTCCAAATTCTTTCATTTTGGTTACGGTTAGTAGAAATAGTCCATAATTTTTCTTGATAGTTATCACAGAAGCACTCAAAGGTCAATAGAGATCAAAACTATAGTGTTGTGTTCTGATGACCCACCAGAAGCCAGCAGATCATCCCTCTTGAAAAGATTAAGGTGAAAAGACAAAAGGCAGGAAAATTGAAGGGCGAGTCAGTGCCTGACCAATACCATGTCAGGTCCAGGATTAGAAAAAGCAGCAGTAGAAATGAAATAACACAGAACAGAAAACTTGTGCTTATACTGCTACCCAGCTAGTTGAAACAGGCCCACAGTCACTTGTTCCCTACTTCAGAACAAGCTCCACTGTGTTGCTTGAATAAAGCAATACTGACTAAAGAAATATTGTCAAATGTGGTAGTGGGAAGGATGAGCTGGATTGATAACTCTGATAGGAAAGGGAAGACTACACTTATTGTTGTTTTACTGCCATGGCAACTAAACATGTCCCTTTTTCTGAAATAATATCATGGTAACACCTTATTCATTGTAAAAAAAATAACAATCGGTCAACCCAGATTGCTACGGGGGCTGCAATCCAGTGAAAACTAGACTTAGAAGGAAAGGTTAATAAAATACACAGAACAGAAAACAAGGTTAGAGGTGATGTTTTGCCTGTGAGGCATTTTTCAGAATGCAGAAGAAAAAGATTAGCTGCAGAGACAAGATGAACATTAGCTTTCTGTTTTCTCCTTTCTACCAATAACCTTTTAAGAGTCTTTCCAAAGCTCACAAAAGTCCCTGCAGCCACAATGCCACCCTCAACCTTGTTATCTATCCCAGTTTTCACTATATATTGCTATCAATTTTTATTTTTTTTTCAGTCTTTTGAAGGCACCACAAATTATAATTGTTTCACATCCTTATTAGGAATTTGGATCTCTAAGTAATCCAACAGCTTTTTATGTGCTTCTTTTTCAGTTACTGGGAAAACTGAAAGTTTGTGAAACAGCAGCTGTGGTACTGACTTTTCTTTCTTTTATTTTCTTACCATTTTTCGTGTATGACTATATAAATTATACTTATCCATGACGAACTGTGTTGATGCATTTTGACCTATTTTATTCTCTTAAGTTATTGTTACATTAAAATAGTCTAACAGAATGCACCGTGAGAAAAATGAAATGCTTGATATCTCAAATAATTTCTTACTATTTTTTGCCACGCATATTCTTGTATCCTTCTATTATTTTTTCAATATTTTATAAACTTTAAAATAGCTGAATCTGAAGAGATTTGTTTTCCGCTACCTTTTAAATATTTTGCTGCACAGGAATAAAGAACAATTGTAAAGTTAAAAACCAGTGCACTTAAGCATACAGGAGAAACAAGAATTACAAAAAAAACCCCAAAAACTTATCAAAGAAGAACTAATAACTTTCACTTTCCACTGCTAGGCAAAGTTTACCTGCTTGATTCCAGTAAAATTCTTTGAGAAAAGTTGTATATTTTAAAGACCTGGAGTGTAAATGTTTTATGAAATTGAGCACCTACTGCTTTATAAATGCATTAAGAGGTCATTCAGTCCATTTATCTTTTCGGACTGTTGACTATGGATTTTATTTATTATTTTTTTTTTACATAAGAGTTTAAATTAGAATCTTGTGATTTCACTTGTCAGGAAGAGAATGACTGGCTATAATGTCTAGCTTGCTTTCTATTGATAGTCATTTTCGCAGAAGAGTTGTACAGATCCTCATGTTCACAGCCAGGCCCCAGTTAATTATTTTAATAATATTACGTTTCCTCTTAAACAATTATTTCTTCTCGAAGTATGAATTCTTGACAGTCTGATGAACATCTTGAGTCCAGAGATGCTCTAAAGAAGATGAAGAACTCAGTTTGTTCTAATTTGTTATGCAATTCTGAACAGTGGTTGCAAGAGTATGTACTTTGAGTGTCTTTGTGAAACAATTTACTAAGCCTCAGACACGGTTAGTGGTAGTACCACACACACAAAAAAAGCCATATATTTTATATTAATTTTTGTCCAATGACTTTAATCCTGTCTGACATGAATATGTTGTTTTCATATAAAGAAACAGATTAAAATTAAAGATATTGGTACTTATGATTAAAAAGCCATCAATTCAGTAGTTTGCATCATTGAATTTTTAAAAGAAGAGACGCTAGCCACACTAAATATTGTCAAGGAAATGTATTTTAAACCTTCAACCTTTTGTGCAGGTGATCGCACACATTTTCACATATTCTTTGCTTCCAAATTGCTTAGTGGCTCAGGGAAGTGAAACACATTATCCAGCACCCTAGCATTGCTCTGGAGGCCTGGAAGAACAAAGAAAAGTCCAAACGTTAAAAAGCTCAGTGTTTGTTGCTCCTCATTCAGATGAATGCTTTTCACCTATGCGTTCAGATAGCATAAGGACAAAGAGCTAACACAGTTTCTTTAACTTTAAGAGCCATTCACAAGCAATAACTTATCTGTGGAACAGTTTAATTATAAAGAATACATTGTTTATTTCAAAAAGGATTATATCTTACTTTTTAATAACATCCTTAAATTTATAAAAGCACTATAGTATTAAGAGCAGATAACTGTGGGCGTATCACTTTGAATTTCTTGCTCTTTATTGATTCTCCTTTTAATAACCTACAGCTGCATCTGACATTCAGGAACTCTAGTCAAAAACAAAAAAAATAAATTATTGTTACAAATGAAAACATTTGTGTCATGTACAGAAAATACCCCTTTGGAGAAGTATTTCTGAAGATTATTTTTACATCTTAAAATTATTTTCCTTTGATCATTAAAATGTAATTAAATCTTCCTCACACATTGAATCCTATGCATCTTGTCACCAAAATGCAAGCTCAGCTTTGTCTCGCTTCATAACTTGAAAGAAAATTATGTTATGGAACATTTTTCATTCTAACTGAGAAGAAAATACTACATAAACTTGAACTGAAATACAGTAATTGTCAACCCTGCTCAGTTCAATATCTATTGTTATGCAAATGACCATTAGGTACTCAAACCAACAAGGTTTCTGATTCTGATCAGTTAATAAAGATTAACACACAAAAAAATGGGCACATGGGTTGCCTAATTTGGACCATTTATCTGATCAAGTTAATAATGACATCAATAACAGAGCTATATGGAAGAAGTAGTTTCTGCATTCCCGGGTGGAACAGGGTGCCATTTTTTTCTACATAATACAGTTTATAAGTTTCTCAACTAGATCATATTACAACAAAATAACAAAGACTGCAAGACTTCTTCACTCACCCACCCACTTGATTTTGTTTAGTTTTAATGAACTATTGTCATATAATAAAAGAACTAAAGATGATTTATTTACGTTCACAGAACTGACCATAGCCACCCTGGAAAAATAGAAATAAAGGTTTTTAATCTTTCCTTTCACAAAAGTCTTATTAAAGCAACTAACTGCAAGCATTGGTCAGAGTATTTAGTACAGCACCAGTATGGCAAAATATTTCTGTTACCTGATGGCTACTTTTTGTTAATTGGTTCTCCCCTGGTCTGTTCATCTCTGACTGGGACGTGGTTTTTTATGAGAAGTATCTCTAAGAAAATAAGGGAAATCAAATGGTCCTGTAATTTTTCTGCTGAGCCTGTATCTACACCAGAACATTTCCTATAATGTATAACTTTCACTAAAAGTTTCAGAGGACGAATTTAAGAGTCTGCTTCTTTAAAATCTCAATAGTGTTAGGATTATTGAAGGACTATTAAATGGAGTGAAAAATTACTGTTTATATTGTGAGGACTATAACAAATGAAAGACTAACTACTTGGCTGTCTTGAAATGCTACATTCAAAACTGATTGTTCACACCCCACCCAACCATTCTATGTGTCACTTAGAACATCCTTTGTTTAAAAAGTTGGGGATTTTTAACCCTAGTTTTTCTTTCATTTAAGGAATACAGAATATCACTTTTTGAAAACTGTAAACATACACTGATGAAATAATTATCTATTAAAACTCTCTTCTGAAGTCAGTAAAATTGAGCAGTTTATTTGTTTTGAAGCTTATATATGCAGAAATCACATGAATCTCAGAAATTAGAAAAAGGCTACTATAACCAGGTCAAAAGTAGGCTCTATTTTACTTTTTCTAGTGCTCTGTCCATGTATCTTCACACAATTGATATAAGTTCATGATAGAGAACACAGGGGAATGATGAAACTGTGCACTGTACTTGTGCCTAAGATGTATTTGCAAAAAGCTATATGATATCATGAAAGCTGGGGGAAGGGAAGGAAGAGTAATCATCAGAACTAATCTTTATGAGAATCATTATTAGCTCAGAGAAGTCGTTAATTGTCTTTCTAAAGCGGACACTACTATTAATACAGTTGGAAATAGTAATTATTTCCAATGATTAGGTAAGACTTAGAGAGCTTAGAGAGTTCAGCATTTATTTTTTTCTTATTACTAATGAACTTGTAAAGTAATCCTTAGAGATTCGGCAGAATTTGGAAGTGAACGAATTTTCAGAAGTTTATATGACAGAGTACAAGACAGCAAGTGACAGCTTTCTGCCTTTGTATAAGGTGGCACAGGTGGTGCCAAAGATGATGCCATGGGTATAAATTCTGTCCATTGCAAACAGACTGAAGGATGTGAAGTTGCATTAAATCTCGAAATCACTCCTGTAGAATCTTTGATGTTTCTTGTAGAAACATCATATCATTGTTCTTACATTTTTCCAATTGCTTGCTATGTGCTAAAACCATTATCAGTTTCACATCATATTCCAACACGGTTCCAGTGTGGTCATGTAAAACCTCATCTAACGAACATGAAACACTTTGGGGTTTACGCTATACTGAGATCTGATAGATCAGCTCAAAGCATAAATTAGATTAGATATTAGGAAGAAGTTTTTTACTGTGAGGGTAGTGAGGCACTGGAACGGGTTGCCCAGGGAAGTTGTGTATGACTCTTCCCTGGAAGTGTTCAAGGCCAGGTTGGATGGGGCTTTGAGCAACCTGCTCTAGGGAGAGGTGTCCCTGCCCAGGGCAGGGGGGTTGGAACTTGATGAACTTTAAGGTCCCTTCCAACTCTGACCATTCTATGATTCTATGATAAATGTTTGAATTCATTGCTATGAGCAACTTATAAACTCCCCAAATATATTCATATATTTAGATTGAAAATGGGATTCAGGAAATTCATGAAGGCTAAATGTATCAATAGTTGTTAAACTAAATTCTATGAATGCAACGTGGCTCAGAAATTTCTCCAGACAGTGGATTGGAAAGGCCTTCCAGGAAGGGACCTATGAGTTTTAACAAGTCTGAATTTAAACATGATGGAAAACTCTCAATGTCATCTCCAAACATCTTAAAGAACAAGAAATCATTGGAAGTCGTCAACATGTATTTACAAAAGGTAAATCATGCTTGACCAATCTGATAGCCTTCTATGATGTTGGATGAGGGGAGAGCAGCAGATGTCATCTACCTTGACTGAAGTCAAGGTAAACACTGGCTTTTGACAAGGCTTTTGACACTGTCTCCCATAACATCCTCATTAGGAAACTGAGGAAGTACGGGCTAGATGAGGGGGCAGTGAGGTGGATTGAGAATTGGCTGTGTGACAGGACTCGGAGGGTTGTAATCAATGGAGCAGGGTCAAGTTGGAGGCCCGTAACCAGTGGTGTCCCCAAAGGGTCAATTCTCAGTCCAGTCTTGTTCAACATATTAATAAATTGCCTGGATGAGAGGATTGAGTGTATCCTCAACGAGTTCGTTGATGATACCAAACTGGGAGGGCTGGATGACACTCCAGAAGGCTGTGCTGCCACCCAGCGTGACCTGGACAGGCTGGAGAGCCTGGCAGAGAAAAACCTAATGACATTCAACGAGAGCTAGCGTAGGGTCCTGCACCCGGGAAGGAAGAATGTGAGGCGCCAACACAGGTTAAGGGATGACCTGCTGGAAAGCACTTCTGAGAAGAAGGATCTGGGGGTCTTGGTAGATAGTCAGCTATCCACCAGTCAGCAATCGGCCCTTGTCACTAAGAGGGGCAATGGAATCCTGGGCTGTGTCGGGAAGAGTGTGGTCAGGAGGTGGAGGGAGGTCATTCTCCCCCTCTACTCTGCACTGGTGAAGCCACAACTGGAATACTGCCTCTAGTTCTGGGCTCCCCAGTTGAAGAGAGACAGGGAAGTGCTTGAGAGAGTCCAGTGTTGGGCAACAAAGATGATTAAGGGATTAGAGCACCTCCCTTATGAGGAAATGCTGAGAGAGCTGGGACTCTTTAGTCTGGAGAAGAGAAGGCACTTCCAGTACCTAAAAGGGGCTACAGGAGAGATGGGAGGGACTCTTTATCAGGGATTTTAGGGATGAGGGGTAATGATTTTAAATTGAAAGAGGAGAGATACAGAATAGACATTAGAAATAAATTATTTGCTGTGAGGGTGTTGCCCAGAGAAGTTGTGGGTGCCCTGTTCCCTGAATTTCTCAAGGCCAGATTGGATGGGGCTTTGAGCAACCTGGTCTAGTGGGAGGTGTCCCTGCCCATGGTAGGGAGATTGGGACTAGGTGATAATTGGTAATTTTCCACCCAAACTGTTCTATTCTACGATTCTTTCTAACACCTTGGTCAATAGAGTGATAAACAAAGGCCTGCGCCTAACTCCGTCGCACACGTTTTCTCCTGCCAAGTGTCTTCGTCTCTGAAAGAAGAGCCCTGAATCACATGAGAATTTTCATATTTCATAGCATGAGCAGAGTGTCCTACCACTGACAGAAGAAAGTTCCCCACTTGAGTCTCTTCAGCAGTATTGAGGATGCACCAGCTAATGAACTGGTCCTTCACTTGTGAAGTATACTCTCCAGCCACAAGGAGGTAGCTTCTTCCAGGAGACAAAACATGAAACCTCTAGAATTTATAGAAAATAGCTGATAAAAATGATTGTATTATTCTGCTGATCACGCCTAACTCCTTTACCAGTACCTGAGATGCCTAAATAGCTTCTGCCCTATAATTTATGTTGTTTCTTCAAAGGAAGTGGGTTTGTAGGTACTATTTGCATAAATGTACTCTTCTTTGTTATCAGAATAATTTCCTGCTTTGGAGAAAGCAAGCTCTTCAGAGATGAGCATGTAAGATAATAGTATTGCTATGAAAATATAATCTCTGTGATAAAAAATAAAATAGATACTTTACCTAGTTATAAAGACTCCTTCATCTGAACCTCGGTGAACCTTGCAAGTTTGTATTTAAATTATGCAGTACTTCATGTGTTAGGTAAATGCTTATGTCCTATGCTACCCCAAGAAGAAATTCTGTCCTTCTCTGAATCATCTGCAATGTGTTTTCAAAGAGAGTAAGACTTTACCTGCAGTGGGAAACAGGACCTGACTCAGAGTATCTTGTTTTAAGTTTATACTCCTCATCACGTTGCTGATAGCTCTCCTGATAGAGACCTTGCATTAAATGCACCCTTTTACTTATGCACTATACATGTTCAGAAGACCTAACCTCCTCTTTTAGAATTATTGTTCTCAAGGTGAAACCACGGCAAAGCTGACGTGTCGAGAGCTGGACAGCTGGTTGGAGAATTAACAGGTGACTAAAGGGCCAATTTCGTACTTAAGCTCACGTCACTGAGTACAAGATAACACAAGTCTTGCTTAGGGGCAAGATGTTATCCGGACTGGGACTAAAGGTTGAATCCAAACCCAAAATAAACAAAAAGAAGAGGATTTAGGTACCTATCTGAGAAAAGGGTGATATTTTGGTAACTAAATCCAAAATGGTGTTCTTGTTCAGCTGTCACATCGACATCAAGTCACCTAGGCTTCACAGCTGTTGACTTTTGTGACCTTAAACTTCTCAAAGAGGTTAAATTCTGCGCAATTGCAGAAGTGCTTATGTTTTGGCCTGGTTGAACAGTGCACTGTATAGCTCCCACTGAAGACCAGGCTGGGTGTCAAGGAGGCATTCCTTCACTGAAGTCCCCCAAGGGTTTTCCTGACCTGATAAGCATTATTTTATACACATAGACCAGATCAGAGCCCCAGAAAACATGAAGTGTTTTCACAGCTTCTGGATTCTTGGAGAAGGACACAGTGTAACTAACCATTTCTTTAAAACAAAGTGGCTTCCCCAGGAAGTGGAAGATGAAACCTGGTTCCTTCCTCTACCAAAGGAGTTTCTTCCTTCTTCAGTCAGCCATTGGAGCTAAAAAGCTATGCAGAAAATAACTAAGGTTCTAAGAAAAAAAACCCAGAAACTCATCATGACTCCTCTGAGAATGCCACATTCTTTGTGACTTGGCTACTAAGTGGGTGGCTACCTTAATTGTGCATTGTGTTTAAAACTACTTGAATCCTGCATTTTTTTCTACAAAGTGACAAAGCAAGCTTCAACAAGCATGTGGAATTTATCTTTTCTCCTCCAGCTGCCAATAGTACCTGGAGCTCTGTGGTTATTGCATTTGCCTGAGGATAAGCAACAATGCGTTGAAAGATTCCATGTGCAAAGTGGATGGAAGTGGCTGTGGCTGGTATTTACTTCAGGTTGAACACAAATTTTCAGAGATTGTTAGCCATAGTCTGGTCTCTGTGATGAGAGCAATCATCATATAAGATGGCAAAGTTTATCACGGGAAATCCAAAAAGATATATTTTATATATAGAATCATAGAATCACAGAATCGACTAGGTTGGAAGGGACCATCTAGTCCAACCATCAGCCTAACTCTGATAAAAAAAACAATCCATCACTAACCCACATCACTAAGCACTATGTCAATCTGTCTTTTAAATACCTCCAGGGACGGTGCATCAGCCACTTCCCTGGGCAGCACATCTCAAAGCTTAATAATCCTTTCAGTGCAAAAATTTATCCTGACATGCAATCTGAACCTTCCCTGGTGCAACCTGAGGCCATTTGCTCTTGTCCTTTCACCTGTGACTTGGGAGAAAAGACTGACTGCTGTCTCTCTACAACCTCCTTTCAGTTAGTTTTAGAGAGCAATAATCTCTCCCCTCAGCCTCCTCATCTCCAGACTGAATAGTCCCAGATCCTTTAGCCTCTCCTCATAAGGCTTATATGAGGTAGGAACATAGTGATTCAGTATATTCTTTAATAAGAATTCACCTTCTTTAATAAACCAGAGTCTTAGAAACATGTTTCCATGTAGAGTTCACAAATACAACTTCTGTTCAGTAATGCAAAATAGAGACAAATAAGGCCATAGCTAATAAAGCATTGTCAGACAGAGAAATTAATTCTGGGCAGAAAAATGATGCTCTCAATCACAGTCAGTGTCCAGATCTGGTAGCTATACTCTGCATATCTCAGAACCACACATGCTCAGTCCTTCTATTACTTCTTGGTCAGAGATTATATGATTTAGTCTTGTTCCTCTGGCTCTTGTGTGGTCTATCTACCCCTTCATAAAATAGAATGGAAGGGATTAACCAGCCTTCAATGTGAAAAGAGATAAAGACTCAATAAAGATTTACATCATCTCTCAGTGATATAACACATATTTTAATGTGTTTTTACTTGACATGCAGCTCCAGTACAAAATGAAAGATTGCTAATGAATACAATAAAAGCCTAATATTAAGCTTTTGACTTCATCCAGGAACAGCCAGAGAATTCAAAGTTAAGATCAATATTCAATGCCTAAATCCTTGTGCTATGGTATTTTTCATGTTGGTATGATACAAAGTTGCTTCCAATTTATATTTCTTGGCATTTATCAGTTTCAGGTAGAGCTTTCAGATTTATTTAAGTATAGGTTATTAGATGTAATTTGCATCCAATACTGCAAGTTAGACCTTTTGCTGTCCTCATGGATGTATGAATGTCAAAAAGACTCAGCATTCCAGGAATACCATAATGAACTAAATATGAAGGCAAATGCAGGGGGAAAAAAATCCACACCGTACATCAAAGGTGAAGTATGTTTTCAATCAATCTCTGCAGATGATTCAGCTAGGAACATCAAGATTGTATAATGACCTGCAGACCAGTTTCCTATGCACAGCTGTATGAAATAAAACACAAGCAAATGAACTGTGAAACTATTATCATCACTGAGAGCCTAAGTAAAGTAACATTTATTTGAACCCCTGTATGTTCCAATGAGATTTTATTTTAGAGAGACACCAAAAGCATAGCATAATTATGCTTTTTCCTTTCTTGGCACAACAAGGACTCCAAAACTGACCTTCTTTGGATTTCTAGTTAAAATTACTTTTACACTTAAAAAAACCCATATAAAATCCACACTGTCTTCAAAGAAAACCTACATTTATGTATTCTCTATAGCTATAAAATTATATAAAATATGCCAGATGTGTACATGTTTTAACTTTATGTATTTATGTGTATAAATTGATGTGTATTTGTATACATATGTATCTTTGTATACACACATGTATATACACATACATGCAGAGATGCGTATGTCGGCATATACACATATGTACACTTGTACATTTTTAATATATAAGAATCATACAGTGATTTCTTGGTAGCTCTGAGCTATGTCTCCTTCTACAGGGTAGATTGCATTTGAACAAAGAATTCTTATAAATGCCCTTTAAAAATCACACAACTTCAAGCAGTTACTCACTGTACAGAACTGTGTGAAATCTCATTATGAAACCTGGAATCAATCAAATCTTACCTAGTTAGGGCTTTGTTAGTAGTTTGACACCCACCTTTGGGTCATTATGATTCTTGTATTATCTTTTAGAGGATGAAGTAACTGTACCTGTACAGATTTTTTGCTTTCAAGTGGACATTATGGGAAAGAGTTTTAAATAAATGGCATTAAAGTTGGGAAAGGACAAGACAAAAGACTTGTTTATTCAGGACAAATAAGGTAAATTCAGTTTGATGGGGCTTACTATTTCTTCTATTTATCTGCCAGTGTATTTGTATCAGCAAATTTTTGTTTGCCTAGCATGTAAATAGGGCTTGACTCATGCAAATATGTATATACAAGTGCTTGTGCTCAAGAAGTTGGTGAGCCTGTCATTAGAACTGATGTTGGCATGAGAATTTATCCAACAAGGAAACAGAAATGGTGTCACACATGAAAGATATGACCAAATAAGTTGACAAGTAGAACATAATAAACAATGAGAAACTCAAAACAACAGTCAGTGTTTTAGGTCAGGATCTGCTGCTTATTACTGGAACAGGGTTGTGCTGTGCAGGGCACACAAAGGTGCCCACAGGCGCATTATGAACAACTCACAGTCAACCTTTGAAGTATGTCATTTGATGAGTAATTTCAAATGCTGAGCACACTGAAATGTGTCAGAGCATATTTGTACATATTTCAAAACCAGTCAAATTTGCTGGATAAAACTTTTTCTGGTAAAATAGAACACTCAGTGTGAGATGACACTAACATAATTTGGGCAGTTTTCTCTAAGTTTTCTTCTTTTTTTTCCCCTCTAACCTATTCTGGAGTGTAAAATACATAGGTAAAATGAAACACAGGGAGAGAGGTTCAGGCCTTTGTATCAAAAGGCAAAACATGACACAGTTACACAAATAAAACTCCATGTGACGTAATTTGCCAACTAGGGACTCAAATTTTTAGTGCTCACCAAGCTGCTTGGCTGAATTAGTTACACGTGACAATGTGACTGACCCCACTCTAACCCTGGGTTTAAGTAGGTGTAAATTGAAAATTAATAGCAGGGATAGCCAAATAGCACAGTTTTTAAGTTTAGGAGGAACATAAATTTACAGGATTTTATCCAGCATATTAACACCAAATAGTTTTATAGCATATAAAGCAAATACTTTAATGAAAAACAACTACTACTGCTACACTCTGCATTCGTTTCCCATTTTGCTCAGTTGAATATTCAGGTTAATGTTCAACATATCTAAGATTGACATATCTGGCTGGATTAGATTGTTTATTTAGTTAGTCTCAACATATGTTCAAAATGCTGTGCAAATAGTGACCACAAAATTATGGTCCCAAGAAGTAATTTGGCATAGATTAAAAACACTACATACTGTCTTAGAGCATGCAGATGCACTAGATAAAGTTTTAAGATTTCTTTCAGCTTAGTGATTCACAACTTCAGATCATGCTTGATGATCATAGTCTGATGACTATAAAGAACAGACACAGAAGCTTCTTTCATCAACAGTCTATCTTTTGCCTGTGCCTTGTAGCAGTTTATTCTGAAAAACAGTCACTGACCAAGAAATCATATCTGAAACCTCAAAAGCTAGAGTAATGATGAATATTTAGCTTGAGTCTGCTCTTTGATTTTTTTCTTCAGTTAGAATGATTGATAAATATCCCTCTAGCCAGCAATAATTCTTGACTGACAGATTACTTCCTTCTTAGACTTTTTGAATCAAACTAACACAGACATTTTGATCACACTTCATTCTTTTATATTAATACCACATAGAATCCTCCTACAGCTACATATGTGTCAGACAGAAATATTATATCCAATTCATAAATATTTATTTATAACAAATCTTATGCCTGAAGTTTCCTGGATTGCTAACAAAAATGTAAATAAAATAGACTTATCTCCTGTAAGAACTCTAAATACTGACTGTGTTCATTTAAATGGTGCAGATAAGGGCCACAGAAGAGAAGAACATCAGCCCTGTTGGCTCTTATTTTTACAGATCCCCAAAGAATGCTCTGCAGTTTAAAATGTAAACAGAAATGGCTTTTCCCCAAGCTGGTTTTTATCTAACATTAGTTGCAAGTTTGATGTGCCAAATATTACAAGGGGAAAGAGGATGAATGTTACAATAAGATCATGAAGGTCATCATAATTGTCTGCCCCAGGCTTGTTCACAGAAGAGCTTTCAAGGTGTACAGGTTTAAAGGCAGTGGGCCAGATCCATAGCTACCATAAAGAAGCCTACTCCCTTTGAAGTCAGCAGAGGCAGCCTGATTTACACTGAAGAGATTACAGTCTCCGAACAGGTAACCTAGCAATTCGATGACGACTAGTTAACGAGCTGTCAAAGCCTGAACACCAGTCATCCACTTGCCCGTATCTAAAAAAGTGATATACAGCCAGAACTATATGTGTAGCATTTAAGCAACTGCCACAGATGGGGAATTTAGCACACTGAAATTATTCCAGGAATCCCTAAACCATATTTGAGCATCAGGAAGTGCATGTAGAAATGCACAGTTATCAAGAATGCCATCTAGTGTAGCCTCCAGCAACACTCAACCGTAACAAACTCCCTGCACACAGAAATGAAGTGAAATGATTATGAACTGTGTATCACCCTGGATTGTGATAGATGGTGCCATTAATAGCAACCTGAGAAAAATCAGATGGTTGCATCTAATGGAAATCACATGGCTTTTCAAAGCAACTTAAGAGTGTTTTGTTCTATATGATGACACCAGATTTTTTTGTATAAGATTATACAAAACTATTTCAGTTCCATCCAGCCTGTCCCACTAACCTTTCACTAGGGTGCCTTGTGGGAATGCTATAACCAGAGTCTATAACCTCCACCATTCTCTATCTCTGAATCATCCTAAATGCAGGGAAGAAGACATTTTGTGAAACAAGGCTCCTGGATAGTTCCCAGAATTCTGAGATAAGCATTAAGATGTGCAACCCCAGTAAAGATGCTTGATATGATATTATCTGGCCAGTGGTTAATCTTAATCGTACTATCTCACAGCTGCTCTGGTATGCAATAACAAATTGTAAATACCTACATGTTTTCTACCATCTACATCACGTCTTTTATTTCTTCACACACAAGACTCAATGACTGCATTTCAACGCTGGCTGACTTCTGTGACAGCACAGTGTGTGAACCAACAGCAAAGGCTTTCCATTACCCACTCTCATTTCAAATCTACTGACTTGTAGAAGTTTGCTGCTCCATCTTAAGCCCATTTTCTGTCAGTTGTGGGCAATACTACTGTGAATTATTTACATAGTTATAATTTCAAATCTTATAGAGCCTATATGCATTTCCAAGAAGAATCTTGCTATGATTCCTGCTATATTCCAGCTTGCATTAAGCCACTGCTCAGATACATTTACTATGTTATCATTGGTCATGCAAAGGCGTAAGAGTTCATGTTCCACACTACAATTCACAGTAAACAACTCCTTCAGTTTCATCTACAAAATGAAAGATTTTTTAATGAGAAAGAACGGTCTAATGAACAGGGAACTCATCCAGCATTTAACTTCCCTAGTTGCTATATGCTTACTGTGTGACTTTAAGCAAGGTGTTTAGCTGCACTCTAACTTCCTCCCTTCTAAATCAGAGATAAAGGCACAGCTGCCACTACTGAGTTTTGTGAGGGTAAATAACGTTAAAGACCATAAAGTGTTTGAACAGAACAGTAATAGAAGCAGGTAATGTTTTAGACACATCTGATGCTTTGTGCTACTTCCAGCAGTGCTAGCACTTTCTCTCTTCTCTTCAACGTATTTGCAATAAGCTTTGTCAACAGCTCTTCTAGTTTATTTTAAGTCCATTAATGAAAAAGGTAGATGCTTAAGGCATTTAGTGAGATTGTCCTGAGCACAATCTGCAGGTTAGCTGTCAGCTACAGCATTCCAATGCTGCTGTCCCAGGAGGAAAAAGCTACATTTTTTGCTCTCTCAGATGGCTGCATAAACACTGCGGAGTCTGACATTGGGTATACTACTAGAAAGTATGGAAATTATAGTTCAATAAACTGGCTTATCACAGGATACTGAGTGTTCATCTCTCCTGCATATTTTTCATGGAACTGAAAACCACATACGATTTACAAAACCGCTAATAAAAATTTGCAGTAAGAATGCATCTTCACTGCTGTCAATGGAACGATTCAATGGAAATATATGAATTCAAGTCAGTAAGGAGTATAATTATACTATTACTAATGAATTTTGAATTAACTAATGTCATAGCAAAATATTAAGGCATCAACATCCTTATGATCTAGATTTTCCACTATGAGAATGGAATAAAGTATCCATGTGTTCTTGCACATCGATAAAGGCTTTTGAGCATCCCTCTTATGTTGGAAAATGCCTGTCTGCTGTAGAGACTTCTAGCAGAGACTCTACATATTTTCTTACTCTGATTAATACGTGGGAATTTAGCAAGACAACAGAACTAGGAGAAAAGAGATCAATATTGAATATTTAGGGAAACCAGTGTTACGTGCTGAACAAAGTTTATCTGTGTTCACATTGCAGACCTTCTGGTGCCCCTTCAAACTGTTGGTACATGACAAGCATCACTCCCCAGTTCCATTAGTCACAATACCTTGGAAACAGCTGGACAGCATCTCAGCAGGAGGTATGATTTGCTCCCTAGTTATTAAACACTGAAAGTATTAAATCCTCCTATTACCAGTAAACGAAGTGAAACTCTGACAGAAGTCTACATCTTCATTATTCTGGGAAAATCAAAGGCATCCTGAAAGTAAATACAACAAGGAAACTAAAAGGTAAAGAAATACCACTGGTAGGAGAAAGAAAAAAGAAACAAATAAAAGATTATTTAGTAAACTTAAATATTTTGCATAAGTCAAAGACTGCATGGTACTCAAAGGCAAAAACCTGGTAGACTGCATACTATGGTTTTGTATAAAAAAACTTCAGGATCTGACCGTAAGTCTGGTTTTAAATACATGGTGATATTTAATGGTATTTAAAAAGACTTTCAACTGCACATATAGACACACAGAATAACTCAGTAAATCAGTGGGCATGAAAGGATCAGAAAGCAGATACATTTCTTGGTAAAACTGGCATGGATGCTTGGACTTCACAGTGTCATATCTGGCATCAATTTATGCCAAATCTACTCCAGGGAACTTGTATATTTTTTTCTTTCTAAGGAACTAATTGACTTCAGCCAAGCAACCTCCCTGAGATACAGCCTTTAAATGATGAATGCGAATTTTCAGCTGCACAATGAAACATTATCCAGATCTCCAGACGGCCTCTATTTCGTATTCTGAGGATCTGGGATAACTGCTGTCCCAACACGATATGTAGCAGGTCCATGATACCTGAATGACAAATGGGTCTGTACAAGGGACTGTTTTGGCAAGAATTCCGTACCTCTATGCAAAATGAACCCTGTGAACTCCTCTGCAACACATAGCAATACAAGAAAGCTCCAAGCAAGTATGAACACATGTAGTCCCCTCCTTGCACTAACAGAAGAAGCTTCACCCTTATTAAGTTACATTTGGCCCAACTTCAGTGTCTATTGAAGACAATGTAATTTCTTGTGATTCAAATCACACTAATAACAATGAAGAGAGAACACTTGAAGGCTACACAATGCATTGAAAATTTATATATATCTCTCCCTGTAATATCAGTAAACAAACTGTTCTTCCCGAGTATGCATTTCCCAGGTGATACGGAGATTTCCTCTGGATATCCCTTCTACCAAAAGAATAGAAGCAGAACACGAAAATATATATCTTAAGCAAAGTAAAAGATGATAAAATTATCAGATAACTTGCAAAGGCCAAAATCTATGATGAAAAGAAGGTCTGCATCAAAGTGTACATAGCAGGTTAGCAAATCTCAAGGTTCATAATGATGTTTTCTGGTGATTTCAGTAGAAATCAGATAGGAAATATTTTATAATAGAGTTGATTGCTCTAGTGTGTTTTCCACATATACCTCGCATTTTTCAGTAGCATTTTTTAAGCATGAATGCAAAAACTGGATGCAGTTTCCTGAAAAATGTGGCAGTTCTTTGTGCTTACGTTTTGGAAAGAAAAAATATTCAAAAATTGGAATGGATGCAGAAATAACTCAAGTTATCAACAAAATACCTTAAAAATCAAGGATTACAGACCCCTACCTGATTAAGTAATCAGACGTATGATTTAAGGGTAACCTGACTGACAGATAATGAGGAAAATATGGAGCTCTGTCATTTAGGGAATAGTGATCAATACTGGTTGGAAGCAAAGTTGACCCTATTCAAAACAACAGAAGGGCAGATTTGTAAGAGTAGGATGATTCATAATCAGAACAAAATCTTTAGGGAATTGACATGTTCTGTGTCTTTACATTTTCAAATCAAAATGCTACATGAAAATAAGCAAAAATAAACAAAAACCTCCTCCATTTCCAGTCAGTCGTAACTGGGCAAAACCGTATGCTGGTGGTCAGAATAAAATTCAGATGTCCTGCCTGGTTTTCAGTATCCTCAGTTAAACTCTGTGAATCTACAAAATCATATGAAAATAATTATTCCATGAAAGTTCTTCTTCGGTGATTTTATATGATATTAACCATATTTTGTCTTCCTTTTAGCAGACTTATCTCTAAGAAAGTTGGACAGAATTATTCAGCAAAAGTTTAGACATTGAGAATGATTCCTACATCTCCACTGATACCGTATCTTTCACCGGAGTAAAAAAAAAACACTACAGAATGGTCAATTTATACTAATTTCTAATTTGTACTGCAAACAATTCAGTAATCGTTTTACTAAAATTAACATTTATTTATTAAGATTAAGCCTTTTGTACATTCTAATCTGGACCACTGTCTGAAAGAAAGGCATTTAGAGTATAAAAATTTATGGCATAAAACTTGTATTAGCATTTTGTTTATATGTTTCACATGACAAATAACCCAAGGGAGTTGCAGAAAGCCATCAAGAATGCTCCAGCAACCAGAGATGCTAGGTGATATCTGTGTGTCATGCAGCTCCATTACCTCTCATGGACTGACACGATGTGAGAAATTTGAGAATTCAGGATAATATTTTTAATAATAATTAAAATCTGTTCGGAATTGATGGTGTTCTATGGCAAGGATTGCACCTTTCATGCAGAAGTAAACACACTTTTCTCTAACCGGAGGACTGGTTTCTCTTTCTGTTTAAATATCAACATTATGTCTAAGGTTTCCACCTCTACGGTAATGTAGGATGAGTTTGTGAGGTGTGTTAAGCCTGAAGGGAAATCTGAGTTGAACAAAGGAGTGCAGTACAGAGATCTATACATCTATACTCTGTACTGGGGAAATTTGTACAGGGTACTGTGTAATCAAGAAGCAACACAAATGCTGTGGGCCTGCTTTTGAGCTTCAGCTACCTACAGTGTCTGCTCATTCAGTTCCAGCTCTGGAGTTAGTCTGGCCAAATCCAATTCAGGTATCTACAGAAGCAGAAATAGCCAAACTAACCATATTTTCTAGAGAACACAGAAGTTTACATGGTTACTTCAGGAAAATATTTGAAATGCTTTTTGATGTCTTCAATTTCCTCTTGAAAAAAACAAAACAAAACAAAAAAACAAAACAAAAAAAAAACCCAGAAAATAACCACCACCACCACCCAAAAAAAAACCCCAAAACAACAACAAAAACAGCAAACAAACAAACAAACAAACAAACAAACAAAAAAAAAGGAGAGAAGAGTTGTTTGGAGTAGGTCCCTAAATGACACACGACAGAACAGGAGGAAAAAAATAGAACATTTATTGTCTCAATTAGGGCCCCAAAATAATAAGATTTTGGTACTACAGAGATTGATTTTTTTTTTTTCCAATCAGCACCCTTTTTGTCACTTTAAGCTGAGTGGCAACAATTGAGAAAGCACAAAAGAAAAGTCAGCTTTTGTGCTCAGAAAATCTAAACACTCAAAAAACCCTGTTGAGTGCCTTGTGCCCAAGAGGTTGGTGGGTTTTGTTCATTGCCACTGACTTTTTTTGGTGCTGTGACTGCAAGATGAGATCTGCAGCACCTATTTTGAGCCTGAAATGGAAATTGCGTGAAATGTAGGCAGTTAAGTCCAAGAAAGTGATCCAGAAAACCCATGCAGCAAGTGGCTGTTAAAGCCAGCAGACAGTAACACTTCAAAAACACCTTCCTATATAGCCTAAGGTGTTTCCTGGAGGCTTGTGCCTGGCTCCCACCTCATGTCTTCAGTCCCTCAGAGGTCCACAAGGCACCACATTTCAGCCTCTGGCTAATCTCCATGTTGTGGTGAGGTTGATGGAGATGAGTCCAGCCCAAGGAATGGCTACTCCTGCAACATCCAAGAACCAGCCAGTGAGAGATGGTAGTGCTACTTCTGCCCACTTCCTAGGGAATTTGTCCTGAAGGTTTTGACGGAGCTATGCAACATTACACTGATGTTGCATTTCCACATAGTCTTTAGCTTTGCAAGACCTGCTGGCAGCAAGATTTCCTACTGAAAAACTGTCAGGGCTAAGAGCACTGGCGGTACGCCCTGTCCCTGCCCAACCCCTCCAGGCCTCCCCAACACCGTTGTCCTGGTTTCAGGTAAAACAGAACCAAATTTCTCTTCGATAATTTTACTTTTCAGCTAAGTCTCTTCTAAGCAACTGAAGTCTCTGAAACTAACAGCTGGGTTTTATACACTGCCCACTCCCAGAGACTGACAAGACCTGATTGTTTATAATTTATGCCAGAGAATGGTACACAGAGAGGTGTCCACTTATACTTATTGCTATAACAGCCAAGGTCAACTAACTTTGTTATTTACCCCCTTTGAAAGTTGGAAGAAGAAGAACATAGAGGGGTTACACCTATAGGGAGGAGCAGATAGGACAGGTGACCCAAAACTGACCAACATGGTGTTCCATCCCACCTGTATCAGGCTCAGTATAAAAGCTGAGGGATCAAAGGGTCAACCTCTTTCTTCAATGGCTGCTACCCAAGAAGGACTCTGTTTATCTGCCTTTGATCCCAACCTGTGCATTTCTGAATCCAGATCCAGAATCCAGCTACCGGGATGTCCTGATAGGTGTTCCTTCATCTGCCTTATGTCACTGTCTGCCGTGGGCTTCCTCAGTCTCTGTCTGTTGTCTAGCCTCACAGCACAAAGGAAAAGGGAATTGGCCATTCCCACTGCTCAAGAACTCCTCAGCTACATGTGATCAACATGGAAACATCAGAGACAGTAACTTTCATCAACTGACTTTTTTCCTCTTTCTTTTCTAGCATTAAAAATGCTCCACTGCACCCCTCAGAGAGAAAAACAGCATTGCAAACATATTGAAACAAGCTGTTACTGCCCTAAAATTTCCTTTTATGAGCTAAGGAAATTCCACTATTCCAGAATGACAACCATAGCACTTCTGAGAACCCCTGTAAATCTTGACAGCGCGCAAGAATTTTGGTTTAGCCAGGTTTATTACTAGGAAATACTGGGGAAAATGTGAAGAGAAAGCCCGTTCTCAGGAAATCCAAACCAATAGTGAGATCAAAACTGCGTGATTTTTCCTTGCAGCAAATCAAACCCCTAAAACCTTTAAAAGTTCACTCATCATTACACAAATGTCTGTACATAAATCAGTCAAGTATAATGAGGCAATAAAATTTAATTCATGCACAAATACCCTGGCAATCAACCACGCTGGAAAGAAAATTCAGAGCACTAAATAGGAACTTCAGAGCGTTTCCTGAAGCATGATTTAGGCAACTTTTGCCAGAATGAGACATGATCTCCTTAAATTCATAGCTATTTTCGTGCATATTATTGTATTTTGCCACAACTGAGAACCCCTGCAGAACATTTTTAGTTCTATAATTTAGCTTATATTGGTAATCCAATAGAAAGAATATTTATCACAGGTTTACAATTGACTTATAAAAATACACTTGGCATCAAAACTTGAAACTTGGCATATAAAGCACTGGCTAAGAGCTGCTGAAAAGCATTCTCCTTCCCTTTCCAAATTTTACATGTAAATAAACAGAGGTACTCTGAGTTATTTGTATGTATTAAAAGAATCAACTTAATGTTTTCAAACAGATTTTTACACTTGTGTAATTCTAAAATAGGATGAATCCAAGAAAAATACCACAGAGTTCATATTTATGCCTTTTATTAGAGAGGTTAAAAATAGCTAAAATTTAGCTAAAAATAAAAGATATACAAATCATTTCTCATGCCAGATGAAGGAGACATCACATTACAGCTTCTTACAGTCTATGCATCGCTTTAGTGCTTTGAAGAGGACATAACAGCACCAGCCCTGGGCATTTCCCTACAGCACGCAGAGTTTATCTCCCATTGATATCAGAGACAGAAGGAATAGGAAGCAAAGAGCGTGGAAGACAAGTCCTCAGTTTGATTCAGCTAACATTGACTTTACCCCTACCTAGACCTATTTTCCTTTTGGCCCTTCCTTTTGATATTGAACCACTAACTTTAAGAAAGAAGAAAGTCAACTACCTTGTTTCTTTGAGCAACAAAAGCTTAAGAAGATGTGCAATATATATTCTCTGTATTTCTGGAGCCTTCCATTTTATTGCATTGTCAAGTCAACCGAGTATCACCACTAAACAGAGCATGCCTTAGGTATGACACTGTGCCTTTGGTATGTCTTGATGAGACACTCATCAAGAGAACCATGAATTGAGGCCCTGTGAGGAGGTACAGAGCTGTAGGAAAGAATAATCCAAGGGTCTAGCAGACCTCAGGAATTCTCTAGATTTTAAGGACCAAGGCACTTTAAATACTCAAGTTCAATCATCCAGCCCTTTTTCCTTCCCACATTCTTGCCTCACTCTGTCTCCACATTGACACAAAGAATGATGTGAAGGAAACAGTGAAACTTCTTGAACTTTCCTAGTCTTGGAATCTTCAACACATTTTTCCTTGGAAAGGGAAATCTGCCCCAGCACCCAGAGACCCAAAGAAGGAAAAATACAGTCAAGTGAAGAATTGTACGAAGGAGTTTTTTCCACCAAAGCATCATCACCCCATGAAATACAGCGCTCATAAATCCAGTCACTTATCCGTGGTTGGTTGCAAGAATCTTGTACAAGTTCTCTGCATGTACAAAAGTTTAGGAAGAGTTTCAGTCTTTGCAGCACTCTTTCCATGCTTTTCTAATGTCCTTTTAAGAATATTATAACTAAATATCTTAGTAAAATACACATTCATCAATGCATTTACCACCTAAAAAAAAAATTAAAAACATGTATTTTAAGTATGGTTGGAAATAACTGTTTCTGTAAGGCCTATTTTGCCACAAGGCTCTTTGCCATGATATCAGCCATTTTTTAAATGGCGCATTGAGGTTTTCTGCTATTCTAATGAGTGGAAATTATGGCACTGACTTTAGTGTTGACAGGCTCATATCCAGTTTGAATATCTCCCTAGTTTGAAAATTATGTTGGGTCATCTTTTACCTCTAATCCAGGTTGATTTTTTACAAAGAAACAAAGCTTCCTTAGACCATGCTTCTGCTTTGATCTTTTATCTCTGTTTAATTAAGAACTCCGAATCATCTCTACCTTGCCAGAATATCTTGTATCCTTGATTCATTTTCCCTTGGCCAGATGAAAAAAGGTGACTATTGGCTGCTTTCCATTTTAACCTTTGCATAGATGGTCTGAAAAAAATGACAAACCTTTTTCTTTTGCATTCTCTACAAAGGCAGTAACCTCTATTCTCCTTGCTTCAGTCCTTGTAACATTACCAGTAAAAGATATTTACTGCCTGCATGTAGTAAATTCTTATTAAAACACCTTAGATTTTTAAATTTTATTTTCCCCTGCAGCACAGAGTAGCACCACGCTTGGAAAGGATTTTTTTGTAATGGATACATTTGGCCTCATTAAATAATTAAAAAATAAACAAGAAGGAGCTGCTTCCGACCATTATATGAGAGGTAAACAGTTTTTAAAATGTGGCCTAATTAAATAATTACTCAATAGACAAAAACAATTCTGATCTGTCATGTAGCTAATGTACAGTTTTCAAAAACTACCTAATTGAAGTAATTATCCAATAGAGCTGATGGTTTTAAATGAACCACTTCTTTTCTTAGGGTACTTGGTGCCCAGATGAAAACAACCTAATTGCATAATTTCTTTAAGGAGGTATTCTGTTATATCAATCAATAATATGAGGGGGTTTCTCCCACTCATATTATTTTTCAGCTTTTAAATTGCATCTCTGTTGAAAACATCACAGACTTCTGTGATCTCCAGGTGTCAAATAGGGGGTTGATTTGGTTCCATGTAAAATTCTGTGATGCCTCTTTAGTGACAGCGTGACTCTTCCTTCTTCTGTTAATTCAAAAGGGAGTCAGAGACCCCTTTATAAATTAGACTCCTTGTATGACACATACTTATCCTACCTTACCACCAAGATATGTATTTAAAGTGCCAATGTGACATACTATCATTGACTTGCCAATCCTAATTGTTTATACCTTTCAGAAGCAAAACCTTCCTAATATGTATGTACTTTATGCAAATAAAGCCATGCTTTGCCTAGAATCATTTAATCTTATGCTACGTCTCTCCTTCCCTCTCTCCCCTCCACACTCCTCAATAAAAGGAAGTGTCAGCAAAAGTGTAATTTTGCCAACGTGACTGTGCTTACACTAGCGATTTCACCAGCACGGTTCTGTCAATCACACATCACACTTTACCACCCTCCTCATCAACACAGTTGTTCCAGCAAAATTTTGTATTATAGACCTGACCTGAGTCTCATTAAAGTGGCCAAGGGTCGTAGGTTATGAAGTCACACAGGCATGTTTGGAAAACAGCAACTTCATATCTTCTATTCAGTTTAATTGGTTTTGAACTTAAATGGAAGTTGACCTTGTTTGCGATTTTTGACTCAAAAATTTTCATGCTACTTTTGATTTGTTTACTTTTTTGGACAAGGAAATGTTACCTTTACAGCCAGCTGTTTTCTGAGAATTCAGTTATATTTAAACACAAATCCTAAGCCTACAGTAGGGGGAGTTCAAAGAAGCACCCAGAAGATATCTGAGCAGGATCAAGAAAATGTGATAATGTTTTATAACAACTGAAAGGAGCCTAAGGAGATGGAGGAGAAAAAAGACCCCAAATACAAAAAATGCCTTCACTAGGCTCAGTCTGAACTTCCAGAATGCCTTTTTTACTTTGTGAAAGACATAGCAGCTTGCCAGCTTTAAGAAGAGCAGCCTTTTATTTAGGGACTTATACAAAGCTTTAGATATTTTAGTTATCCAAGTGTGAATTTATTGTGCTTATTTTTAGAAAGATACTTAACTTTCTGTGAGTCTCTTCATTGGTATCTGTAATTAAATGGCATTTGTTATTCATCATTCTATTTCTGATAACATAATGAAACCTGTAGCACATGTCTATTCTTGTGTTAACTTCATCGACTCCAAAGCTTCACAGACATAATGCAAGCAAGAGGAGGTCCTCTAGATATGACAGTGAAACCCCAAGTCTCCACTACAGTGACAGCTTTACTGTTTGTAACAGTGAAAAACAACCTATCTAACAGTAGACAAAGCACAAAACTGTCCAGAGGAGCTTTGGTTTGTAACAGAGTGAAAAAGTGTGTTGAAAAGCCGGCAGGGAGATGAGAGCCCTTAAGTTAAATCGAAACCAGGTCTGTTAAAACAGTAAGCCTACTTTCAGGATTTTCCCTTGTATAAGATTACCCAAAAGTGACAATGTGCCGAAAGAAACAGTTTTGTTTCAGTCCGAAAATAAAATACATTAGTTAATGAAAAGCTTCTCCTTGTTTTTATAGTAACTGCATCTGAGTAACCGAGAGAATAAAATTCCAGTGCAGAGATTTTACTATCTTTATACTTCATATACTTTATACTTCACGAAGAAAGATCATAGACATGATCCCTATTTGCCTCAGAAAGAACTTATATTTTCTCTTTGTAAAATCTCAGCAGTAAATACAGAGACAATCTAGTTTTTCCACTAAAAAGCAATAAAGTTTGTGATTTCTTTAAAGATCACCTTTTTCCTCCTTAGCCATATCAGTCACTCAAAATTTTTCATAAGAGCAGATCTTTGACGTACATGGTGAAAGTGACTTTGATTCCCAAGAGAACACATCTGGTTATATAGGGCTGTGTTCTGTGAACAAAAATCCTGCTATGTATTCTTTATGAGTACAGAGGAGGGGACTTACTAAATATAGGGTCAGGACATACGTTTGAGTTATGCAAATATGTAATGATTTTCTTCGGCTGCTAAAGGGCAAGCAGACTGGCACAGCCTGTATATTTTCTGTCTGTGAAATTAAGAATGGAATGACCAGTCCCATTCTGCAATTTTGTTGCGTGGCAGTTGAAAGCATAGTATTCTAACTTCTTACAGCATTGAGATCAATCCTGAAATAATTTAATTCTTGCCATTCATTGGTGATTAGTGTTGAGGAAAATTAAAAGGGGGGAAAACTAACAAATTTTGAAAAAAATAATTTACAGTACTAATTAAGAAAAGGAGAGACTGAAGCTAAAAACAAGTTTGTATAATATATTTGCAGTTTCCGTTTCAACTTTTTCTTCAGTGTTTGTTTTCAGAATGGCTCAGTGACCAGATCTGGTGTTCAGCTGTGATTGCCTTATGTGGACAGAGAAACAAGATTATGCACAGGGTTTTTGTATTCAAAGCAAAGGAATATTTTTAAGGACACTTAGGCTGTAGAACCAACTGCCATAGAAGTCCAGGCATGTCAGATGTACAAACAGGTTCAAAGAGAGATTAAAAAATTTTTAGAGGATGGCCTTACCTAGTGGCAATTAGCCATGGCAGTCCAGACCCAACCTTTGCCTCAGAGGGTTTCTTACGTTATTGATTAACCAAAGATGGGAAGAAGCATGCCAGTCAGAGACATATTGTATTTGCCCTAATTCTTAGACTAGAGTTTCGCAACATTTCAAGAGGATGTAAGTACTGCATTTCCTCCCCCTGGGCATGTACTCCAGCCTCGTCCCTTTATCCAGCTGCCCCAGGAAATAGATTCAGTTGAAAACTAAGTGGTGTCAGCCAAGTCAGCTTCCTGATCTCATCACATAAGCACAGTTGCTTATTTTTTTCTCTGTAATCTTCTGCTACAGACAGATTGATGGTGGTTTATGAAGCCCTACAAATCTCTGGTCAACCCCAGTATAGTGGGTTTAATGCTAGATTTCTCTGAGCTCTCCTGTTCTCACCCATATCTTCCAGTGATGGGAACATGGGGAGCCAGTCATGCTGACTGGACTGCTGATTTTGTGATAACTACTCACAGTCAAAAAATCAATCCATACTCACACAGGATGAATTATCTTACCCCTCTCTCAGGGTGACAGGCAACTTGAGAAGTGGTCTGCTCCTACTGAATTGCAACTGAGCAGTTTGAGCAGGTGATCCCTCCATGACCATAGCCCCATCTCTGGTGTTTAGAAATAACCCCCTGTATGGGCTCTGTAGACCTTTTGACCTTTCTCGGAAATTGTTTTGTCTTAAACTTCACTGGAGGTGGCTGTTTTTCTACTGGCAATTGTTCTACAACACCTAAAATACTTTTATTCAAAGGTGTTGCTAAACTGAACCTTCATTTTATAAGTTCATGAGCTCAGTCTGCAGTAAGGTAACAAGAAGATAAGAGCTCTTGGCATGTGCATGTGTGCAGCTGTGTAACCTTTCCCACCCTACAACACTTACCTGACTTCAAGAGGAAGACATCAAAAATATAGCATTGTGAATTATTCTCACAGCATATGGGCCTGGCTGTGCTATGTTTTAAAAACCCCTCTGATTCAAGTGCCATGCATATTTTCTGTTGCATACATTCATTGCTGAACTCCAGTGAGAATGGCAGTAGTGTCCTGAACCAACAAAAGCACTTATTCTTGTTACTTTTAAGATTACCACTATTCCCACTGAAGCCAATAGGGACATAAGGGTTAACTGTTTAAATTTAAACAGATGTCTCAGAGCTTCTTGACTTGAGAACAAAAACTGTTCCTGTTCCTAAATCCCTGGACTTTTAAGTAAAAATGCGCAACTTTTTTGTGTGTTTCTCTGAAGAGTGAGAATTCTCAAAGGGGGATGGCTTTGGAGGAAATCTAGAATTATCTGTGAAATTATAGTAGTACTGAACCAGTTAATACAGTGGGGAAGGAGGAAACAAAAGGAAAAAAGTGCACTAAAACACACACAATGTTTTGCATCCAAGGTTTTCAAATATTTGAATTTATCTTGAAATGTTGAAATCCTGTTTCATGTTATTATTTTTACCACAGTCATGAGAAAGTTTTCTTTCTTATTAATCACTAACAATGTTTAAAAGGAAGAAATGCAAAAAAAATTTAAAAAATCCAGATAACTTTAAGTAGTTCATGACTGAAAACTGTATTTCATCCTGGAATTTAAAATGTTTTTCATTTGACCTGAATTTTTTTTTTTCAATTTGCATTTTGTGTTACAGACTTCAGCTTCGGAGTTCTACCATCTTGATCTGACAGTTGTAGTAGTATCTTTGCAGAGTATTTCCTTTCCAATTTACTATCCGTTTACTGAACCAAAAATTCAGTATTCCTCTGAAACCTCTACTGAGTAATGGAGGAGGAGATAGAGAGGACAAGTAGTTTTAGTGGATGAGGTTGTACCTTCTGATTACTTTCTTTTATTTTTTCAGCCAGCATTAAGGATCTTATGTCTTATGTCTTCCAGTCCCTTCAGCTCTTTTTCAGTTGTTTTCTCTGCCTGTAGATATACTCCACATCAGAGAAATAGATAAAGAACTCCAGTGATTGCCTGACTTTGTGTCTATTGTCATCTTTGTTGATGTTATCTTGGTTTATGTGGGTCAAGAGGCAACCACCCTTGGTTCTCTCCCTGACGCTGTCACTTACAGCCCTGTATAGTGGATCCACCGTGTTACCAAGTTAGAACAAGAGCAGTTTAGATCTATTTATCACGCAGACAGCTGAATGCACATGGTTCAAAACATTAGAGAATCAACCTCCAAATCCTTCTGCTTTAAAGCATTGTATTCTAGCTGCAATTGTTCTCTAGACAAAGAAGTGCCATAATGCACCAGAGAGAAACATATAACTTTAGAGCATAACATATCACATATAGAGCATTTTTGAAAGTTGTCCTTGCCCATGGCAGGGGGGTTGGATTAGATAATCTTTATTTGAAGATCCTTTCCAACTCAAATGTAATTCTTACAACTGTGATCATTGAGTTTGGGGGTGTTTTTTTTGTTTGTTTGTTTTTACAGTGAAGTGAAATTATTTAGGGATAAAAAAACAAAAAAAAATAAAAAAAAATCAGCTGGATCAGAATTACAAACACAAGATTTTCTGGCATGTGGAGCTGACACTTTAAGGTCACTGCTGGCATTTTGGAAAGCTGATACAAAGGCAATGAGCGGTCTCACTACGACATAGAAATGGTACAAGGTAGGGAGAAAGTGATGAGGCTGTGAAGGGACCTCTGATTTTCTCCTATGAGCAATTTTTTCCCCCTCTGCCTTTGCTAAGTGAAGTTTACACTATCAAGAACGTAAGCCAAAATCCAGGACATACCAAACTTAACAGCAGGACTACCATTGCCTTCTATAATCCATAATTTTACACAGAAGCAGCAATATGAAGTCCAATTTAGACCTATTTGAAAGAACCTGCATGGCCTTTTAGAGATCCTCTCTCCTTTTCATTGAATAATCAAAATAGGAAGTTCTAGAGCTGCTCAGCCTAATTGCAAATACCCATCTTCATAAATATACACATAGTAAATCAGTGTAAACCACTACATAATGAACAACATCCTGCTTGTTCAGTATTAACCCACAGCCATCCTGGCTTAGTCTTCAATTAAAATAACTATAGTATGAATTCTACTAAAAGATTTTAATCTACAGCTACCAAATCTTGCTTTCAGTGTGTCTAGTCAAAGGACAGATTTCTCTGGATACCACATATGTTGCAACCACTTTTGTCCCAAGATAAAAAAGAAAACCAAGAACCAAAAAAATCTCTTTATTTACTTAGCTTTGTAGCTGTTATTATTCAGAGTAAATTTGGTAGTGGGTTAGTGAATTACATGATAAAATGTAATTTTAAATTATTATTCCATGGAACAAAGTTAAATATGATTTTGAATGATTGTTCTACAGAAACTGAGTGAGAAGTCTCTCAAAGACCAAGAATACGTTGGAAGAATAGCACAATACCAGAAATACTATCTGTTTCAAGTTCTTAAGCTTTCTTTTACCTCTCTGATTAGAAAAATTTGTTCTGAATTAATGGATTTCATTTATGTAACATCTGTTCAAACTTAAGCTTTTGGGGGGTTGCGGAGTGGGGAGGGCAGCTAGTGACTGATTGTCCTCCATCCAAAGAACCTTAAATTATAAGCTTGTATGGTCTTCTCTTTCACAAAAGAGAGATTGCTAGGTAGATATCTTTCTAGAGGGATCCTGCAAGTCTTAGCCTTGTAATAGCTGCTATTTTTACAGGGTACCTTGACGATAACATGATCATCTACATTTCACCCAAACTACACATATTTCAAAGAGATCCATTGCAGCCAACTCTGTGCACCTGAAAACAATGAATGCAGGTAAACTTGCCAGATGGAAGACTATGTCCACCTTCACTTGTTTTTTAATTCCTTTGGGATGAGGCATAGATGTTCAGTTCCTGTTTCACTGAACAAGAGATTCTAGCCTAACATGATCCTTAGATGGATAGTGAATCAAAAGCAGGCCAATTCAGAGTAGAGATAAGAGAGTCAAATTACTTTTTATTTTACAACAAAAACACAGTTGTCGTATCAAGTCTGAAATACATTTAAAGATACTTATGCAAAACGCTCCAATTTTGGGGCTCCAGCTCCAATAAGAACAACTAAAAAAGATACTTTTCAGAGTTAAACATTGTCTGGGTGGTTAACTATTCCTCCAGGATACAGACTATACATTTTCAAGAAACTGATATGATGAATATTTAGTTAATTATGCAAAGCAGGATCCCCAACAGGAAGGGCACACCCTGCAAATGTGTGGTTACTTTAAGTCATTATTTGGGATTCCCGGTAGGAAACAAAGTTTTGTTCTGAATGAAGCAGAACCTGAGCATGAGGTATCTTTCCCATGACAAACCTAACCATGAGGCTGTTTGCATATGGGTGAGTCCTTTTTTTTTTTTGCACTGCTCTTCCCTGTCCTTTCCCAGGCTCTTCATTTCTTTGAAACTGTTACATTACTGTGGGAAGTTCCCATTTCAACAAAATGGAATTTCCCAAGGAGGGAAATTCTATCATCAGAAAATTCCCAATTACTTCTGCTATTCTCCCCCAACAAATTAGCTCCTTAAGTACCACTGGATGAGGCTTCCAAGTTCTCTATATTAATGAAAAACAGCTATATCTCCTAGGAACTTTGAAAGGAATTTCTCAGAGGAGAAAGGAGAAGAACTCAAAGATGTTGCAGCTGTTTCCTCTGTTTCCAGAGGTAACTGACACAAACTTGTACATAAGAAGTTCCATCTAAACATGAGGAAGAACTTCTTCACTTTGAGGGTGGCAAAGCACTGGAACAGCCTGCTCAGAGAGGTGCTGGAGTCGCTGCCTCTGAAGACATTCATAACACACCTGGACAAGTTCCTGTGCAACCTGCTCTAGGAGGACCTGCTTTGGCAGGGGGATTGGACTAGATGACCTTCACAGGTCCCTTCCAACCCCATATCATTTTGTAATTGTGTGATTCCCTAATTAGTAGTTCTGGGACTGGTGATAACATTCATACAAATATCTGTTTTTAAAAAGTTTTCAGGTAGATATTTCTTCCTTCTAAGTATGATACTTAAGTCATCCAGTCAGGAAAACAGAACAACAGTGTGTTACTTAGGTCAACATTAGATCATGCCGTGGATATTTCACTAAGAATACAAAATGTAATAAGTGTTTACTGAGCATTTCTGAATAACAAAAAAATCCATAGAAATCTGAAATTTAAATGGGTTTTTAGATATTCTGCAAGCAGAAAAGGGAGTGAAATAAATCATTATTCAGAACAAAGTACTCTCCCAAGTCCTTTTTTTCCCCCTGTTATCTAGCAAACTACAGAACGAGCCATTGCTTCCTGGGGATTTCATTAGTATGTGGAAGATGTGTTGTAAAAAAGCTTGTCCACTAGGGAAGCATTATCTTTTACTGGCAATCTGTGCATGCTACTGAAAAATGACCTTTTACTATCAAAATATTAATGTCTTCATCTCAAGAAAGAATTTCAAATCTAAACTGCACATGAAAATTGGATATCACTTTTCTTTGCACTCCATGGATATGGATTCTTCATAAGGTCTGTATAATTCTCTGCTTTACATGCACCTTGTGTCATATTATATGATAACTGGAAGTTATTATATTTCATAAGGCTATTGTAGTGTTTCTGTCATGTGAAATGAAAACTGTAGACAGCATATAATTTATACTACGTATATAAAATCTCTCTTTTACAGACAGACATGGATACTGGGCAACAAGAATTAATATCTACAGAAGAAATTGAAATATGCTCTGTAGCTCTACTCACCCAATAAAAGAAAAATGTAAATGTTCTAAAAACGTTCTTTACTCCACAAGGTTATGGAAACTTCTCTTCAGCCTGCAAGGCTGTCTGAACCTGGATCTGAAACAAGAGTGGATCACTCAGCTTATAGTACTGTCGTTCTCCCAATTCTAAAAGAAAAGCAGAATGATCAGTGATGCCTCCTTCATGCAGCTCATGTCAACACTGTGTCATCATTACAGGAAAAGAAGCAGTAAATAAAAGCTGCATTGCTATTTACCCTCTTCAGAAGGTACTACATTGTTAAGTATGTATGCCTCTGAATCTTAGGGCACAATTCCACCTAGGATGCAATTTCTAATGAGGAAAGAAAGTGAAATGTAGTCCCAAAGCACAGGTCAAAACCCAAAACCAAATTACTTAAACTGGTTCTTAAATCATAGGTTTAAGCTTAGTCTCATCTTTTTTTTATAGCTGACCACAAAAGGAATTAAAAAAAAATATATATATATATATATATGAAGGAAATGGTCAGACTATAAAAAATGGAAATACAACCACAGAATCATAGAATCGTTTGAGTTGGAAGAAACCTTAAAGATCATTGAGTTCCAAGCCCCCTGCCGTGGACAGGGACACCTCCCACTAGACTAGGTTTTTTAAATCTCCATCCAACCTGGCCTTGAACACTTCCAGGGATGAAGCTTCAACAACTTCTTTGGGTAATCTGTTCCAGTGTCTCACAGCTCTCACAGTAAAGAATTTCTTCCTGATATTTAATCTAATTCTCCCCTCTTTCAATTTAAAACCATTACTCCTTGCCGTATCATTACACTTCCTAACAAAGAGTCCCTCTCCAGCTCTCCTGTAGGCTCCCTTCAGACATTGGAAGGCTGCAACAAGGTGTCCCTGGAGCCTTCTCTTCTCCAAGCTGAACACCAGCTCTCTGGGCCTGTCTCCATAGGAGAGGTGCTCCAGCCCTCTGATCACCTTTGTGGCCCCCTGCTGTTCCCGGTCCATGTCCTTCCTGTGCTGAGAACTACAGAGCTGGACACAGTACTCCAAGTCTGTTCTCATGAGTGCAGAACAGAGGGGGAGAATCACCTCCTGTGACCTACTGGCCACATTTCTTTTGATGCAGACCAGGATGCAGTTGACTTTCTGGGCTGCCAGTATGCACTGGCAGCTCATGTTGAGCTTCTTATCCACCATCAATTCCAAATCCTTCTCCTCATGGCTGCTCTCTGGCCATTCTCCCCCGAGTCTGTATTTGTGCTCGGGATTGCCATGTCCCAGGTGCAGGACTTTATACTCGGTTTGTTTGAACTTCATGAGGTTTGTACAAGCACACCTCTCAAGACTGTCTGGTTCCCTCTGCATGGCATCCCTTCCTTCTTATCTAACAGAGTTACATTACATGCATGTGAGAAATAACACATAATTTTTTTTATATGTGTAAGAACTGAGTTGGTTGGTGTATTTGGGATATGTTATTTCTTACAGAATTTCTTAGAGCCTACACTTTTAACAACAAAGTGTGATTGTGATTCTTCCTCCTGCAGTCATACTAGTTCAATGTTATTAAGTACTCAGGAAAGGACAAATTCCTTTAAAAAAAAAAAATGGACCACTCTGGATATCAATAAGCATTTAAAAATATTCAAGTTGAATTATTTTCCATAGGACTCAGTAGGTCTTAGGACTTAGCTCAGGAATTAAGGACAAGCTCTGAAATTCTTTCATAATTAAGATAACGGAATAGCTTGTTGATATCAGAAGGTACAGTCCCAATCCTTTCTTCTTACCACAACCTCAAACTGATGCTCCAGCCTTTGACTCAGATCTAGTACTCAGTGAGCTGACTTAACTCAGTAAACAAGCAGAAAAAATTATCCGAAAAGCAGTTGGTCATATTATTTTGATTTGGCTTAGTCAGCTCCTGTAAGAAAAGCATGTGCTAGAATTTAATCTTGTGCTTCAGTTCTACTGATATCCACAGGAATTCAAGAGTATGCATAAAATTCAGCAAAAGCTTTCTTTCACAAAGCCAACAGGAATCATAAGGAATGAGTAGAATTCAGAAATTGGAACCTCTTCTCAGATGTACTGGGAAGAGAGGGCTTAAAATAGGTCTACATGTCTTTTATTCCCTCTTCCTGAGTATACCAGTTAACTTCTGCAGGGCAAATACTCTTTTTAGAGACTTTAAAATTTAGATACGGGCCCATATCTAAAACACTACACAGGCTAAAATGAAATCTCAGGTGGAAGCATCTAAAGTTGCATGGTTTAAATTCTGTTATTAAGTGACTGCTGTGACCTGAGAATTCACAAGTTAAAAGAGAGCATAATGTTTTTAGGAATTTTCAATTAGCACTGCTGCCTAAACCCATCAGTGTGGGAGTTAAAGAACCAGTATTAATATTAACACTCCTACAGTAACACTCTGCAGCATGTAGATTTTAGGTCAGCTTCATTTTAGAAGGATAAATAATGTATTGAAGTGCCAAATCGTTCTGTGGGAACATCCTGTAATGCAAATGCCTCTTAAAGGAAAAAAGAAATTCATGCTTAGAAATAACATAAAAAAATCTGTCTCTGGTAAGTTCTCATGAACTACATCACAATTTATAGTAGATTGCTTCCCTCATCTACTTCTGTGAAAACTTGTGTTTTTTCTAGGCTGTAATGAACCTTCCACTAAGGGTTCTGATTAGCTGTGACAGTAGAGGTACCAACGTCCATATTGTATGGCCAAGTTTTTTTGTTAAAGGTAACAAAATGGATTTTCCCATACTTCAGTCACCAAAATTCACAATCCAGGATTGTAGTATAAAAAACAGTGTTGAGGCATAAATTGAAGAGATTAGGTGCCAATAGATATATTACTTGGCTGTCCTATTTCTAGCAAAGAACAGGAAAAAATCACCAAGGCCATTAAAATCTTAAATTGACAGAATCAAAAAAGTAGTGTACTTTGCTAACAGACCTCCAAGTCATTTCGTTTTCCAGATCCTAAACCCCTCTGCTAGGATTCACTGGGACTATTCAGAGTCAGGTATAAGCACACATATGTATTTGTTGTTTCAGGCATCAGCCTGACTAATGAATGAAATGGCATTATTTTTAATAGACATTTTCAAGTTACATTTAGGGCAGTTTTTATGTTCTATTTAACCTTTTTCTAACTTCAATACTGTGAACTTTCAGGATCTATAACTCACTCTTCTATATTGATGTCAGGAGATTAAAAAGAGCTAAAATAATTCATAGACTCACAGAATACCAATTTGGAAGGGATCCCAAGGATCATCTGGTCCGATCCATCTCAGCAATATCACAATCTAGACAACATGGCCCAGCACCATGTCCAGCTGAATCTTTAAAGTGTCCAATGAAGGGGAACTCACATCTGAACGTAGAGGAAATGCATTTTAATATTACTACTTCATTAAAGTAGTTCAGTTCATTCTAAACTCCTAAATCTCCTTATCTCCTCCTCTGCTCTCATTTTTTGAAGGGGAAGGAATATCTGTCATTCTGGTTTTTGGTCAATTCAGCCAAAACCACAACAAAAATGTATAATTTCCTACTAGATTATATAATGAAAGTATCTTCAGAACTGTATGGGTACTCTTCACAAAATATTGGTCTATGTGTTGTGCTCAATTAGGCCCATACATCTCCAACAATAAGAATTTACACGACTGGTACATCCCATGAGTCTGGAAGAATTCTTATTTTGGAGTGTATGGGGAATGGACTTACCCCAATAACAAATCATTAAGTGTTTAGAAAGACTTACCTTACTTTAAGAAGGCGGAACAATTGGATTAGGTTAATTGGGTAAATTGAAAGGAAAAATTCTTTTCAGTAGCTATTCGCTGTTGAATAAAATTAAATAAAACAATGGAAAACTCTATGTGTGCTAATGTAGCCTTGCCAGTAAATCCCTTCAAAAGACATTTCTCTTCATAAAATCAGGAAGAGATGAAATCGTTAACTCTCCGATGGTATGTGTGTTGAGAATTATCACTAGAGGGATAACTTTACCTAAAGTGTTAGTTATAAAACATTTGGTAAGTTTGGAGCACCCTATGATCATACATTTTCTCCAATAGTAGACAAAAATATTCTGTAGCTAGGATTTGCTGACTACGTGAACGATATCCAAGGTTTTTAAAAAATTCATGTCCAATTTATATATACATCAGTTAGGCACTTCAGTGCCCTGCCCTTAACTAATTAGGAGTTCAGATACATTTGATGGAAATTGTAGCCCCTTTCAACACTAAGATAAATGATTTTTTTCCATATGATCAAATCAAATTCTTCATTTAAATTACTAGTGATTTTTGAGAGATGCAAAGTCACTGAAATTCTATTGACTTAGAATAATGACCGAGAGAATAATGTCATTCAGTCATAAGAACACAGATGCCCTGACTTCATGTTTGCACAAGGAGGGTCATGTGTCTCATATGATTCAATAAAACACAAGTAGGATCAGCTGGTGTACAGAAGCTAGGTTATTCACATGTGACTATAATTAAGAACAATGAGTGCAGTGAATTTACAAGTAACTCATCAGTTTCGGAAAACACAGAATAAGATCATCAGTTTGATTAATAATCTGCTTTAAGTTGTCATTTACTGCATGGTTCCATTTCTCGGTCTCTGAAGACTATTGAGAGAGAGTCATTTGACAGCTACAATCTGCATCCCAATGTTGCTTTCACACATGAGACAACACTGATTACTAGAATACATCCAACACATTGTAAAAATAAAGAAAGAAGTAGAGCTCCAGAAATTCAACCCCACAATGATACTCCTGCCTTTCTTCCAGCATCTTTAAACTAGATTTTTATTTGAAGTTGCATCTTCAACAATATGTGAGCATATTATATTGATGTGAACATTTGATACTCACTGGAATAAAAATCAAGAGCTTAGAAATCAGTGACGTTAGGTAGCTGACATGAGATAGACCTGGAGGCTGATTTCTCACTTTACATAGCTGATTGAGTAGATGAAAGTGTCCCCACCAAAGGACAACAATCTTGTCCACTGATTTACCAAACCAGCACAGAATTAAAACACATAAGTTATTTTGCAAATTGCACTAACTGGACTAAGCTACAGTTAGGCAGGCTTAGAGCAGTGCAATTAGAAACATGTCTTTCTAAAAAAGCATTAGAATCAAGCTTCAGCCCTGTAAATGAAGACTGTGAGGAGGTGAAATAAGAGCCTCTAGTAACGCTCAGCCTTGAGAGGTTTTACCAGAGCAGTTAATGTGTATCAGTATGTAACCAGAAGCAAGAAGCCACACTCTGGAGTTACAGCAAAGGCCCCAAGTGAACTATGCTGAGAACAGATGCTTGATCAGAAGGGAAACAGATGCAGCACTCTTCTTTTTTTGCTGAAATGGGGATATAAACTCAAATGCAAACACTGCAGCTTCAAAGAAGCTATACATCACTAATACTGGAAAACATAATGATCTTACTTCTGCAAGGGAGTGAACATAATAGACAAATATTTAACAAAATAATTGAAGTTATGTAAATATATAGATTCAGTGAGTTCTATAAGCCTTTTTGATGCAGGTAGTTGAAGTTAAATATAGGCATTCTGATGGATGAAGGTTAATGTATGTCTCATTCTGAAATCCCAGTCCCCAAAGGTTTCACAGTTTGGAACCATAGGAAATATTCCAACTTCCAGGGATACCCACCAATGAAGAACAAATTCTCAAAGTTTGTAGTTCAGAAAACTTCTCTTCTACTACAGCATCAAAATCACAGCTTATATTGGTAAAATACAGTAACCATATAAGGAGTTATTTATTACAGCTATAATTGTGATTATAATTTTTAAGGTTAATCCAAAGGCACATAATTCAAGTGCACTAATGACAGGAACTGTGAGGTGAAATCTCTTGTCCTGTGTCTTGCAGAAAGTTTAAAGAAAGGAAAGCAAAAGTCCTTTTTTCCAAAACTATGGAAAAGTGCAGAGAGAAATGTAATATTCCTGCTGATTGGTAAATATCAACATTTATTTTTGGTCATGTTACCAGCATGCAAAGAAAAAATAAAAGAAAATGCCCTGTGACATCAGGGGAGTACTAGGGCTATAAAACTTAGTTCATATTTGCTAATAGTTCTTGCTTGCTCTTCTTGGAACAGATCCCAGGAGTAGGTGGTAAGAATTGTCAAATCCTCTTGATCACACTGAGATATAGTTTCCTTCTTAAGACACCATGTGCTTACCCACAATGTCATTGCACGCTGAATGACACAGGAACATGGCAGGCAAAAATGGATGGCTCAGTTGCCGTGTTTGCTATCATAGCTCCCTGCCATTGAAGGCAACCACATCAGTCTTTTCAGCAAATTTATAAAACTCCATTTTAGAATAAATTTGGGTTTAGCCTTCTCTGCTTCTTTAGAAAGGCCATTCTAAGACCTGTCAACCGCTCTGGTATTTGAAGGAAACTCTTAGTGTGTACTGGGTCAAGTCAGAACATGGAATTTGTGTCCAGCAGTCTCCTGTTTCAGAAGGAGATTGACAAAATAATTCAAAATACCACAGACATTAAGTGATTAAAGTGGTTTCAGAAGTCTGTTTGGGAAATGTCAAAACAAAAAAAAAAAAAAAACCAAAAAACAAAACCACAAGGTTGTTGTTGTTTCTCAAAGCCAAACATTGCAAAGTTCCATAAGGCAAGACTGGATGATCAGCTAAAAAGGAGACATTTCGAGCTGAAATGTGGCAACGGAAGAGGAAAATAGCATTAAAGTCAATATTCCCCTGCAGTAAATATCAGCATAAAATCTAATTAAGATTTTATTTGCTAAAGACTAAAAGACATCAATACAGGTTGTTAACCATTTTCACAAAGGTAGAGATACAGACAGGAACATCTATTCAATAAGGGCAGGACTCATTTGACAACATGTGGATAACTACACTGGAGATGCCTAGGAAGACCTCAGATTCCTGCCTTGTTCTGACAGCATATTCACTAAAGGCTTTTCAAACAACTCAGATAAATTGTGCCCTTCTGAGGCCTGTTTCTCTCCTGTAACCATAAAGCAAGATGAGTGACTAGCTGAGTTGTAGAATTTTGTAGTCAAATAAAATGAAGCCCATACTGATATCTCAATGACGTTAACTATTAAATGTTGAGAGTACATGTGCATAAATACACCAAATCATTGCAATATTTAAATGATAATTTAAATATTTAAATAGCGATATAATTACCGTATTCAAAGTATGATGGGGTTTTTGGCTTTGACTATTACTGAAGTTTGATTTATTTCATACGCTATTAATGGATCCTTAAAATGGACATGATTGACTGCTGGAATTTAACTTCCAAATAGTGAGATCTTCTGGCACTACATACATAATTTCATTGTATAGTGCTGCCAACATTATTATATTATGCATCTGGAAACACACACACATGCTTATATGTATGAATTTGATTAAACCCATTTAAAGTCTCACTTGCAGAGAACTTAGAACACATGTCAGGACTTATGAGATCAGGGACCACACTTTTGACAGCTGAGCACTGAACTACCTCACTGCACTGGTTTGTCATTCCTGGGCCCAGCTGCATTTACTGTCTTCTTCTTGCCTCAGCATCCCCACTGGAGACTTGGGGAAACTATGCTGTTTTGGGGAAAAGGATGGTTACTAAGTTAATGGCCACCTGAGGACAGAGCTGAAATGTTGGACTTTGCTGTGGAGTGGCTGAAATAGAAGATTGCAGCCACATAGCAAAGTCAAGTAGAAACACAGAACAAAGAGCTCCGGTTAAATAACATCTTAAACTTCTGCTGCTAAGTAAACTATAATCAATGACTTAGCTGCTGGAGAGCTTTTATTTGATAGCTTGACTTCGATGCTTTGCACTTTTGCAACAAGTGCTGTTACAAGTGACTATGCACGTTATTCAAAATTATGCAGTTTTTAATGCATAAATGTGGGAAATCATAGAAAAGCAAAGATAATAGCAAAATTAAAACATTTTATGCTGCAATGGTTAAAAATATGTTGAGAAAGTACTTAAAAAACAGTCTGTACCCTGATGGCTCTGAAAAGGTAAACAAGACATTAAAAATGCAAATGAAAAAACAAGATGTTATTTATCCAAGTAGAACTTTTCTTGGAGGAGAAAAAGAGATGGAGTGAAGGGACTAAGTTATTATTATACCTTTCTAACATCTGATCCTTTTGTATGGATGTGCCATTTTACTCTTTCATGGGAAACTGCACTGGGGTTGTATGTGCAATCAGATGAAAGATGTGATTGAGAAAGGATAAGGAATTCCCTTTTTGTGAGTTTCCCTCCTGAATACAGTCAACTGTCTTCAGAGATTTGTGCCTCCAAGCCCACACTTCCTTATAAAACTTGCTGTAAACTGAGATGAAGACACCACCTCCTCAAAACAAGCAAACAAACAGACAAAAAACGCTCCTCAAAAGTCCTGTGCTTGACTGAAACCTGGGGAGTTATTTAATACTGTATTACCACAGTGATTAATTTTACGTTGACTTACAATAGGACTAATTGCTCTAATAAAAATTAAAGGGCCTTTGCCTACTAAAAAGATAATTTCACAAAGCTAATATTTAGTGTTTTCAAGTGACTAATTTAATGGCAGTAGCCTTAGAAAGGCCCAAATTGTCTGAAGCTATCTCTTCACTGCTGCAGCTTGGGCTAAAGCTGCTCTGATGAGAACTGCTTCTTCCTGTGAAACCAAAAGATCCTGTCTGCCAAATTCAAGAGGGACAGCTCATTTGAAAACTATGTCTAGCAGTTACAGCGTTAGTTTGAATGAACAGATCCTCTTTCCTCAAGCTGTTTTACTGCCGTGCTTCCAGTGTTTGTTTTGTGTTGCCGTTCATACTGCTGAATAATTACTTAAAGTATAGGTGACCTCAATTAATGTTGATTTTTTATTTATTCTCTCATTTGCCATCTGACCCTCTGACCCAGTACCCACTGAAGTCAGAACTCCATTGTGTTTCAGCTGCAGGAGCTGGATGTGAGTCCACACACTGCAATACAAACAATGACTAAGCCCAAGTGCACATAAACAGCTGCACACTAATTCTTTCCAGTCTTCTCTGAAGGCAAGGGGGTTTCTCAGACTAAGGCGCAGCACAAACTGAAGAATGAGTTCCCACCCTGGAGCTCTTCATGACAAAAGCACTCTGCACAGTTTCCTCCCATGTAGATAAATGTATTTTAAAAAAACCACAACAACCACACACCCTGGACAACTCCACTCAAACTTTTCACAGTCAGTTTTTCTCTGGAGAGAGGCAGTCTCCCTCTTTTAGAAGGTATTTAGCTTTAGTGGCTTAGAAGCGTGTGAGTCATGCAGGAAACATCCAGGATCCTTGAGCTAAGGAACCTTGATCCCCCTACGCAGATCAACACAACTAGATCCTGACTGGGGCAATTCACATGTTTTCAGCAGCAGAGGAAAACAAGCATATTCAGTCAGATGACAGGATTGCATCAGATTTCATCTGCTGTGCAAAGGTGTTTTATCCAACTAAGTGGAAGATCCCCAGACACAGAATACACCGAAGCCTGGTATCCCAGCTTTGAATTCTTATCTCTTTAAAATACCTTATGTTTAATATCATCTTTTATTCAGCATTACCACCTCTTCAATATTTCATTTCAATCTCAGAGCTGATGTCTTGACTGAGGTTCCTCTTACCAGCTAACATAAAACAGTAAAATCCATTTTAGGGGCAACTGGCACTGCTTTGGGGATTGCACATGACAGCAAAATCTGTCAGTGCCTGTCCAAAAAGTTCCCAGTCTGAACCTATGACTTCAGCCCCTGTTTATTCTAGCTGGCAAATGCACTAATCACACTGTAGGTGAGATCATTGTGCCCTTAAAGGCAGACCTCACCAGCGTCTGCCCTCCCAGTCCATGAGACAGTCTGCTTGGGGCCACCTGAGGATGGGCAGGATGGGCTCAGCCAAGCTGTGGTCGACATGGCAGGAAAGGATCTGTCATGCAAGGCTGCAGCTTGGCGATGTGCAGACTGTGCCCCTGTGTGCTTGGGACTCAGCTGGCTGGAAGCATCATAGTCCCATGTCTGTTCTGAAGCCCCCTTTTCACATGTCAGATGCAGGCCAGGCAGCAGAAAGGGACAGTTCAGTGTTTCACCACAGTTTGGAGAGGTGAGGGCCAAATTGTGGGGGAGAAGGGAAGGGGTGAGGAGATATCCAAATGTACGATTTCAGTGTGTAACATTTTATGAATGACATGTGACAGGGATGTTGAGGGTTAACTATATGTTGTCTTCCAGTTTCCTTCTGCAGCTGGCAGAAGAGAGGGCAGAGACCTGACTCTCATTTCTTTCTTCTGTTTCTGCTGTGCCGCCTCCTTGGGGCTGATCTCGTCACACGGGGGCTGCTTTTCCTGGGTTTTTAATACAAAGCATAGCACAGTGTCAGCAAGCCCTGATATGAGTTACACATTTAGCTAGTGCATTCAGAGCTTTTAAGGAAAGACAAACTTTTGGGGGTTTTGTGCTTTCTTCTGCCAGGCTTTTAATAAAAATCCATATACCTTTCTTTTTTTCTTTTTTTTTTTTTTTTTCTCCTGACTGTTGTGATTAGAAAAGTTCATTTTTAGCATTTTTAATGTTTACCAGCCTATCTTATGAAATGCAATACAGAAAAGAGACCTGAATGTTGCGTTACCGGCCAGCAAAACACTGCCAGTTCTGACCATTCAGTAATCAGGTCAGCCAAGAATCCCCACACTGACTCATGAGATTTAAAGTATACTTTGAGGCCTTTTGGGATTATTTTCTGCCTTCTCAGCACTTGAGCTTCACAGCACTCGCTCGCCTGAAATTTCCAACCACAAAAGCTAGATAAATTTTACTATTTATCATTTACCAAAGTTTAGATTAATGTAAGCCACTGCACAGAGGTGATTTTTAAATCAGCCATCAGCTACTGTGATACAACAGATTTGGAAAAGGTGGCTCAGTTGCAACAGAGGAGGTTTGACATGTCATACTGGTGCAGGAATTGAAAGTGGAATGTGGGTTAAATCAAACTACTTCCTATTCCTCTCTTCCTCTTTCTTACAGTGAACAAAAAAAGGAGGAGCAAAGCAAGCAGCCAGCCACTTCAGATATTAAGACTTCTCAGACACTTGCACTGACACACCAGAGTAAGTTACAGTCTTGCTTGTTGTAATTTCCAAGCATGCTGTAGTAGCTACCCAGATATCTTTCTCCAGGCAAGAACAGTGCAATGTGCACCATGCAGGTCTGCTCTCTTCGTCCCTACAGACACCTCACCAACTCAGAAACTCAAAGAGTTACTAACTTGTGACAGCTGAAGCACTGACTAGGCTCTTGCACATTTTCCACCAAGCAATCTCTATTAAGTGATATTTCTTGGATTGCTGGCTTGAGTCCTGGTTATATCACACAGAGGTACGTGTCAGTGCACTGCAGGTGAGAACACAACCTCTAGGAAATGGGGTGAACACGCAGTATCCTCTAATGAACTACAAGCACATATTTCTATAGTGTTGCTCTTTCCTTAGAGAAGGGGAAGATAAAACACGAGTGAGATTTCTGTTCCTAGAAGCAGAAAAATTTTAAGCCAGTGGATTCAACCACCAGTGAATGGTGGTTGCTGTATCTCACAGAGTTACTCCAAGAGGAGGCAGATCCCTGCACTTTTAAAAAGAGACACCACACTTTGGAGAAGTGAAGTGCCATGGGCAGTGCTTGCTAGAAGAGGCATCCCTGGAGCAATGCTTGGGAGACAGCTTGTGGCTAACATCCTCTCCCAGCAACAGAGGTAGGCTGCTCAATATCTCCATAATATTTTAGGAAACTGGGAGGAATGAAGTTTTTGAGTCTGCCTTCCCTTGGCTCTCAAGCAGAGATAATAACAGGTCCTCAGCCTTTTGCCCATGGGGACAGAGAGAATCCTCTAATGCCTTATTAGTAAAATCATACCAGACTATTCATATTAAAGGAGCTGAATGAAAAAAAAGCACATACTTATCTCAATAGCCAAGGCTGGCTAACATATGTAAATTTTACATGTCCCCTGATAGGCCTCAACATCCTTGCTCAGCAGTTCCTGTCTGATTTGAACAGAGAGCAGCTGCTGAGGAGTGTGGTTCTGCTTCTGGCTGGGAGGGGAACTCAGACGTTCCTAGCGTAGAACTTCCAAGCTGACATGAGTTCTTCACACAGTGAAGGAACTGATGATGGCTTAATGGACCCTTAGTGGGGCCTTATTCTAGAATTGCTTACACTTTAATAATTTACCCAGGTGGGGTTTAACCTGCTTGCTTTCAGCAGCGCTGAAAGACTGAATACTCTTGTGATTCTACTTCTCTTTCCAATATATTGCACTCTCTAAATATAACTTCCCTCGTATTACCCATGTGTGTAACATTTATGCAGTCTCAACGAACCATGTAGGTTGACCCCTAATTTTTCACAATGCTTTGTCAAGCCAAACACAGCAAAGAAACCTGTCTTTCTCTTTCCAAGCCCACATGCACATATAGAATTGAACACTGATGCTTGGACTGTCTTAAAAATAGGTTTTTCTAATTTGAGATCCAAAGGTATGAACAGTTTTTAATGCCATTAACTGCACTGTGGTGGAAATCATGTAGTAAAATAGCTGAAATTTAAAAATAAAATTGTAATTTAATAATTTAAAATTATAATCTTCAAACAATTTAAAATATTGAGACTGATCTTTTAAGGCTATCAGAAGCTTGTGGTCATATGCAATTTATACATTTAAATGAGGTGCGGTTTAAGGCAAGACTGCTATTTTTTCAATTAACAGATCAGGTGTAATGATAAATATATTCTGGACTCTTTTTTTGTCATTCAAATAAATAGTTTTAATAATAATGATAACAACATCAACAACACAATATATAATAATGACAGTAATTACTTTTAATAATTCCTTCCTTGAACCATAATTATTTTATTTGACTTCTAAAAGTAAGTAATTATTATTATCCTTTTTTTCATACAGATGAAATCTGAGTCCCAGAGGTGAAATTACATGATCAGAGTAAAAGAGGAGTCAGAACTGGGATTTTAAGCTACTTAAACTGTTGTATTTTTGTAAAGACTTGATGATTTTGCCTTGCTGAATTTTCATTAAAATTTGCAAAGACTTGAATATGCCATAAAAAACGTTAAATGTTGTTCACATCCCCCTTCAATTAATATTTACATTTTGCTTACAGTGGCATAGAATAATGACATTCAAATTAAGTTATCGCTATGTAGTTTGTTTGTTTATGACACACCATGTGTTACCATGGAAACAACCATACTCTATATCTATGGTAACAGTCACAGTGGTGTAAACTGTGATACCAGAAAGAGGAAGTTAGTAAGCTGAAGTTAGTAATTCTAAGAAAAACTTGTCAAAATTAAATATTTCCTGTAATGAAAATCTGTTTTATGTCACTGGGCAATTTTCATATATCCTTGTTTCAATCTCAGATCTGCTGTAGGATCCGAGATATTCATGCATGGAGCCTTGCTGATGTTGAGAACGTGGTCTGAGGGGGGTGAGTGCCTTCTCTGACCTCGAGGACTGTATTTGATTCAAGTCACTGACCTCAGTTTGTGCATATCAGCCCATAAAAAAAAAAAATAATCCTGTTACAGCAGAGTTGTATTGTCCTACTTTATATCAAAAAATATACAAAATCACTGTATTTGTTTCTGCATTTTACTCACCCATCAGAATTCTTCATGCCATTTGTGCCAAAAAAAGAAAGAAAACAAATCAACAAAAAACCAAACAACATTAAATATCCTCCAAAGATGTTCAGACTCACCATATGGAGATATTGATCTCTCTCCATTAGCAACAAGGAGGACTTAAGTTTGTAGATTTTGTTAAACTGAATTTCACAATAGTTAAATGCTTAAAATAGCCTTTATAATTGCTATCCTCCAACCATTCAGAACAAGTACACCATCTCACCACAAATTATGTGTTCATTTCGTATTAAATTAAAAGCCAAAACATTCCCTCATAAAAACTACTTCAGGAGTTGTTGGAGTTCATGAATTCAAAGCCTTTTTTTCCTTTGAGCTTTGCTATAGATGCATCCAGCTTACAAAATGTTCCTGGAAAACTGATCACAGAAGGAAGCTGTACAGGTCAAAATTTCGTGTGTGTGTAAATGCATATACATATACACATATATTCTTACAAATGTTAGCAATAAATATATTACAAATACCGGCTATAAATTTGGGCACAACTGACAAAAATAAACATATTAGAATAAATGCATTTTGTATTTACCACCCTGATAAAGAACATTATGAGTCCTGGGGCCAAGTGACTCAAAATTTGTATCATTTCCTGTAGTGCTGGCTCTGATCCAAAAGGGGAAAATGGCTTATGTGAACTTTGGTCCATCAAGGATATGATCCTGTCTTTTCAGATTTCCTGTCTAAATCTGTTCTCTTCAACAAGCATTCAGTTTCCCATCCTTAATCCTAGCAGTTGACAATCCGGAGATAATTTTTAGGACAAAAGACAGTAGGTGCAAAAGCCCTGGCTCTGAATTTACTTCTCCTAAACACAGGATTCCTCCAATGGAGCAGAAGGTTTTTAACAGGAAAACTCCAAGGAACTGTTTGTATATATTTATGTAGCACCATAAACTTTGTGGACTCTTGCCCATTCATAGCAAATGAGATTGCATCTCAGTGACATTCGATCCATCTACACCTGGTGTGAGAGCAAATTGAGATTCTGACTGCGCAGAGCACATATGTCCTCCCATTAAATAATTACTCAGAAGTCTTATACAGCAGTTTCATAATTCCTTTTCTATGTCATAGACTAGGTGACGTGCAAGAGTAAGCCAAATTTTGCTTAACTCAAAACATTGTGGGGAAAAGGAAGTAGATTAGAACACAATTTTCTGTTCCACAGTGCTATTACACCACTGTAAATTTAATGAATTCAGAATCATTGTGCTGGCAGAAACCCAGGGAAACAAAGTAAACAGTCATGTCCAGATGCTAATATTCCTGTTAATTATTTTGCAAAATGCATTGCAAAATCTGAAATCCCAAGAAAGGCTGTCTTTTTTTCCATCAAAGCAAGGATTCCCCCTCAAAAGCAATGGCAAAATGTTTGAATCAAAGTAGCCTAGGTTACAGTAAAAAATATATTGTCCTTCAGTTTTGCACAAAACTTTTGAGGTTTTCCATGAAACACAGAAATTTCATAATTTTTTGTACTGAAAATATAATAATAATAGTTCTACCTTCTGAACAATTCAGATTACCTCTTAAATTAGCACTAAAGAGTGTTTATACAGCATTGAAGCACTGCTATCAGAATAGAAATATAAACTACTGCAACCTATGGGAAGCTTCCCACTAGCAGATTAGAGCTGTGCATCCCCTTCCATTTTTTACAGAATCTTCACTAATGATCCAAAAGAACATATCAATTAAGGTTGAAGGCAACATTATTTTGAGACATTTTTCCAAAAGTCCAGAAGGAGGGTAGAAAGAAAAAATATCCCCATACACTTTTTCAAATAAGAGGCATATATCCAGAGGATAAATAAATCATAAAAGACCTTGCAATTTAAGGTGCCAGCTGTAAAATCTCACTGCTGTTTGAACTGCAGTATGAAAGACTGTCCTATTCTACATAAATTTGGCTTTATGGAAGTTGGATTATTTCATCCTATGTATATTTGGTTTCATTGCTACATCAGTGGTTGAAAGGCCCCAGAGAAAGCACATCTTGTCTTCATTTCTGGGTATCACACTAAGTCTGGCTCACCATCTATATCACAGCTCCTTGACTCATACCCAGTGTCACATCTAATCAAATTATTCACAAAGCAATGCTACTTTCTTACTCTATAAATACTCGGTGAGTAGTTTGGACAAGTGATACACAGCTGATGATTTGTTTGCAAACTAATCATTCCAGCTCGTCATCACTTGGTCTTTGTAATTCACAGTTGGTGATCCAGGTCACAGAGTTAAACACATCTGAAAAATTGTGATAACTGTTCTTGGAGGAAGAGGACAGTTTTGATATTTTTTTATGTTATTTTATTACCTGTTTCATGGGATGATCAGAACAACATATTTTTTTTTCTGAAAAAGAAAAAAAAGTATTTCCATTTCTGTAGGTTTCTGGCCTCTGACTAGATAAACAAAATTTATTAGAACAAAATAATGAATAGAACATGATAGGCATTCTATTAATTCAAATGTCATTGCAGCAAAATCTACTAATAGATCTTGAGGGAGAAGATTCTTGTACCACTATAGATTGTGCTTTTGATCATATCACAGGAAAATCATAATTGGAGTGCTAAAAAGACAAAAAACACCCAGACAAAGCAGCCAAGGCATTTTAATGAGGAATCACTTATTCATATGTAAGTTTGTGGGTACAAAAGAGGAAGAGGGAATGCTTCTGAAAATTTCTAATACTAAATCCCAGGATACAAAATTTTATAGTACATGGTCAGATCTGTGATTTTAAAGCTAACTCAGTTTTCACTGGACTGTGCTTGCTTTCATCTATGCATTCATATTGCAAGCAATCAAATGACTGCAGCTTAACGAGTTACCATGCATTAGCTGAGTCCAGTTTAGGGAGCATGTGTTTGCCACTGCCCTACTACTACTCCCAAGTGAAATACGGTAGCTTGAAGCACTATTTTAGTCATTGATTGTAAGTGGTTTGGAGCACTTAACAGAACCAGCTGACAAGTGTTAACTTCTAAATAGTAACTCTGAGCCACCATGGCCTGATCACTTGCAAATGTTATAAATAATAATGCATACAGAAGCTAACAGAAAATTATTCTTGCCTGCATCCATTTGTCATTAAAGGTTAAATGTGGCCAGACTAGGAGACTAGTTTTCCAAAGTGTATCTGAACAATCAATACAGGAGACAAGGGGTTTAAAAATTAGTATTTCTTCTACTTCTCAAGTTCTAACAACAGTAAAAATAAATGCCATTTTTCTATGACAAAAATATCTGTTTCATTTTATTCTGAAATAGATATTTTCAAAAATATTCTCACTTCCTGTTTGGTGTAGTCTGCATTGTCTATATCAGCCCTGAAAATGCTTGTTTAACCCCTTTTAAGTGAGAACATGATATATTGGAAAATTACAATAGAATTATCAATAAGGCAATTCAGCAGCTGAACCTATAAGATGTTCTTAAATAATGAAACTAATTTTAGGCTTGGATACAGATTTTTTAAGGATTACAAGTGACAAAAACTGGATAAAAAACAAAAACCCAGAGGAGTATTTCCATATATAATTCATGAACACCAGGTTTACGAAGTTTCACGTAAATGCTCCCTTGCTTTAAAGCAAAATTAGGATAGGGAAGAACAGAAACTGGACATCACAAATAACGGGAGGTTCCAGCTGTATGTTGTCTCTTATGCAGAAGAAGAACAGAGAGAAGGAGGGGAAATAGCATTGATGAAGGCATGCACACAGCAAATATGACTCTGGGGAAGCAGAAGAGAAAGGATCTTGTGATCAAGTTCCTCTCATCCCTTGATCACGGATAGTACAAGTCAAAGAGATATGCTAGACTCAAAATGCACCATTGTGAACTTTTTTCTCAGCAGTTCCCCAAATGATATCAGAGGTTTTTCCAAGGGGAACAACACACCTGAGGGGAGGGATGACAAAAAAGCAGGTTTGTGTATAAAGCAGAATTATAGATAGACAAATAGATATCATAGATGGGGGTATTTAATATTAATGTTAAAGCTTTACTAGAAAATGATCACAAGATTTGCTTCTTTACTAGGTTGTTTTTTCCTCCCATTGCGTTTATTTCCATAAAAGAGAAAGACAAGATTACACTCAGGTGAGGAAGCTGAAAGTCCTGGGTATATTTTGTTGTGAAGAAGTACAAATTCATGTGGCCAAAGGACAAACCTGAGAGGAGCGGATAGCCTAACTTACAGCTGTATCACACATTATGCTACCAAACAGTATGTTCATGCAAACTTCCATTCCTGTTGGGTTCTGTGAGCATGAGTAACTAAAGACAGGAGTTATCTCCTGGATTTAGTTAAAGATGGCATTCACCTTGAAGGCCTTTAATAACTGCATAATACCACAGACAAAAACCCACTACAGCATTAGCTGCTATTAATGTGCAATTACAAAAACTACCTCGTTCTTCTGTGTTCTTGCCTATTAGAGAAAGAAATTGAAAATAGAGAAAGTGAGGCAGTCAGGTAAAATATTTCCTAGCAATCAAGAATTCTGCGAAAGTCATGGGATTTCTCCATTTACTGAATAAAAACCGTAATAATGAAAACTACCTCATACTTCTTACAGAGTCGAATGCAAGAATCTCAAGCAGTCTTAACACTGTAATATAGATAGAAATGTATGTTCTCAGGTTCAGTAGTAACACAAAATGAACATAGATGACAGCTACCACCCAGGAGCCAATGACCAGTGAAATAACATGGTCTGGAAATTAAAAGTTTCAAACTGTTATCTCATCTGAGCTCAGAAACAACCTTCCATTAGGAGAGGTAGGGAGGGAAAAGAAAAAAATCAATTACAGGGAAATCTGACAGATTTACAGAAGTGATTCTATGATATGAGAGTATGGCAAGGGGGAGTGGATTTGCTGATCATGAATATGATCATGATCATTATACTTTCTATAAAAGTATTTTAAGTTTCCTTAGGGGAGACATGGAGAAAAAATGAGGGAAATAATAATTAATGAAGGTTAAAAGTTAAGCCATCAATATCAAGCTTAATTTATGTAAAGAAAATGAAATACATTTATTCCAAAGCCTTTGGCTTTCTCTAAACCAACAAGAATTTCCTAGAACAGGTACTAGTCTATTTATCCCTGAAAACCATTCAGATGGAAGTCAGTCTAAAACACCAACAACTAATTTGCTCTTACAGTTAATACCAGTTAGTAGAGTGGCAAAAAGACTTCATTATTTACGTGGATTTACTCTTTGGCTTTTGCAGGTCTTGTAAACTTCTCCTTATAAACCTAGGGATAAATCTACAGCTGGTGTGAACGCTATTTTACATTGTCTCTCGGAACAAATATGAGATGTTTTAGCAATTTCCTTTTTTTTTATTTTTTATTTTTTTAAGTAAAGTGTAGATTCTGATTATTTTCATGGTTCTAGAAAGTTTAAGTACATAATTTCTTATCTTGCACTGCAATTTAACACTAGACCCTTTAGTTTGGGGTTTTTTAATTACACAAAACAAGAATCCCATGTATTCAGAGGTTCTGAGCTCAAAGTAAATTCTTAATTAAACATTAAAGTTAGTGACACTGCAATTTACTTCAGTTTATAACTTGTCCTGCTGTTTTTTTTTTTTCTCTGGGAAGCTAATGCAATTGCAAAATACAAGACAATTGTCTACAGTCCTTTCTGTTCCTTTATTTTTTGTATACTCTCTGAATCCATTCCAGTTATTTGCTAATTTGTTCACCTTTTGTGAGAAATCTTTTGCAAGATTTTAGAAAGAATCATAAGAAACAAGCAACCATGGGGTTATCTTTGAAAAACACAAGCCACGTGTGGAAAGAATCCTTTGTAAGGTACAGGAAAAAATACACTATTATCTTTGATGTAAATTGCTACATTAGAAGTTAATTAGACAGAAAATGCCATCAACACTTGTGAACTGTTGCTATGTTCATTAAGACAAAATTAAAGTGTATATCCAATGTGTAGAATAGCTGGTTTATGGGAAGGCGGAGTTTTCTGCATCATCAGAATCAGCCTGGTATTATCCGTAATAGCTTCCCATCTCAACGATGAGAATATTAGCTCTTACTTCCTGTAAAATGAAAAAATCCCCTAATTAGAAACTACAATACTGACTCTAGAAATTCCTAAAGCATTAAGCAGAAATCCCCAGAGGTGTGGACTCTCTATATTGAAGGCTTTTAAGAACAGATTAAAATAACATCTGCAAGGAATGACTTCACATAGCTTATCCTGTCTACATGGAGAACACTGAACTAGACAATTTCCTGAGGTCTTTTCTAGTCCCATGATTTTATGAGTCTATTGGTAGGGGGTTAGAGCCCCTCCTCAGGCTTCAGTCTAGCTTCCTATCACCACTTCAATTCCTGGGTAAGAATTTTAGGAAGGAAGTGGGAGACACCACCGTCACTCCTTCCCCAGTGCTGGGTGATCATGACACTGACACAAGACATAGCTCAGGTTCCCATTGAGAACTAGAGGGAACTTTAATTCATGCCTATATACAAGTCATTGCTCGTCCCTCCACTCTCACTTTGATCAAAATTTTATCAATGGTATAAGAAAGGCAATAAAATATATATATATATTTAAAAAATCTATCAAAAGTAGCCCATTCCTACAAGATTCTTTTGTTTCAAATCGACATTTTCCAAACGAAGGAAAACAAGCCCTTGAACAAATAATGTCGACCAACTAGAGGGGCCATGGAAATATTAATCTAGCAGCCCAGCTATTTGTGATATCTTGGAGTGAAATAAAAAAACACATATGCTTATTTGTTTTCTACTCATGACACTTACAGTCTGGGCTACTGTCAGTGTTTGGGTAATAAAAAAATAAAAGTGAGAGTGTTATGGGGGATACACATTAGTCTTTTTCACTAATACACCATTGCTCTGTATATTAGGTAACAATAACAACAGAATAACAGCAAAAAAGAAAAAGTAAGAAAAGCCTGGAAAATACTCCTGGCTCCCTTAGAGACCAGGACAAGTAATAACTATGGCAGCTTTGACTTCAGAAAAGTTTCCATTGTGGTTTTACACTAGAACCAGATCTTACTAGTTTCTGATGATCTTATTCATATTTTAGAAGGAAATAAAGCCTGATGTAAGTTTCAGAAAATCAGAAGGGGAAATTATGGATTTTTTTAATGTGACAAGAATGATAGCAACACTGGCCTTTGCTACTTTAATGCTTTGGGGAGGATAAACTGTACCGTCCTCTTCTCTACAGTATGGGGTACACAGAGTGGGACAATGTAAAGCATCAAATTCCACCTACATTCAGACAACTGTCCCCAGTTGCTGCGGTGGCTAACACCAGCAGTGGTAAGAGTTAGGCACCCTCAGAAGCTGATACGGGCAACCTAAAGTCTTCTTTCCACTGACACTTGCTGAGGATTGCAAGGACTTTCTTCTTAATGGGACCGCCTCACCTCTGTAGGACGAATCTCAGCTGGGAGATTCAGAAAGGTTCATACGAGTGAGGCCTGCACCCTAATAGCTGTGCTCTGGTACATTTTAATACAGGGGGTTTCAAACTTAATTAATATGGTAACACAGACTTTCCTATTTTAGTCCAGGAATTGTTCCCACAATTGCTTAAGAGTAGTTACAAAGATAAGAGGGCCGAACTTCTCTCAGTTGTAACAGACAACACAGCAAGGGACATCAGCCACAAACTGCAGCTAGGAAGGTTTCAGTTGGTAAAACATAAATTTCTTCCACTGGAAGGATGAAGAAATGCTAGAAAAGGCAAGGGGGCTGTGAAATACCCATCCCAGGATATTTTAAAGATTTAGGGTAGACTGTTCCATGATTGACTTGGTCTAGTGCTGGTGAGAGGCCTCCTCAGGCAGGAGATTGGAGTGAATGTCCTTCAGAGACCCTCTCCCACCCACATTTCTATTGTGATTTCTGCAGTTCTATGGGCTTTCTTCCTCCAGTATCAGAGCAGATGCTCTGTTAGGAAAAACAACATGTAAATAAGGTCATCACATTCAGAAAAAGGCAATAAATATTCCTGCTATTACTGAAATGCTTCAACAGATGTGTGTTTTGCATTGTTTTATAGATGTATAAATAGATATCCATCAAGACCAAATTTTGTTGGTGTGAGAATACAGCTTCTCCTCCTTTGGCCATCCATCCAGAGTGATGTGCCGGTACTGCTGTGCTGGGTGCCTAGTGGCCCAAGGGCAATTTGTAGCCAAGACGGCAAAGTAGTAAATCAGTCAGCACTTATAATTTGCATATATCTTAAATTTCAGTCTGAAGTGACGATCTAATATGTACTTCTGCAACTAGTTATGTGCAAATTGTCCCCGTGTAGCATCTAAATCAATGTTACATTGTTCTGACCTTTTGTACAAGTCTTTTACATTGGAAAAACAGACTTCTTTGAATTATAAGAATGTCAGTCTGGTATGAAGTCAGTTAACGGAATTAAATGAGAAAATCTTACCTGGTAGAGGCTTCACTGTTCATATGTCACCAAACATGAATCATACATGTTAACTGAGCAAAGCATAGACCCAAAAGTTTTTTTCATAGCAGAGGTTAAAAATAGAAATGAAACGGGAGAAAGGGATACTTTTCTTTCCAGTGATGCATTTTACTGTCAGTTCTGCTATAAAGGGAATACATCAGTTCCTGGTATCTAGGAAAAAAACTGACTGAATTAAGCTAGTTTCAGTAAATTAAAAATCATCTACAAGTCAGTGGTTTGAATTTGAAGAGCTGGTAGGAATCACTACTTGACTTCCACAGAAAGAGCAGCATCTGTAAGGGTGAAAAGTCAATCCCTCTGGGCTCTGACTTACTGAGAGAAAGGTTATTCCATAACAGCCTGTCAACCTCCAGCCAAAACCACCACTGGCAGTTTTCCCTCCTGGCCTTCCTTAGAAGATCCCTTTTTCTAGGACTTGGAGAGGACTTCTAAGACATCTCACAGGTCCTGCCCTGAGCCATGACTCTCCCACACCTCACTACCTCTCTGCTGGTGTGGGACTCTCATTTCTCACAGTTTGGGTGCAGACAGGAGGCAAGGATTTTGTGAAACTTGACTTGAAAGCCCCAACAGAATTCCAGCCCTTGTTTCTGTAACAAGCGTAAGAAGCCTTCCTGGGGTTCATCCATATGCAAAACCAAGATGTCTGAAAGATGTCTTTGGACTATACTTAAGAGTGCACACTCACAGTCATTCTGCTCTTATAATTTCACATGAAGTACTATTGTAACATTTGAGGGCTACATGACTTGTTTTTCCGAAGAAAACAGAAAAGCTTTTTTTCTGTTGAAGGCAATTTTTGATGAAAGACTGATTTTTATTTTTTTTTACAAGCCAGAACAATTAATTTGATTAATGTTTGCATTCGGTCTTGAAAATAATCTCAGTGAATTAATTTTGGGAACTCAGTGTTGAAACATCCCCCCAAGCTTTTGCCATGCCGGGCTGTGAGGTGCAATTCAGACTTCACATACGGCATTCTTCCTGATGTTTTTGGAGGAGAAAGCTGCTTTCTAACACGAGTAATGGATTCACAACCTGTTCATTTGCACTGAGGTGTCTAATTTTAGGCAACCATGCTTCTTGTTTCAAGTTCTTTGTGCCTCAACTTATCTACCTCTAAAAGGGATATAATGTTCTTTGTTTATCTCTGAGGGCTGACAGGAGGCTTACTTCATTTACATCTGCAAAGCACTTTACAGCCCGAGTAAAACGTGCCCATTTAAATGCTATGCTTTATTAAAACAGAGGGGTAAACACTACTGTCATTTACATCGGTGTCAAATGGGATTAATCCCATTGCAGAAGAAGGAATTGCATATGGGAAAAGGCAGCACGAGAATTAAATGCGCAGAGTCCTCCTTCGAGGCACCGAAGTGAAGCTGAGGGGAAAAAAAAAAAAAAAAGAAAACAAAATAAAACATGTTCAGCAGAGTTTAACTCCTTGACTTTCCATTCCTCTTCCGAGCAAAGCCACAAGAGGCTGCGGCTGGCAGCTGAGGGGATGGGCTGGCCAGGAGCACGCTTTGCTTGCTGGGAGCGTGCAGCCACTGTGGACTTGCAGAGGGGTTCAGGGTGCTGGAGATTGTCATTGCCATGGGTCTGGCAGGGATTACCTCGAGTGCCATGAGCTGTTGACAGCTGAAGATGAGCAGCTTAGGCAGAAGGAGAAATCCTCTGGACTTACAGTAAGTCCTGTGACACTGTATCATTTGACTCAACTAGCTCAAATGACTGGGATATAATTGAACAAACTATAACATGAATTGTGACTCATGCTGTGCCTCAAACTGCCCATGTCAGCGTGGTAAATTAATTCATAGTCTGTCAAGTGAAAGCTAATAGCCAACGGCAATGCTTGGCATATCAGAGGGATAGTTCATACAAAGGCAAGGGTAGAGAAGGAAGGATTTTATGAAACTCTTGATCTGTCCACTGATTTCAAAACCAAAAGTGAATGAGGGTTAGAAACAAGAGACCAAAGTGAAGAAATATGGTAGGTCAACAAAAATAACAGAGACAGAAGTTATTTCTGGCATCATATCTGGTAACTGTGTTTGAACATTGATGATTAACGTATTAGTTATGCATGTGTGTGATGCAAGAGGCACAGTAAGTGGTTTGCTTGCATATTCAGCTCTACAGCCTGTCCACTTTGTCCAGACAAAATCCCCGACATAAAAGGCTTATCTTGCAAATTAGCCAGCACAGTCATCCCAGGATTTTATTTATTTTAAGCTGTGGGCCCCAGTGTGACAGACACACCCACTTAAAAAAATCTACTGCCCTTTGCAATAAGAGTTTTCTAACTTTTTTTTTTTTTTTCCTTCATTTTGTTTCTTCCCAAAAAATGTGGAAAAAATTTTGCTGGATTCAATATACTGGCAAGACTGACAGTAGGGAAAGCCCAAATCTCTTTCTGTTGAATACCAATTAATGTCATAGTAGGACCCTGTTCTGCTATTTGTATGAGCACTGGCTGTGGTGTTGGGGGAAGTGTGAAATGAAAGAAGGACTGGCAAGAAGCTAAAGAGAAAAGAGAGCTAGGAACACTTTGAAATAGCATCAGGGAAGTGGAAATATGAAGTGGTAAGTAGTAGCAAAAAAAAAGGAAGGTGAAAGGGAAAAAAGGAAAACTAAAGGAAGAAAAAGTAAGAACATTTTTGAAGGATTAATAGGTCAAAAGACTGTTGGAGGACATAGCTCTGGACCTTACCCTATTAAAATGCCTGTCTGGATTGATGGTAGGGTGTGTGGCAGGGATGAGATACCTGACGTGTTTGTAAAACAGTTGAGGCCCTGCAGGATGTGCTGATTTTTTTAAGAGCTTTGCTTTTCTCAGAACTGCTTAATAACTGTAATTTTAAGTAGTCCAGAACACATGATACTGTGAATCATGGTTCCTGTGGCAAACTTGTGGTAAGAAGTTGTGCCAGCAGTACTATAGCAGCTTATTAGAAGGTGAACATATGCTTTTCATCCAAACATGGATATAGCAAAGGCATTTTGAAGACCAAAAGTCCGTTAATCAAAAGAATATGCTTCTGTTTGAAAAACAAAAACCCCTTCACATACCTCAAACACAAATTAGTCCACCTACTGCCTTTGGCCATTCCCATTAAAGAAAGTTTTTTTGTTCTTTAGGGAGACAGAACTAGCAGCACCCAAACATACACCACACCAAAAATACATTGCCTCTTAAATTCCACAGCTCTTCCATTAAGTTAAAGAAGGTGGCCTAGAGCACTGGAATTTGCTATTCAACAGGCCATCAAAGGCTTTGAAACATAATTTTTGAGTGAAGATTTCTGCAGACAGATGTAGAGGGTCACATTCTTTGCTCGTATAAAAATGAGGCAGGTCCAATTAGATTATTCTAATTTATGATCTTGAGACATTTTTGAGATAACATCGTAATTGAAGCTTGAGATACTTTTCCATTAAAGGCTTCCCTCCCATGAGACTTACAAAATAATATACCTTTACTGGTTTTCATTTTATTTTTTTATTTAAAATGTAAAACTAACAGATTCTTAATAGGTAAATCAAAAGTGGTATTTTTCACTCAAGAGCACTTTCCAACCTTAAATCAGCCTTCCTTTCATTTCTCTACAGAAGAGTGACTGCAGGCAGCCCCTTAATGCTCGTTCAGCTTGCGTGGCTGTTGTAATCTCTGCTGGACATCAGCAAGCAATCTTCAAATCAGCAATGCCAGGCAGAAGGGTGGTGAGGCACATGATGATGAATGCTCTGTTGGGATAGTGGTAGACGAAAAGCAGAGGGGAAGTTACTGACAGGTCACGGGCAGAAAGTTATTATGTTCCCAGACTTCATTGTCTTCATTTTCAAGTGCAGTATTAGTGACTTCCCAATGCCAGTTAATGTCTGTCGCACAGACTGATATCCTGGGTATGAGCCCACCTCCTTAATCAAGAAACAAGCACTGTTCTTTACTTTAACAATATTCCCTTTCTCACACTCTTCACAGAAATGCCATCATACTCAACAGTGTGCTTAACAAGTTCATTTTGCCTTTCACAGCACTCAGTAATGGTGAGTGCGTAGGCACATACAGCCCTGGGTAGAAGAGTTGAGCACTGGGTCTTACAAGATAGTCTCCCAATTGAAACTTGAGATATTTTTCCCTAGAAAGCTTCCAAGATCTTTTGGAGAAACAGTATTCTTAAGGATATAAAGACTTATTTTTCCTGTCTGCCCTGTCAAAATGTTTTTTATGACAATTCCTGGAGTGCCTTTCCTGATGATGTAGAAAAAATCCTGCAACTTTCTGCTTTAAATTGCAATTTATCTCTCACCTTATGGAGTCAAAAATGTATTCTCTGCCCTACATAGATCTACAGCAGTGCCTGAATGTGAACCACAGTCTAGTTTACAGCCATATGAGTGTAGGTAAGGATTTAAATACGACTTCTGCACGAGGAAGGCGATTCTGGTATTTAATGAATAGCAATAGGCAAACTAGTGCACAACCTCCAGTCTGATTTATGAATTTTAGTCCCAAACCCAGCTCTAAAACCTCAGTTTCTGGACTAGATTGTATCAGAGAGGTTGCAAATGCAGATGTTGCATTACTGGCTTGTGAATTGCAGGGCAGTTACTAGTCCATTGTGACTTAAAGACAGCATTTAATGGCTCTTCAAACAGAAGTCCGAAGTGATGAATGCTCCACCACCTTGAATCATCACTATACGAGTGAATAATGAACTACACTAGTTCATTATTCCACTGGGTAACTGATACAAACCAAATCAATGTGTTATCTAAAATCTCCATTTTCTACCTGTAATAAAAAGTAAGCAGAATCCACAGCGTGTTTTTGAGTAACAGATTCTTGCTTTAAAGGTTGTCTTAATACTTTCTTTAGCCATCACTACAGCATTCGGTCTCTGAACAGGAAGGAACAGCTTTGGTACTGACATACTATGAGGAGTGGTTTTGCTTTTCTTCCTGTTTAAGAAAGTTCTCATGCAATGCTTTTGGTCCCAGAGGATTTTCTTTTTATGCCATTCTGTGTCTCTCCTCAAAAGGTCTGAACATCCTTCAGTAACGAACCAAACAACACCAGCCATGCATTTTCTGCCTGCCAAAATAACAGTGGTAATGAATCACAGTACGTATAGTCTACCCAGAGAAGCTGAAGCAGAGTAGACAGGTCAAAATACATATGGCTTCACCAAAATCGCACATTTTGTGTCTACTCGAGGCCTGACCTTCCATCAACAGCACAGTGTAGCTTACACTGCTTTGGGAGGGAAGGGAAAACAGCAAAACCAGTTAAAAATCTTTGTTCCCCTGTGGTCAGCAGTGGTATGCTGGAATCCTAGTAGTACGCAACCGCATTTAAACATAGCTGTGGCTGGCATGGCTTGAATTCTAATGTGGACAGTACCTAATTTAGGAAAGACACAGGAGAAGCTGAATGTAAATGCACATAGGGAAATATAAATGACTGGCACCAGTGTCACTTTCACTTTGTTATTAAAAGCAGTCTCAGTGTTTTGGAAGCAAACAGGCATCGGAGAAGTGGAACTGGCTGCTGCTTTTAGCACAAGGACAGAGACCCTCTAATTTTAACTCTTCGTGAGTGTATCATTTGAGCAAGATACACTGATGGAAGCGGGGAAGGAATCTCCCCATCTTCTAAATACAGGCAGTTCCAGCTGAGATGGTATCTCGCTGTGTCGGAGTGCAGTCACTTAGGTTTTATGCCACATGCTTTTAGACAAAAGCCAGTTTCTTCCTTATGAGAACAGGTTTTTTACACTGGGAGCAAAGCTATTAAATGGTTGCAGAACGCGGTATAGGTGAGGGTCACTTCTCAGCTCTAAGTTAAAGGTCATTGTCATCTATTAAAGGGCAGGAGGCTTGGGTAGCTGTGTGTTTTCGCTGTCATGGTATGTCATGCTGAAATATTTTCCCTCCCATGGCAAGTTGCCTGAACTATTTGGTCAGTTGTAACCCCTTTAGCTTGCTCTCTAAACCAAGGACAAGGAACCTAACCACTGCAGCTCCAGAGAATGGAGGTGACGATCCATCCCATGCCCCAGATGCCCTCCTGCCACTACAGGAGGCAAGCCCAAGGCAGGGGAAGGCACCACTGGGCTATCGCATTCACTGCAGCAAGGCAGATCCAGCTGGAACTGACAGATCAATATTAAGCTCAAGTGATTACAAAGGCAGGGGTTATATCGCTGTATCACCTCCACTTGCTGGGGATGTTCTCCTGTGCAGATTAACACTCGATCACATACATTTCTACACAAAATAATACCACTTGCTTTTTCAATAAGGCCTATATACCTCTTAGCAGAGTGTGCTGCTATATGCCTAAGTCATTTTTAGCAGGGTGTTAATAAGTGTACAGGTTGGCCTCGTCACTTCTTCTGAAATAAACTAAGGTTTCTTTTGTGAAAGCTTTTAATAGCCTTTTGCATTGGAAAAGTGCCGAGATGGTCACAAGATTGCATGACTCAGAGGGCTACTGAGATTTAAAAGTGTTTTAAAAGTTTAAAACAATAAAAATAGCTCTACTGTGTCATTTTTAATAGATATAAATGTGTGTTACATAATTCAGATCCAGAAACTCCTTTCAGTAATGAACAAAAATCATCACCATAGCTGGCATTTTTGAAATGTTTGAGAAGTAAGTTCAAGGTCATGTTTGAATGCAAACATGCTACATAGTAATTATCATGAGTTTGTTTTATTTACTGGTACAAAGTATTCAGGGAGTCATGCACCAAGTAAACTAATGGTCTATTACTGAGCAAAGTTTAACATCAAGCAATGTGCTATGAATTTTAAAACATTTTTTAATGTCAGACACAGAAATTGTAATGAGAAAAGTATCTTGATTATGAAAGATTTACGAAAGGGGAGAAAAGGGGAGAGGGGAAGGAGAGTAGAGGGAAATGTTTTTTAAAAACCCAACAAAACTATCTTTTCCGAAAGGGTAGTATTTACATCCAGTTGTGTAGCTACAGAATGTGAATGATAGAAGTGATTCAAATTGTGCTATGCATATCAATATCTTAACTTCCCAACCTAGGTGAAACTCTCTCCTGTTCATTTTCATGCTTGTACATTTTCACCCATTGTCAGACTGAAACTGCATGGCCGAAAGTGCTCTTGGCCTCTCCAGGAGACCTCTGTGAGTAATGTACGGGTCTCATCTCCTGTCACAGGATCCCTTTCCTGGAGGCAGTTTCAGTATTAATCAGTCTGCTGTCGCTATGGGCTACAACCTGCTAACAAAAACCTTGGGCTTCTCACTGATTCATTGTAGCTGGTGCTATTATTTAACAGGGGTTTAATTTAGGCAACGTAATTGCCTCCAAGACTTTTTTTAAGCGAAAGGTTTTTGGCCAAAGATATTTACTGATCCCATGATCTTTCCTTCCTACCTGTTTCATATTTGCACTGTGCTGAAATTTTGGCTTGGCTTTCTTTAAAAATCTCTGACAAAACATTACTGATTACAAGTCCTGGAGAGTTGTCCAGGAAGGCACATTAACTTCTGTGCTGGGGGCTGCAGCCAGACCTGCAGGCAAAGTGAATAGGAGTTGGATTCAGGGCCACATTTGTTCAAGACATCTCTAGAAGCAACAGAGCCACATGGACTTCATCACTCTTTTGTGGTTTGGCCCTGCCATACAAAGCTCCCAGGGGTGAATTTCACTCAAAAAGGTGAAATCAAGTTAAGTGCTTAACAAAAATGTCATTGCTATGGTTATTAGAGATAAGGGAAAGGGATAAGATTCAGACCTGAAGGCCTACACCACACCAGAAGAATTAGGGATATGATTTAGCTGGCTCTGCAAATGAAGCTCAGTAGACAAGTACAAATGCAGCAGTGGGACCCAGTAGTTCTATGAAGGAATTTGATAAAATGTTAATTCCCAACAAATAATCTTGAAAGGTGGGATTCAACAAAGCATTTCATTGCTGTTTAGATATTTTACTTTGACAGGAACAGGCTGCTAAGAGGGATCCTCTGGAAATCACAGAAAAAGTTGCTAACCTCCAAATCAAGGGAGAAACAGAATTGCTACCCAAGAGGTGCAATTGGTATTTGATGCAATTTATACTTTTGGGCCCAATGAGTGCCCACGGAGTGAAAGGATTTATTTCTGGGTCAGTGTTGTCTTCATTATTTCCAAAGCCCTAGGAATGACCATTACAGTCATTAGAGTAGTCCCAGCCTTCTTCCTGTGGCAGTTTTTATTGGCAGATCTCAATGTACTTTACAAAAGAAGTAAATAAGTCAAGATCATTAACCCTGTCTAACACACAGGAGAAACAAGGCACAAGGGGGAGGGAGGGAACAAGAATGCTCCTAAGGTCAGACAAGGACTCAGATGCAAGCATGTACAGTCCCAGGCCACTGATCAGCTGTGTAGGTTCCTAAACTAACCTCTCTGCTCATTTGCTTTGTGTTCTGGTGGGGTTTTTTTAAAGGTCTATGCACACAAAATGTGGAGCTGATAGAGAGCTAGTCACTATCATGTAGAGTCCAGCATGGATCATCTATATTTTCTCGCTGTTGTCGCATGCAATTATTTTTAGTTCCTCCCAAAAAACTCCTTATGAAAAATAATTTTTAATAATGCCAGAAGCACCTATGTCTATTTAAAAGCACTTCATTATTCAAAGCCACAGTGGTATAATATTTTTATTTTTATTTTTTATTTTTAAATTCAAGTCAGTGATCCTGACTGGAATTTACCTTTAAAGATACTGCAACACTTGGAGGTTTTGGGGAAAGCTTTTTTCAAGTTGCACTTCCTGGATCCATGGGAAAAGAATGGGACCTCCTAGGCCTGGTTTATGAAATAAAACTTGAAAATGTGAACTTGGGAGCCCTGAAAACAGCAATGAATTAAAAGACTCCAATAAGTGTGCATTTTTGTTTATTTACTTCCTTTTTTATATGAGTTCCTGTTTCAGAAAACCTCTCTCACTATTTTTGATGACTCAGGACTAGTGACTGTACAGGTCCAGAAAGAAGTTTTTTGCTCTGACTTTCCTATTTCTTATGGGAGACCATTGAGAGATCATTGATCTGGTAGATAAAAAAATGCTGGGGACAGATTTCCAGGGCACACCACATTTACAGTGACTGTTTGGATTTGAAACATGGAAGTCTTTCATAAGCGTATGTCCAGATTTCTTTGTCTAACTCTCATAATAATCCTGCAGAAGAGCTCTGAGATCTCAAGCATGCAGGGAGGGAGCTGGGGTAGAAGGCAATACGCTAGTGGGTACATGTCTCAATTTTGAACAGTTAGTCACAGCTTTCTCAGAAACAGAAGGCTAAAATCTTAGTGAGGATATAACTCTTCTGAAAACCAGTGACCTAAGCGTTAATTCTTAAATATAATCACCAGTACCATGCCTCTGAAGAACTGTTTCTCTCATCCCTCACACACAGCAAGGAGTGTATCAGTACAGTCTTCAGAGGAGATGGATGGATAGCTTAATTCACTTTGCAAATCTATGGAAGCAACACTTTAGCACTTTGGCACAAACTGTCTCTGATATTGAAAATTAGTAAAGAAAAGAAGTGGTGAAAATGTCAGGAGCAGGAGGACTTCATTTTTCTCTTGTTTAAAATGTCATCTGTTATCTGCAATCAATGCAAGGAGACAACTTCCCATACCGTAATGATTTACAGTATGTTTATAGGCACAGATAGAAGTAATCACAGGGTTAGGCAAACATCTCTTGGTGAATTCTTCAAGTGTCAGAAGTGCTTAGTTCTGCAGTTCTCTCTTCCCAAGAATGCAGGGGAGATCGGCACGGAGAGCTATGTGATTTCTGCCTCTCCATCCACAAACCCATAAAATCTGCAGCCTATCTGGCCTCAGCTATGTATAAACATATCCCATGACCAGACTCCTATGACTTTTTAAAAAATGTTGCCTTTACTACTGAAGAAAAGGCAATAAATGTTGTTCACTCTTTTCATGTCTAAATAAATACGTATGGGAGGAAATACACTCATGGTCTTGGTGTTAGACTGAATGTTTTAAACTTTCCATTGTTTGGAATTTCCTGTTTAATGCCTTGAAAATAAGACTTCCATTACTGATTTTTGTCCTTTCTGAGTGAGAACTCATTGTCCAAATCTTTTAAATGGTACTGAGATGAATGAGTCCCAGTTTATTCATTTCCTTTGTGTCCACCAGAATTTGGGATACTATTGGATACAATATCTCCTCTGCCCCCAGAATTCCTGTCTAATATTCCTTAGCAACAGGACCTTGGATGTTTTGCCAGCTTTTGTGGCCATACAACTCCACAGACATCACATGCTCTTTCCCACACGGTACTCTACGTGAAACAGGGAAGTGATGAAACTCCCAGCTTATGGATGACAAATTAAAACAAAAACAGCTCAGCGTTTAATACTTCTGAGAACTTTTTTGTCTGAGGCTCAGAGCACAGAGGCAGAGTAAGGAATGAGTGCCAGGGCTTTCACGTCTTGGGCCATTGCCACAATAACTTATTTGTCCTTCCTGTCAGTGAGTGAATGATGGCTTTTAATAAATAAAATTATTCCCGAATCTTGCAGCCACTCCCCATCACATTAGCATGGTGGTTTTCCAGAGGAGTTACTCAGACTGTCCCCATGGCTGCTGCTGGCAAACTCTGCCTCCTACAACAGGGAAAGGCATGGTGTTTGTGTAATGTTCAAAATTAGAGCTGGTTAAAAACTTTCAGTTGAGGCACTTTTTTTTAAAAAAATAAAGAAGTTCTGTGTTCTTACAAGCGTTTTTTTTGGTTTTTTTTTTTTTTTCAGAAATTAACTTCCAGTTATTTTAATGAAAAAGCTGAAGAAAAATAACATTTTTCTCTCTTACCCTCTGACAGCCTAGAAAACTTTCCAAAACCAAATCAGTTGAAAGCTTTCATTCAAAATCTTACACACTTACAGATATCCTAACCAGTTCTCTCTAGCAAGCCCTTTTGTCTTCTATGAGAGCAGTTACGAAGCACCTGAAGTGTGGTGCGGTGAATTGCCTCTTCCCTGAAAGCTGCCCTTGCAGTCAGCACATCTGCTCAGGAGCCAGCTCCCAGTCAGCTCCTGCCCAGAAACTGCCATGTCTTCCATAACACAATTATTTTCCCCAAAAACCTGGTATATTGTGAGCGTTGCAGGTTAGAGCCCAGGTTTAATTATTTGAATGGGTCTATCTTGCTCACCCAACAGTTACCCCAGAAAATAAACCATGCTTTGGTCCTTGGCATTTTCACAGTGCTCACTCGCCATCAGTGTTTATCTATTCCCAGCTCTGGTACTTGCCTGGAGGGTGACCTTGAACGAGCAACTTCATTTGTCTGTATTTTTGTACCATTCTTCTAGTCCTGTTTTCAGGAGCTTCGGAACAAATATTATCCAAGAAAGAAGTAAGCTGATTTTTGTGCCTAAGAATATCATCATTAGGGGAAAATAATAAGAATAATAAATAGTAAATAAGTGGCATGACCTGAGTTATAAATGGTAAGGTCCTGCCCCCTGCTTATTTTACTACTCCATGCTGGTTTTGAACAGATTCTCAAACGTGTTCTCAAAATAGACCATGTAAACACTATTCGAAAGCTCAGAAAGAAAAAAAAAAAAAAGAGTATAAGCTGATGCAGTATAAAAATAAGGGTTAATTCACAATTATAGATAGTGTTTCAACTCCATATGCACATTACTTAGCATATATTTACTAATAAAATCTAACTTGATGCTTTATCTACGGAAGTAGTGATGTTCCTAGAAATCCTTAGTATAGTAACATTTTGGAAAACAAACCTTTAAGTGAGGTGATCAGTCATTTTCCTTCTGTTACAGTAAAAGCTTCAGGATTTCAAATGGATAAACACTCTGCAATTTGAGCTTGGTGAGTCATACTTAACAAGGCAGATGTGTGCCGAGAATTAGCAGTCCATAATGCATGGGTTTTCCGAGTCTTGTTCGACTAGGTTACTAAAGACAGAGCAGGCAGAAATGCAAACACTGGAGAAGCAATGCATTTCTCTTTGTCCCAGGACACAGAAATTGCTCTGGTAATGGCCACATGAAGAAGACTGACATGAAAGAAAGGAGCCATTGATTCATGATGGTGCAAAAAGGGCTCCAAAGCTTCTCTGACACAGGGACAAGGATAAGGCCCTGGGACAGTTTAGAATTTACCTGTTAGGGTCAGATGGAACACTGAGCCTGCAACTCACTGCATCTGTGAGCCCGTATTCAGGTACAGAGTTTCTTTGAAGTCAACAGCTGATATGACAGAATATTAGATTAATGGGATTACTCACCTGCGTAAAAACCATATTGATCTGAAGGAGAGAAACAGGGCTCTGCACACCCTAGAGAAACATTCTTTTGTCCCATACACCCCTGACTCTTTCAAAACCAGGCTTCACATTTTGCTTTACCTCTTTGTCACCTTCATTTCACCCTTGATCCTGAACTTTCCTCAGCTCCTATTTTTCCTGTATCTATTAATCTGCCTCAGACACTCTCTGCAACCGTCACCTTTGTTTAACTTCTCACGTATATCACTCTCCTCTCACCTTGACTGCTGCTCTTCCTTTTTCTACAACATTCCTAAACTCTATCATACAGTATTTGTAAAACAATGCAGCCTGACTTCTAGGACACTCAGGAAGCTCAGCTCATTCTATTCTCAAATAACTCCACATACCTCTGTATCAACTTCAAATTGCTTGTCCCACTGCAGATCATATCACCCAGTACAGAATTCTCATCCCCTTATCGTGACCCATTTCCTTCCTCATCTGATACTTTTTCTTTTTTTTTAATAGAAAGTCACTATTGGTCAGAAAATTGGGTTCCATCCGGAAGAGCTTTTCTGTCGATTGGCTCACTGAATTTTGGAGCTAAATTCATATCTCTTGTAATATTTCTTTTGAAGTCAGTGTGGTTGTGTCCATTTGCTATTATTTTTGTCCCACAGATATCTCTTAAACAGCAGAAGGAAAAACAGGAAAGGATTTCTCTTTCTGCAGTTCTGAATTTATTTTTTATAAATCTATTATGTATAAAGTAAATGGTTTATAAAAGCTATATATTAAATAGTTGATATAAGATCAAATTACCCAAATTGCCCTGTATTTCTACTCCTGTAAATCCGTGTTATTTTCGGCTACATGATACATCTTAATCACAGAATCACAGCTGAATACTAAATATTTGTACATGTAAGCCCCAAGGAATGCTAAATTCCTTTTTGTCTTTTCAACTAGGCATGCTATTAATTAATGCATAGCAAAATGATTAAAAGCATTTTCAAATAATGAACAATACAGAGACTGATGAGTTAATTGATTGATTGGTGTTTGAGCAGGGTCCTAATGGATTAGCATTTGCATATTAACACAGATCCAATCTCTCTCTCCTAATGAGCTGCTTGCCACATTTTGTCTTCTTTTATGCAGCAGTGAGCATGATAAAACAAATAAACCCACTGGATTGCTCTCTCTCAAGGGACCAAAAGACAAACTTTAAAAAAGGCCTTTATTCAGCACTGATTTATGTAAGCCCTCTGCACATCAGTGCAGTAAATGTACAGGGACAGTCACACTTTATCTCAAGTTCCTTGTGAAAGGAGCCATTCTGAAAATCACAAAAATTTATATGTGCTGCCTGTGAGATGCTTAAAATGTAATTTTCCCCACAATGATCTGGCATTTGCCACAGCTGCTTTTGCTGTGCAAGAAGATGGAGTGGGATGTCACCGACCAGTTTATTCCATCTGTAGCCTTTCTGCTGCCATCGACATCAGGACTGTGCATGTCCACCTGATCCAACAGTCCACAAAGAAAGGATCTGGATTATTTCAGGAAGGTAGATTGTAATTTTTAGTCACTGGGCTTGCTGAGAAGGATTTCAAACCTTCCAGAATCTCCAGTACTCAAGGGCTAGATACAGGCAACGTGATGAAGACAAAAGCAGTGAATGCATCTCCCACCAGAAGCATGACCACAACATATGGCAAAGTTGTTTTCCTTTCAAAAGCAGGGTACAATCTTGTTTATTCCAGCATAACTAAAAGAAAAAAAAAAAATTAAAAATCTCTCTGCTTTGGTGATATACAAACCATAAGTATTGCTATTGCCAGGTAAATCTATGTGACTTTGGGCTCAATATCATGCAACACAGCAGGACACGAAGACCTCCTTAACACCGTAAAAATATACCAGTATGTGTACAGCTGTAGCCATGTGTTGTAGCCAAGTTAACTGACAATCTGAGGGACTTCTGGGATCTGAATTAATATCATGATATGGAACTGCACTGAGCCATATAAGAAAAGCTTGCTCAGAGATCTGTAATACACCACTGGTTTGACCAAGTAGATGTGCCCTTTGAGTTCTTGGCCCAGAGCCTTGATTAGAATCAATTGGCATAGCTGTGTTACAGTCATTTCCCTATTTACATAGGATGAGTATCTGGTCCATTATGTATTTTGGCCATGGAGTACAGCTCTGCCTTCTGCTCAGCTGGCTGGCTGTGAAGACAGCAGTCACTGGGTTTTGAACTTGGCATTCGGGGTCAAGCTGGGTGACACTGCAAAGCGTCCATGCTCGGGCAAGTTTCCAAAGTTTCCAGGAAATCTGTGTGACCTCCTGCTACCTGAGATTCCCTTGGATTGTTTCACTTAACTCCAATGGCTACTGGGATCAACACTTACTGTGGGTGCACAGAAAGACTCGACCAGGTCCTACACCAGCATTACTAGCGAAGGGGGACACCAGCACCCGGGCTTTGAATGGGAGGCAGCGACAAGCCAGCAGCTCAGATGTTGTCTTCAGGGCAAATAGCTGTAAAATGAACCAGGTGCAGATTGTGAACGTCTGTATTCCGTCACGAAGAAACTCTGCTACTGTTTTGATTGACGTGGTTCATAAGATATGAAGGGTATTTTTGTCCAGAGGATACAGTTTGAAGCAACCTTTAGAAAATGGGATCATTTATGGATCCTATACTTAATGGTTTTAAGCCTCTATTTGAGCAGCAAAGATCATTAATCCACTTAGGGAGAGGTTTTTTTACTCAAATAGATTGTTTCAAATGTCCTAAATTAATTCTGAGATTATCTGTGTTAGTTTGATAAAGAATGTGGGACTGATCCTTTTCTTCATTTTCACTGTGTGAATGCTTCTTTCTAGATTCCATCAACCTGTGCTAATTATTTCAATTCTGAAAGAAATGGGAATAAAAATCTCAAGAAAATTGCTAATTATTATTCTAATAATGTTTATACTATAAATTATAATTACAGGTTGTACATTCTTGATTAATGGAGACCATAATGAATTTTTGGAAATCAGTGCTGAAGTATTTTGTAACTGTAATAGTGTCTGTTAATATCTGTCACGTTTTTAATGGAAAAAATATTCCAGGCATGTGTAGCTCTCTATCACCTGTCTATCTGGGCATGATAAATGTAATAAAAAAACCAAGAAGCATTGACATTTATATGAGTTTTCTATTGACTTCTATCAAACAAAGAAATAAACCCAGTTCAGGGGCTTGGCCAAGGTTTCTACTTGTAATAACTACTTTAAGAAGCTTTTTTTTTTTTTTTGCAATTTTTTTCCCTGAAGTTATTACAATGTAGAGAGAAATATAAACAGACCTGATCTCACTGAAATGTCACATATTTTCAATATAAAAATGAAAAACAAAAGCAGGAAAACTATAGTCTACAAACATCTTTGCTTTCACTTTCTAATCTGCCTAAGGAGCTGCTCAAACAATTGGGACCTTTAAGATTTTGATAAAATCTTGTTTTCCAGAATTCTGCTGCACTGAAAAAGGCATAAAAAACATTGCCAATATTTATATACTTTTTCATTCCTCTCTGTGTTTGACCTGCTTTAATATTAAAAATGTCTGACCACCCAGTTAGCCAGAAAAACAAAAAGAGGAAATACTATTCCAGCTTGGTGTGCTTAGGTGTGAAGGTGGCTGGTGGATGAATTCCCACAGTGCATGATGTATCTGTACAGATTCTGCCACTTCATAGCCCCTCCTCTTTCCCCAGCCTCCCCCATGCCTGTACTGCATCTGTGCATAATCAAGCCCTTAATGGGGAGAAGAGAAACCTTTCTTTTACATTGTCATATCTCAACATCCTTTGTTCATGCCAAGCAGCAGTTTATGAATGTCAGCCGCTTTTCTCTACCTCTATCTTGAAAAGGTTGTGTTTTTCAGTTCCAAGGGGAGAAACCTACCATTCCCAAACAATTGAAGAGATTTGTATCTGAACATAAACAAACAAAGCTGTCTGTAGGGAACATGGAAAATGTTTTTCTCTAGAGCAGCTTTTCCCACACATGTCCCTGAGTCCCTAGGGCCCTGCTGTGGCTTCCACAGTGGTCCACCCTGGAGCCAATTTTAGATGGTGGGAAAGCACATTTTGGGGCTGTAGGCAGTGAGTGTGTGGTAGCAAGGGCTACTGCTCCTCCTGAGGCACCCTCTCTCTGTTCCTGCCAGAAGGTGTCTGGGTGGGGCTGGGCCAGACAATGAGGAAAAGGGAAGAAAAGCTATCCCTCTGAGCAATGGGAACCCCTCGCTGTGCCTGACCTCCTCAGACTGCCCCAAAAGAGAAGGCATGAGGAGAGGAACAGGAGGCATGCTCTTTTGGAGCTGGTGGACAGAGTATCCATGAACAGAGGGAGAGGTGTGCGAATCAATGGGAGTTAACTATGTATTTTCAAAAGGCAAATGGCAAAGTACTTTTGAAGTCCAACTTAAGAACATCACCCTTACAAAAATGTCTGTTAACACCCCCTCCCACCCTAAAACTCTTCTAATCAGCTTTAACTCTTCCTGTCATTATCTTCCACTCACAACTGATTCTTTGTATTTCTAGTTGTTCAGTTTTGTTCAGTTTTGTTTCTCACAGTGTCTTTTCCCTCCTGTCAGTGCTTTTTGTTCCATAAAGAACAAACAACCTTGCCTTGGTCCACTGTTCCCAAAATTCATAGAACATCTCAAGTTGGAAGGCACCTATCATGATCACCAAGTCCAACTCCCTGCTCCTGGCAGGACAATTGTTTCTATGTCTTTTCCCCACAGAGGTTTAAATGATGCTACTCCCTGTTGTGTGGTCCTTGAGACACAAAAAAAAGTATATGCTGTTTCGCCAGTGGAAATAACATTTCAGTTGCATTCTGTATATAAAGAAATTCAGAACAACAAACTATGCAGGGCAAAGTTTAGCTGAATTAAATTTTATATTCACTCTGAGGTAGTCCAGGTCAGAAAGTAATAAACACTTAGGAAACCTCCGACAAACAAATTCAATGCAAATGTAGGAGTTTATATCTTACCTTCTAATTAGACATTGAATTATACCTCCAGGCCATTGGGACACAGTTTGTGCTATATCTTTTCTCTGTGAAGCACCCAGGACACTTGTGATAGATAGTGGGACTGAACCTTTTTGGTGAAAAACTGTTTTTCCAGTGTATTCACTGAGAACAAGTCAACGACATGATCACACAACATTCAGTAACAGCACTGCAAATAGGAAATACAAAGCATTAAGCAAGGCGCAGAAATTGGTGACACAATTGTCATCAAACTATTAGTTCTTGCAGGGAAGACTTACAGTTGGTGTAATTGAAATGATTCATGCGGTGAAACGTTGACCGGAAGGATCTGGAAATGTATTCTTCCAGTCTGAGAGCTTTTACTTTTGAGGAGATATTTTGGTATTCTTTTATGTGACTCATTATAGTCTATGCACTCTGACTTGTATCCTCCACAGCATGGCATTATCCTACTGTCAGTTCCTGAGACAGAGATTCATCATCTCAAAATGCTCATCAGCTCAATACTCTGCTTCTTTGGGAGAAGCAAACTAAATATCAGCAACTAGAACAAACTTCCTAGGAGAAGTTGGCCTTTTGTTTCACTGCTGACAGTTATATTCTGATAGGTAATATGTCAGGAATAATTAGACAGTTTGGCTTACTTCCCACCATTTTTTTTCCCTCTAGTAAAATGCAATAAAAGGCAGTCTGTAAGAAACAGACATTTCAGACAGAGCTATTTCACCAAGATGCATGAGGCAGAGAGGTCTTTTATAACGCTGAATGCAGTTCTAAATGTAAACATTGTTTATGTTTGAATGTGAATGCTCACAGAAGTGAAATATCAGAAAGGTGTGATTTGGCTCCTGTAGATCTCCTGAGCTTTCTGTGATTGACGTTTCTCCCTGGGGTAATTTATAAATTAATATCCCCTGTTGTGAGGACATTGGCAGGCTTGAGGAGAGAATAGCTCCAATTTTCACTCTAACATGGCTGGCTCACATCCAGAAATTGCAGAAAAAAAATTGCCATAAAAATGAGATGAAAGGGAAATTCTTACATATGTAGTGTTAGTGACACTATGCAAAACAAAGGCACGTTTTGCACAAAGGCATATAAAGACACCATACAGATAAATAAAGGTACATAAAATGGATTAGCAAGATGGAATTTTTTAGGTTACAAGGAAATATAACCTGTAGGTTGTACAAGAAAAGAAAAGAAAAGAAAGAAAAGAAAAGAAAAGAAAGAAAAGAAAAGAAAAGAAAGAAAAGAAAAGAAAAGAAAGAAAAGAAAAGAAAAGAAAGAAAAGAAAAGAAAAGAAAGAAAAGAAAAGAAAAGAAAGAAAAGAAAAGAAAAGAAAGAAAAGAAAAGAAAAGAATTAACAACTTGCTAAGCCACAACATTAAGTGGACACTGAAAACTGTGTAGATTCCCTTTTTCAATATTGGAAATTTGGATCTAGATCAAAGGTTTCACAAGCCACATGAATCAACGTATATAGTAGGTCTGAAGATGCACACTGAACCTCTTTGGAACGTCTTAAAATAGAGCAAGTGCTGAGACAAGATACAGTAGCGTTGCTGGCTGCCTAGACACTGTTCTATTTTAATAAGTGTCATGGATGCTTTGGGGCATATCAAAAATAAATGGCAGTAAGTAGGTAGGAAGCCAAGGTTCTGTGACTTCCAGCAGAATTGCAAGGCAAATAAACTCCAGTGAATTCTTTCACAACCTCTCCAGGGTTATCTCGACACCGTTGTTTCCAGTCAACAATTTATAAACTTGGATTTGCTGATTATCCTTGTCTGGACAATAGACTCCAGCTGCTAATGCTAATGTCAGACTTTGACAAGTGATTAACAGGCTAAAGTAACTGATTTCACCTTTATGAAGGTACTGCTTTAAAAGGTTTAATTTTCTTCTATCTCTTTTACCTCCATGTTTTTACCTCCATGCTGATTTCAATGAAGTTGAAGACATACGATTCTGGTTTATGTGAGAAGAGCAAATTAGGATCAAGGGGTTTAAATTGTAGGTAAAAAAGATCCTTCCAAAATCCTGAGCACGTTTGGTTTAAAAAGAAATCCTCATGAATAAGGGGAAAAAATAAATACATATCAGGCATTGTCCCTGTCTTCTGCCCTTCCCCTCTTGTCCCACTGCCTATTTAGTATTTCAAATAACACAAATATATCTAGGACTAGAGTTGGTTGCCAAATTGTATCTACAATTAATTAGCAATTTTATATTATTTTAACTTTTTTTTTTTTTAATTCTCAAATTGTCTACAGAACAGACAACAGATAAATAATTACACATCACACCCACCACTTGAAACATCTAGTGTATGTAGAAGTCAGGCAAATCCTGCCTGACAAACTTGATGGCCTTCTACAATACTGCTATGAACTTGATGGACAAAGGCAGAGCAACAGACGTCATCTACCTGGACTTAAGCAAAGCGTTTGACACTGTCCCACATGACCTCCTAGTGTCCAAATTGGAGAGTCATGGGTCCGATGAATGGACCACTCAGTGGATAAGGAACTGGCTGGATGGCCGCACTCAAAGAGTTGTGGTTAATGGGTCAATGTCCACGTGGCGGCCAGTGACGAGTGGTGTCCCGCAAGGGTCAGTACTGGGACCAGTACTATTTAACATCTTTGTTGGAGACATGGACAGTGGGATAGAGTGCACCCTCAGCAAATTTGCCGATGACACCAAGCTCAGTGGCGCGGTTGACACGCTGGAGGGAAGGGATGCCATCCAGAGGGACCTGGACAGGCTTGAGAGGTGGGCTAATGCAAATGGCATGAAGTTCAACCAAGCCAAGTGCAGAGTCCTACACCTGGGACGTGGCAATCCCAGGCACAAATACAGGTTGGGCAGAGAATGGCTGGAGAGCAGCCCTGAGGAGAAGGACTTGGGAGTGCTCATGGATGAGAAGCTCAACATGAGCCGGCAGTGCGCGCTGGCAGCCCAGAAAGCCAACCGTATCCTGGGTTGCATCAAAAGAAGCGTGAGCAGCAGGTCACGGGAGGTGATTCTCCCCCTCTACTCTGCGCTTGTGAGACCCCACCTGGAGTACTGTGTCCAGTTCTGGAGTCCTCAACATAGAAAGGACATCGAACTGTTGGAACAGGTCCAGCGCAGGGCCACCAAGATGATTAGAGGGATGGAGCACCTCTCCTATGAGGACAGGCTGGGAGAGCTGGGACTGTTCAGCCTGGAGAAGAGAAGGCTTCGGGGAGACCTGAGAGCAGCCTTCCAGGATCTGAAGGGAGCTCCAGGAGAGCTGGGGAGGGACTCTTTTACAGGAAGTCTAGTGACAGGACAAGGGGTAATGGTTTTATATTGGAAGAGGAGAAATTTAGATTAGATATTAGGAAGAAGTTCTTTGCTGTGAGGGTGGTGAAGCACTGGAACAGGTTGCCCAGGGAAGTTGTGGATGCCCCATCCCTGGAAGTGTTTAAGGCCAGGCTGGATGGGGCTTTGAGCAACCTGCTGTAGGGAGAGGTGTCCCTACCCACGGCAGGGGGGTTGGAACTTGATGATCTTTAAGGTCCCTTCCAACTCTGACCATTCTATGATTCTACGATTCTATGAAGTGCATGTGAAAGAGACTTTGTACAAGAAGAATATAGAAAGCACACTGGAAAAATTATATACTCCAGAGGAAATCTTTAGATAATAGTGAGATGTGATAGACATTCAAACATCTTGTATGTTCACACTAACATTGATTTGTTTTTATTCAGGAGATTGTGAATTGGTGACACCCTGGAGAAGAGTTAAACACGTGAACAGAACTTCTTTGAGGAACACTTTGTTTCCAGCTACGGACGTGAAAGGTATTTTATGAGAAGAAAGTTGCTGTAGTCACAGCCCAGCAAAGTAAACTTACTAATTAACTGCAGTCTGCACCACTTGCACTTAGCTACGTGCACTGGCTGATAACACCACATTCAGTGCTGGTTTGCAAACAAATTTAAATATTCAGTGCACAGCTTCTGGGAAAGAGGCCATCTTTCTTCACACTAGAGCTTTGGGATGTAACATTTATTAGTGACTTACATTTATTTCTACTGGCTTTGTGGTGCCAAGAGAGTTAGCAGCATTTTGAATCCTCAAGGTGTGTGTATACCTCTATATACAGTAGGAATGGGGAAGGGAAAGAACTACTGTGAGGGATATAGCAGAGGGAGGAATGTGAAGAGGTGCCTGTGCAATGTTTGTTGGCAGTATGGCTGTCTGGGAAACAAATTCTCCTTTGTGGCAAATACAGAGGTTTTAATCTCTTTACACTCTGCATTAGAATGAGAATGATCTCTATTTTAAAAGTTCACCAAAAATAATTTAAAAAAAAAGCAAAGACTATCCCACTCTGAGTATCGAATATCCGATCCTAGCATCTTTCAGTCTTCTCTCTGTCTCCTTCTACTAGTTGGTCATTCCTTTTCTGCCAGCTCAAAGCCTTGAGCCTCTACTGATCCAGCTCCCCTTCTCTGTCCTTTTTTCCTGTCCTCTAGAACAAATGATGCCTTAATTTTGGTTGACTCCTCATCCTGAGAAAGAATTGTATTCAATCTGAAAGGGAAATGCTGAGAGCTTTTCTTGGACTGTTGTGAGCTCTTGGAGATGACTAGTGTTAGCTTTATGCTGCATCCTGCTTCGAGGGATCCTGAGCAAAAGGATCCTTCATGCAAATAAATGGTGACACTGATTCTCAAGCAATTTCCTTCTAATCCTGTAAAACACTTGGAATAGTAACTCCAGCTTGATAAAAAGCACTAAATACTTACATGTGAAAGCAAAAGAAGAAAGACTTAACCTAGGTTAGGCAGAGTAAAGCTTAAGTATTCACACTTCTTTAGAAATCTGACCTTATTACCGGATGAATAGTGTTCATCCTTGTGGATTGCCATAGCTTAAATATCTGGACAACAAACAGAAATCATTTATAGACTCATAGCCTCTTTACTAGCTAAAATCAAGTTTCCAGAAATTTTCCATGTCTGACATAACGTTGTCAATTTGCAGCTTCTACTTAATGACACTCATTGTGATTCCTTTTATGTATGTACCCTCTCCTGCAAGCATGCCCCAGCTGGTTTATATTAGCCGTGACTGAATTCATGCTTTCTAATAAAATTTGTGAAGGAGTATGCTATGACGCTACACTGCACTTGAAGTAATAAACAAAGTGATCCTCACAGCGTATAAACTTCAAGATGATACGTTGTGCCTCTATAAACGTTAGTTACCATTATACGCTCTTCGAAGCCATGGAGACCATTTCTGCCCTTTAGTGTCTAATATAATTTGACTCTAATTTCCTCTACAGAAGAGATCAAACTGGAGGCACCTCCTACCTCCACCTCTTACACCTCTTAGAAGCATTTGATGTATGAGTTAATTTATTGAGTCTCATAATTAATCATTTCCCCTCTCATTGTAAAAATGTACAATGTCATTTACATTGTCTGTGTTCATTTTACCATCAATATAGTAAGTGACATTTCCTGTAATTAAGTAGAAATATTACATTAAAGAAGTAAGATGCACATGTAACAGAAGTGAGAAGTGAAACAGAACCAATATTCTGTAAACATGCCAGTGCACACCAAGATGTTAACTTCTCTAATCCACGCTTGAAGCTGCACAACACGGCAAAGAAATACACATAATAGGAATTGCTGGCAGTTTGGGAATTTCAGGTACCTACCTTGAATGAACTTTAAAAGGCCGTGTAATCTGGAGGATGAGAGTTTTAGCAAAATCACTTCTGTCACTGTTATTTATGCTTTCCGTGTACTTAGAGCACAAAGAGGAGTTTCATGATGCTACTTCTGTGCTGTCATGGCCATTACAGATTTCATCAAGACCATCATCCTTCTATATTCTCTTTAGAATGAAGGTAATAAAGATGAAAGGTAGCCAAAAAGTGTAGGAACTACTCTAATATCCTTGATTTGAAAGTCCTATAAAAATTTTCATCTTAAAAAAAGAGAGTATTAAAAATCAATATAAAGCGGTGAAAGGACAGAAACATTTGATGATAGGTTCACTATTGCTGAAAAATGCTGCAAAGAAAAGACTTAATCATCAAGAGGATTTGTTCCAATTAATTAAAATAAATAAGTAAATAAAAAACCTATCCACCAAAAAACAAACAAACAAACAAAAAAAAATAAAGATCTGATGTCTTTTACCTCCTTTTTCCTTTTTTAGCACAGATTGAAGAAGTCTCTCAAATGCATAATCTATTGAACTAGTAATATCCTGCACAAAGCCACCGAGAGACAGTACATTAAATGTGCAATCTATACCTTATAAAGGATATTAGACAGATACATAGAAGAACTGGAACTATTGTACAAGGTTAGACCCACAGAAGGAAAGTCTACGGCTTTATCTAAACATTAATGCTGTCTGTGAGACTGGTCATCACCAGGTAACTGAGAAAAATGGCAGAAGACCGTTCTATCAATCAGATGCGATATAATTTGTCCCTTTTGTCAGATGCCAACTGCTCTTGTACAGCAGCGCTAGTCTCATTTAGGTCATGTTGAGCCCTAAAGCACAAGGCTTAATGGCCATTTCAGTAAGTATCATTACATTGCTTGTATACCATTTGCTATAATTCCAGGTATATTCATATAAAATGGGAATATTCAGTCTCACTAAGAATCTTCAGTGGTCTCATTTCCCCTGAGAATGAATTCTATTACCTAATTACATACTCTAGAAAGAAGTGTTTCCTTATAATGGTTTCCATCTTGCCCTTTATATTCCTTGATTTTATACTATTTATCAGATAACAGGGACATCATTCTCATTGTTCCATTTAAATAGTAGTCACTGTTTTACATACTTTTGATACATTTGCTCTTATTTCTTTCCTTTCTAAATCAAACCGTTGCATTTTTTCCAATTCTCCTCTTGAAAGTTTTTTCTTGTTTGTGATATTCTTGTTGTGAATATCATTACCTTTCCCTGAACACACTCAAATACATAATATATAAATTCAAGTCTTGACTCTGCAAGATCTGTAACAGCACTTGTGACCCACTAGATACTTAATTTAAAGCATACAAATATTCTCTCTGCTGTCAGTGGGATTTTTTGTGTAATTAAATAAATGTTGAAGACATTGCTGAGTGATGTTGCCGGATACACGTTTGTGCCTACAACCAAAAAACCACGTGCAGTTCTATTAGTCACCCCAGAATGACAATCTGTGTAGCTATTGATTTCAGCCCCATACTCACATGATTAAAAATAAGCCCACAGTCAAGACTTTGCTTATTCAGATTAATGCCAATCTGCATGTTTGCTCCCAGAAGACCACACGCTTACTACATGAACACATTATGACAACAATCTGCATGGAAACAAAGTGATACTTGGGGGAAAAAAAAGGTAAAAAAAAAAAAAGTAAAAAGTAAAAAAGTAAACTGAATTATGAAACCAAATTACAGCCAAACACAATGACAATAAATACTTTTAGCCACAGGCAATAAAATATTGCATCATTAATAAAGCTAAGTGGAGAAAAATTTTGCTTGTCACTTTCATTTATAACTTAAATTTTATACTTTAGCCTTACGCGTTAGCTCAGTGCATTACACATCTCCCAGACAATTCCCCTCTGGCCCCAGGAATCATGAGCTACTGTGGTTTCCGAAAGTGGTGAACTGGGTAAATGGAATGAAATAATGGCCTAATTCAAGACTGTAGCAGTTTAAAAGGAAAGACGGTCAAGTTAGAGAAATAACAAGGAATTGATGACATGGAGGTTAAAATTGCAAGTCCTCATGGATGTGGGAGACAAATCTGAGAGGAATTTAGAGAGCATACTTGGGCTGTTGTGAGATTAATTATTCATGAGTTTGCACATGCCATCGGTAATGGATACAAATAGTGCTGCTCTTGACCTTTCCAGCGACCCAAACACCAAGCCCATTCCATGTCCTAGTTTGTACAGGCCATTCAAGAGACCCACCAAATTCCAAGAAAGGGCTGAAAAATTAGGTAAAAAGAGTTCTTTATTTTACCACTTGGTTCCAAGAAAAGCCAGGAAGAAATAGTGACAAATTATCTCACTTAGTTATGCAGCGTAAGGGGGTGTTGTATCAGTGATGTTAGTGGAGAAGCATCTCATTAACAACACATTTGGCTTTGTTGTGGCTCCTTGGGATCTTGTCTTCTACATTCTTGATGTACCTCTAGTTCAAGCATCAAGTCTGGGGAGAGTTATTAGTTAGAGACCCACCACACCAAATCCTTCACATAAGAACCACATTTTTGAGAAAGAGGAAAGAAACAGCTGGAGACAAAACTTCTGACACTACCAGCTTCAAGAGGAAGCAAAAAACTCACCAGCAGGTCTTAAGGGAAATAGAGTGAAGGGTGTAAAAAATGGGCTAAATGTTAGGCTTCCCTTGCGATGTCCCTTCCACCTAGTACAGAAACTAATCCTTACTACCAACTTCTGTCTTTTCAGTCATTTAAAAGAATATGGCATGTCTGCTAGAGTCAGACATTAGTTTTGGTTTTATGCCATGAGTGAGTGAGCAGTGAAATAGATCTTTTATTATTTCACAGCATGTATTTTCTTGTTTTATGCTTTTATGTGAGGGCACCTTATGGACAACTTCTTGTAAACTGCAGAGTCGTTTATGGTTTATTCCCCTAATACGTTTCACACTGAAGCTGAAAACTCTGTTTGCAGTAGACAAAATTCAATCTAAGAAAGTGAGCAGCCTAGAAATAAAAAAGAAAAGAAAAATAGCAGGAGGAAAATCAGCTGCAACCTAAAGACATGGGTAAAGATTCTGAGGAGTCTTAGATTTACCATCCAAGGGAGTAAATGGAAGTATTGCTTAAGACTTTGGGCATCAGTGCTGGCACCCCATAATGTCCATGTCATTTATCCAGCAACAAAAGAATCTTCAGAAAACAATTCCAAAGCAAAGACCATGCAAGATTCCTTGGAATTCACAACTCCATCAATTAAACTAGTACTATTAAAAGTACCTCTATATCTGAAATTTTTATACATACACATATACATTCAACAGCAACTGCAATTTTTTTCCAGATTCCTAGTGACTCCCAGTGTCATTACTGCTATTTTGTTCCAATGTTCTTGATTTAAGCTCTGAATAAAACACGTGGGGCTTTCTTGGAGCAGGAAAGATTGATACTGGCAGGCTGGAGATCAAAAGGAAAGATTTATTATAAAGATAAACAAATGCATGTCTCACCAGTATCATCTGAACCTGTCCAGATTATAAGAATCTTGCGTTGGATCTTGTGTTAAAAATCACTGTTTCCTACATCGCCTAATTGAGCTCATTTTCGCAGTTAAGCTTTTCTTTATAAATGATGTTAAAAAGTGTTTCTTATAACCTAAATATAGAATATACCTTTTTGTTGCCTATCACATGTGATAATTGGCATCTTTATGTGCTGCCTGGCCCTAAGGAATTAGCCCATCACATTATGTAACTACATACTGAAATTCATTCTTCTACTGTAAAAGATGCATGTATTTAGTATTAAACCTGGTCATAAATCTTAAAAGTAAATATTTACATGTATTTCTGTATTTTATCTAGAGGATGATAAGTTTTAATTTTATAGATAGAAATCTGATCATAGAAAACAGAATAATTCATTTACTACTATATGGTTTCCCATAGGGTTTAATCTGAGATTACCATTGACTTCAGTGGGTGTGTATCAAACCATTAGAAAGGTACATGAAAATTAGATATCTGAGTCACTTAAATCCAAATTTGATTGAATTTGAATTTCTTTAAACAAAAATTTTCCCACTGAAACCACATGATTTGGAATATTTATATACCAGCATATCCATTGGTAGACCTTGTGTCATTAGAACTTGTTTGGTTTGGAATTTTGTGATCAGTATGTTTAAACACTGTGAATGGGGCCCAGTTTTAGTTCTTTTGTCTATTGAATAATTTGTCAGATACAAAAACTGACTTCTGACTTTGCACTTTATTGACTCTTCCAGAATTCTCAGAGAACCACAATGCAGCACTCTGAAAATGAAATGTGTCCCTATTTCCTTATTTTTCTTATTATTACTTGGATCAACTGTAGTTGTGTAGATTTCTTCACGCCAAAGAAAGAGGCCTGAGCTGCACAGGGTGATTGATCCATAACAGTCTCAAAAATGGGTGCTCCAGATCTCTTGCAGTTCTTTAATTCCCTTGATATAATGGTGATGTTCCTGTGCTTACTTCCAATAAACACATTCCTGAATAATCTTTGCTTTAATGATAGGCAGGTAGCTGAAGGCAAGAACCAAATTAAATAATTACAAGGATGGAAAAAAGAAAAAAGGAAGGGAAAGACAAATAACCATTTACTCTGAAGATTACCTAATAAATAATCCCCACAGAGCATTATCTTGGTATTGAGACTACTCAACGTACCTGTAAATTTTAACATGGAAAAATTATTTTAAAAACTGAACAAAATATCTAGTTTTCAAACTATTTGAGATGTCTCTCATATTAGGCTCTGTTCCAGTGGGAGCACATTTCACCTGGATTTTACCAAGGGCAATAACATCTAGGTTCACCTTACTCTGCCATATTTTCAGTGTATTTTTTCTGGGTGTCAACTTCTTAAAGGTTTTGTTTTCATTATTCCAATTCTTTTTCTTTTTTTTTTTTCTGTTTTCCAAGTTATTTTTTTATAGTGACTCCCTAATTGAGTATTCTGCCAGCAGATACTTGCTTGTCATCTCATATAACACAGAGGTCTCAGAAAACCTTCCTGTGACAGAGAACTATCTGCATCTTGACTTACATCATTTTCATTGGATCTTGTCTCTCTTCACCATTCCGGCATCCGCACGAGCATTTTGCTCCAGCTGTGCAAAGTATATATTGTTCTTTCTCCCTCAGTGGCCAGCAGCTTGGAACAGCCAAATGGCCTAATGGTGGGCCCATATAATTTGCAAATTAGTATCACATAATATCTTTGCAGATTGTTCTCATCATTGAGGTGATTTGCATGTACTTTTCTGGATAAGACTCATTAGACTTCTACAATCCAGGATGTAAAGTCCAGTTTCCCAGGCTTAATGGAGTCAATGGATATCTAGTAAACATAGTTAGTGGAGCAGAGGGTGCCACACCTCTTTTCCTGAAGTAAACATCTAAAATATGCTAGCGTTAGTACCCTTTAGAAAGGTCTCTGTCTCCTCATTGACTTTAAAGGGAACTCACCCACACACCCCGCTGCAGACACTTATGATGCAGACTTCTAAATTATGTGATGTGTATCCCCCCTTAATGATCACATCCTTGTTTTCATCAAAGTCAGTTATGGCAAGAATTAATATCCCCATATGTTTTAAAACTTCCGAATACAAGGTTCAAGCTGTGAAAAAAATCTTCCCAGGAAAGTGGTAGAAAACTAATTGTAACATCAGAGGTTACTCAGGGCAAAGATACAGAAAATATGTTTCTGAGATTAAAAATATTTACTAATGCTAAAGCTTCCCATGAAGCGGTTTCTTGCCACTGTCTTAACAAAAATGACCAAATTAGACCAAACCCACAAATCTTCTGCAAATAAATATGTTCCAACTTTCTGTTCCACATCCTCATATCACTGTAAGACTTTTATGCTGATATAGCAACTGCAGTGAAATAAGGAAACAAAATAACAGAAACTGAAACTATGATACTGAAGACTGGCTCTATTTTTTTCTATTTTTTTACGATGGAGGTTTTCATTTAATTAGTAATACTTACCTTTAATTGTTCAGACACAAAGAGTATTTTCCTTGGTGTATCCCTTGAGGCAATTAGATATGAATACTGTTAGGATCAGTCCTCTGTCTTTCAGGAATCTTATGGGAAAAATTGATGGTTTTGATAAATGTACAGTGATTTTTGTGGCTGAAAGCCCTTTAGATTCCCCAGGCCAGCTCTCTGCTTTGGATCTTAAAAAAAAAAAAGCTCTTCAATCAGGCACAGTGCTAAATGAAGAAACCAAGGTAGAGTCTGTCCTTAGTTTTTAAGCTTATATTTTAAAAAAAAAAAACAAACCAAAGCAAAACAACAAACAAAACAAAAACAAACCAAAGACCAGGCAGCAAAACCAACAACAAACTCCAGAAATTATTTCCCTCCCCAAATTAAAAAGAAATATGAAGGCACATTTCATTTCATACCTTTTCTTGGAAAAGCTTATTCCCATGCCCAAAAGACCATTATTAGTGGTTGTCATCTCACTACACTGAAAATAGTTAAGCAATATGTAGAAGTAATATGTTTTATTTATAGTAGTACTGAGATAGTAATCATTCCAGTAGTCCAGTAAAATTCCAGGAATACTTATTCCTGAGAATCTTTTAATGCAAACTTCAGTTAAAGCAAGTTGCAGCCCTTGCAGCAGTTAAACAAGCACAAATGAAATAGTTGTGATTGAAGGGTTTTGTTTTTTTGTCTTTTTGGGCTCAAAATCGTGCAGCATTATTTCAGCAATGGCTCTGATACACTTTTCTAGAGCTACAAAAAGAACTAATAAGGTTGTCCAGTTCTGTAGCAAGGAAACAATGTTATCACTTGAAATTAAACACTGAAGTGACAACAGAGGTAAAGGTCATATATGTGCAACCAAAATAGACAAGAAGTGTGTTGTCATCTAGGAATAATCCTCCTTGGAGAGGATAAAAATGTGTGGGTTAAGAGATCAGTAGAGCAACATCTTTCAGACACTACTACAATCTCCTCTGAAACACTTGTAGTGGTGGAGCAGCTGAGAGATGCCTCACAAAAACACAAAAATGTCAGAGACAAAGAAGGTGAAATGCAAAACAAAGCAATAGAAGACAAGGAATTATAGTGAAAAACACAATAACGCTCAGTGTTCACCCAAGGGAATTTATTCTCAATAAGTTTTTGACCTCACATAGGCGCTTGTCTTTGTAAGTAAGAACGTATTCTCACAGAGAAATTCCACCAGATAATCCAACAAGGACAATTCTAGGATATCATTTTTTTGTTATGGGAATTAAAGGATTAAGCACCTTCAGTTAATGAGCGTTGTTGTGTGCTCCTGTGCAGCAGAGTGGCACATCCTTAGCAAATAGTATGGTTACTAACCGCTTCCCCTTTCTGAGAGCTCATCTTTGCTACTTTACCTTTCATTAATTAATAATGGATATGCTAAAAAGCACAGTGGTCTCTCTAACAAAATCAAGATGGTCCAAGTCATAGACCAATATATTCACATGGTAGAGATGATGGCTCTGGCTTCATTTATTCTGTGGGCCAAGGCACACAAACTCATTTTCCCCAACCTAGTCCCTGAACTGGAAGCACAATTGCAGCATGCTCAAGAGCAGTACAACAGGGCACTGTGCCTGAGCAAAGCCATGTCAAGAGCAGAAAGAGAGAATATAAACAATTCACGACAACATGAGGAGTATTTTATTTGGCCAAAGTGCGTAGAAAATCATTCATAAAAACAAGAATCGGGACCAATGTCTCTTACTAGATACATGCAAAGTGCTACTGAAACTCTCCAAAATAAAGACAGAGATGTTTAATGACACCTATTGTGTTTTATTCCCTTTGATTTAAATACTAACCAAGAAACTCCTATCAAAATGCTCAAACACTCTGATGCACCATTAGCAATACAATTAAATCATAGCAGCATTAAACATCTCATCAAGACCTCAGCCAGCCTACAAAATTACTTTTCTATCCTTTCATTCCCTAGAAAGCTTCCACTCAGGTCCTGTCCATCTAACTTCCTTAGCCATCTTTGAGAGTCCCTGAGCAACTGCAATGGAGCCATGGAGGACTGAAGGCATGACTGAAACCCAGCACAGCCTGCTAAAGATGCTAAAGGTACTTGTCAATGCAGATACATGGAGAAGCTCAAAACTATATGGCTTTCGAGGCAAGTCAGATAAGGGAGCAATAACAGATTCCACAGCTGTGTAAAGCAGCTTGTACTTTGACTTTCTCTGGATAAAGCAAAGTCCTGCCATATAATATAATTTCCGTCCCAATACCCTTCTCAAGAACACTGAGCAAAAAAAATACTACCTTTAAATAATATGTATCAGAAAAAGAGATTACTTCTCTTCTGGGGAGCCTAGGCAGAAAAAATAGAACCAGGAGTCATAGTTCTTCTTCCAGGCTGTGGCTGAAGCTTCTTACTGCTGACCCAAAGTCCATACAGCATTTGCTCTATGGTAGCAAAGATGCAAGGCCACTTCTCTGGTGTGACTTTTACACAGCCAGTAGACACGTGCCAGCCAACAGGCCTCTCTGGAGTACTCTGGCTGCTAACGCAGCTTCACTCTCACCCCACTGACACAATCTCAGAAGGATCTATAAATAACCAAAAGAATTTATTCAGTGCTGAAATAAACACAAGGGGCCAGATTGTATCGGTGTAACTGAGACAAGGAATGTATTTGGGCTGTTGGTGTTCATCTTACATTCGGATTGCAGCAATGAGCAGACGTCTGTAACACACTGACCCAAAGTACCATGGAGAAACAGAACTCAGCCACTGTGTTATCTGTACTTACAGCTGGTAAACAACAAAACCAAAGATGTATTCCATAGCAGTTCCCAATAATGTCAATACTGCCTTCTGAGCCAGTTTCTCTGAAAACAAGAAACAACATTTAATTGTCATGATACCTTACTTTTCTTACGCTTGGTTTCATTGACTCTGAAGATCACGCAGCTAAACCATCAGCTTGATCTTCAGCTCTCCCTAGTATTGCTTTCATCATCATTTTGATAAGAAGATCCAGAGAATGAATGGCCGATTTCCCTGCATAGAAGTACCCCTGAATAAAATAAAATAAAATAAAATAAAATAAAATAAAATAAAATAAAATAAAATAATGCAAAACAATAAAATGCTTCGCATTCCCTCTGTTCAAACAATGCCTGCAGCCATAGAGTGGGTGACATTACTGAGAACAATGACATCTATTCAAATTTGTAAAGCAAGCATTTGATAGACACAGTTTCTCTGACACAATAACTTCACTGAATGAGCTGTTAGCTTATCTAGCTTCTACGCTTTGAAGCATACTGTTTGAAAAAGTCAAGCACATACCAGCAGCCCTAGACTCAAATTTATTAGCTTGAGAAATGCTTTCAGTTTCACACTGAAAAGAACCAAAAATGTGACAGCTTATTTTATTTGCTTGGATTTTCTGATTGAAAGAAGTGACAGCGAGCATTAATTTACCATACAGTTATGAGGAGATACACAGAAAGCAATGAATTTCTAAGAATCATCTTTCTAAGTCCATGTTACATAACTTTATTCTTTGCTATATTCACAGTTGACATCCCACAACACTTAATACTGTGGAAGATGTCACCTAACGTGGATACATCATGTGCATTTGTCTAAAAGATCAGTGCACGCAGTACTTCTCTGTCTATATTTAGGCCTGCAGCTGATGTTGATGCCACTAGAAATTATTTTATCAAGTAAATCAGTCATTCAGATATTGCTGGCTATGAAAAATTTCCGCTTGGACAGGACAACTCAAATATAAGTAAAGAAGCAAATGCTCTATTTAAAAAAAATCTGAATTACCCAGAAGCTATAATAAGTGGGGGAAAGAGTGAAAGAACCAAAAAACCAACTTTAACTGACGCAGACCAATCTTGGTTTGGGACATAACATGCTTTTATTGATAACAGACACAGACTGTAGTCCTCACTGCAGCTAAAAAATATCCTTGTTATAATATGAAACAAAATCTAAACGATAGAAGTGAGTAACATTATCAAATCACACTTACTTTGTGTACACATCAAGTAGTTTGCAATGCTTGCTAATTTTTGAACTTCATGGAGCCTGGGTTTTTAACAGAGCTGTAGCCTAATTGTTTACAAAATTTCAATACTTTTTTTTTTAAAAGCTGTAACTGCCAACACCATAAAACTATTTATACTGAAAGGAAGAAATGATGTCTTTTAAGATCATCAAGAGCATTAAAAAGGATTTACAAACATAACAAATGAGTTTACAAACTGTACACCAAATGTTGCTGTTGGATTTGCAGAGATTCAAGGCCGGATTCCATTAAGTGAGCACAGCAGGTCCACAAAGAACACAAGGACAAAAAGATATATCCTATTCCGTTAAATATTTCTTAAAGCAGTTCTTAAGCATTTCTTAAAAAGATTTTTTAATAAATCTGTAATCAGCTATGTTATAGTAATTTATAGTAATTTAGAACACTTAATGGAAAACAGTTATGACTACATTGTGATATAGATAATGTTTGCATGCACCATCTAACATTAGTCTTGTGGTTAATATGGGAGGATAATAATTTGAGCTGATTTTCACTGTTCTTCTGTTGGGCTTCAATATCTACAATATAGGAATATCTCTATTTTAACTATGATAGTGTAGCTAATATTCTTATTTTGTGACGAAAGTGCAACTATATCACTGATCTCAGATGATTAGGGCTATGTACAGACGTCCTCAAGTCAGTGTGTTGAAGAGACATTGGAGCGGGCCTAAAGGAGAGATGGGGAGGGACTCTTTATCAGGGAGTGGAATGATAGGACAAGGGGTAATGTTTGTAAAATGAAAGAGGGGATATTTAGATTAGATATTAGGAAGAAATTCTTTCCTGTGAGGATGGTAAGACACTGGAACAGGTTGCCCAGACAAGTTGTGGCTGCCCCATCCCTGGAAGCGTTCAAGGCCAGGCTGGATGGGCCTTTGAGCAACCTGGTGGGAGGTGCCCCCGCCCATGGCAGGGGGGTTGGAACTCTGTGATCTTTAAGGTCCCTTCCAACCCAAACTGTTCCACGATTCTACAGTTCTGTGAAATGTATTGTTTCATGCAATGAGATAGATATTAAAAGATTTGGGTTTGTTGTTGTTCCCCGCCCCCCCGCTCCTTCCCCCATGTAGAACAGGGCATTTTTCAATTTCCCCACACGTTTTACAATCATTTCAAAATATTCTGATTATTCCATATTATGGGTTACATGAGAATTTTATATGTACTAGACAACTTCCAGATGCTTAGAATTAGTCCAGTAACAAAAGTGCATTACTGAGTCAATCAGAAGTCCATAGAGGTCTATTATAAAGTTTTCATTGATAACAAGAGGTTTTCTTTTGTAGAACAGGAAAAAAACAATGGTCCCATTGTAGCATAAACAAAACTTCCCCCCCCTCCACATTGTAACAAGAACTAAACATCACAGTAATGTGACACCTGGCTATCCAGGAGGAACACAGGCAATAACTAAATGTGGATAAATTTTTTAAACACCACATGAATTACTTATGTAGTTTCAGTAACCAGATGGAAACTATAGATGGAAATAGATTCAGCAACCACACAGGCAGGTCATTAAGATATAAACAGCTATAATACCTGTATTAAAATAATTAAAAAGTGATAGTTTTGAATGATGTCAGTGTTATTTCTCTTGAGTATATTACTTAGAACTTTCAGCATGCCTGCAGATATGCAAGTAATCATTACCGACACACAAAAGGCCAAGAACCATCTAAACCACATGGGTTAATACAACAGTTCTGTTAACTATTCAATGGCTAATGATGTCATTATAGAGTATTTTATCAAGTGGGCCAGTTGAGTAGAAAATCAAGTATGTTTCAACTTAAACAATCCTTCAGCAAGGGCTGCCCTGCTCAGAAGTCCTGTTTAATGAACTTGTAAACTGCCCTGTAAAGTTAAAGGAAAATGTGACTGCTCATTTTCCTTGTTTATATCTTCTTTAGGAAACATCTGCTAGATATTCTGCTGCTTCTCCATACACACCACCCCCCAGCCCCTGACCCCCTTTTTTAACCCCTGATACTATTATTTACTTACTTTGGTATTGATTCAGGGATTGAAGGTTTAGGCAATCTTTTAGTCTTTAAAACCTGGCATTTCTGAGTTTACTTGAGGTCACATAAGCAATGAAGAAAACTAACAACTGTTTGCTGGAATGTAACTGGGGGAAATTATTTTGTTCCCAGGGGGTAAAATCGTGACCTGGTTACACGGCTGGAACAGAAGGGAGATTTTTTTGAAGATTTTACCCCTCTTGCAACTGTGCCACCACATGTATACAATCCTGAGCTATTAAGTTGACAGAAAATGCAGTTAGAAAGATCCACACAAGCCTGACTGCTACAAAGTTGACATTTTATTAACAAGTGTTATATTTGTGAGTTGTGTAGCCCCAGCTTTACTCTGGAATGTAAAAGGTCACTGCAAAATAAGCCAAATAAGGCTTCAAACCTTTAAGACCTGCTGTGAAGGACAGCTGGCATGGCATGTAGAACTCTGCCACAGGGTGATAAAAGAACGAAGTGAATATTTTAGCAGTGAGCTGTCACTAATTAACACAAAATTTATTTACCTGAAAGATAAATATATTTTGAAATGGTAAATGCTCCAGAAAGAATGTTTGGCCATCAATTGTGCAAGTGTTAGTTAAGTAGGAAACACACAAGACGTGCCTTGTCTAGGATCTGAAGCATCAAGGCTGAGTATCTCCAGACTTGGAGGCACAAATTTGTTGAACTGGATGATGATTTCACACTGACTGCAGAAAATCTGCTGGTTACAGCGGAATGACCTCTGATTTACACCCTTTGAAAATAAGGCAAAAGCAGCATTTTCTGAGCATCATGCCTAACACTTCCACTTCCTTGCAACTGTGTAACCCAGTGGCACCAAACTCCAGGTGCTCTGGAATGTCAGCACTTTGAAAAAGCAGTACCAGAGACGTTAATCCAGTGGATTTCAATTACGAGGTACTAGAAAAGGTGTTTTGCTTACATTTGATTTTACATACTGGGTATGACAACACCGACAGTAAGTACTGCCTTGCACTTCCAGTAGGTTCATGGGTGTGTGGGATCTGAAGAGAAAGGTAAAAAAATAAAGCCCCCGCTTAATTTTTTCTCCTTCAAGGATATTTCATAAGTTTTACTTGCTCACATGAAGTTTTAATATATCTGAAAATCTGATTCTTGTGGGTTTTTTATTGTATGAGTGTAAAATAGAGCAGGGCTGAACCTTTTTCTGCTAATACAGAAGAGTTTTAATCAGGTTCCTACCCACTGAAAAGGCACATGAAAAATGGTTGCTGAAACACTGAAGGCTATGGGAAGTCTTGCACAGATATAATACTTGGGACCCGGGAGGAGCATAAAAATATGAATAATTAATCATTATAATTTGAAAGTGCTTCTATGAGAATGCCATTTAAGACCTTCAAATGTGACCATGATTTCCTCTTCAAAGAAGTTCAAGATGGCCATGTTGCCTCAACATTAAATTAAAAAGGTCTCCTTCAGCTTTAAACATATTTAAACACTTTGGCAACACAGAGACAACTTACTGAGGATTCCTTCATGGAAGACAACATCTCATGCTAGCAAATCATAAGCCATCTCTCCTCTGTGTGGCTACCAAGAACATCATGAGTGGTCACCATGTCAAACTATAATCTCCAAAATACCTCCAACACAATGCTTTAATAACCATTGTCAGTATTCAGTGGCCACATCTCAACAAAAAATACCTTTGAGAACATCCATCCCACGATACTGATGTACACCACCAAACCCACTTGAGCTACTAAGTAAAAAGTCAAGTTTCCTGGACAAATAGGCCACACAGTAAGAAAGTGTCTGCCAGCAATCATTCACACTTGCAAATCACCAAAGCCTTGCAGGCAACAGCAGCCATTTTAAACCGTCTTGATGTGCTGCCTATCCAGCCTTCAGAGCAACTGGAAAACATACACACACAGGATCTCCAGGAAAGCACCCGAAACAGTGAAAGAGGCACAGTGTTTATCAAGGTACTGACTGAATGGATTTAACTGTGTTAGCTGAGAATCCATCTGCTTTTGCCAGATGTTAAATAATTAACCTCATCTCAACACGACATAATTTGTTCTAAATATATCATTTTTTCTTCAGACTCGTTTGAGTTTACACAATTAACCCAAAGCCAAGAAATAGATGTGAGCAATTCCATATGGTATCATGCCTTGTTCCCGAGTGAGAATGTATAAAAGAACTATATATTCACAAGTGTACCAGTAAGGTTACTTCAGTTGTTGGTGCCACTGGGTTCAATCGAAATCCATTTGACACAAAACCTCTGCAAAGGGAGGTGAGCCTAAAACATAGTAGCAGTACCTCAGATCTTGTAAAACTCCAGTACTTCTCAGTCTACAGCACAATTTAGTGAAGCTTTTGGATGCTTAGATGCCATCCAACAGAGAAAATCTACTGGAGCGTTGCAGCGCTCTGGAGCTGCCCCTCCACTGGAAACTGTGCAAAAGAGAATGTCAAAAATTTCTATGTCATCCTAAGGCAACTTTTAACAAAGAAATTCACCAGTCACAAAATCTAGACAATGTATTACCCTCGTGAATCTCTGGAACAACACACAGGGAAGATGAATGGAAACATGATATTGTACTTCTGTCTGCTTTTCCTTTACAAATGTTAAATTCAAAACACATTCTATACAGTATAATAAAACCTCAGAAGCACTTATGCATAGTCTATATGACTGAAAAAAAAGAAGCAAAGAAGTGGGAAGTCTCAGAATGGCTTTCTTTGTAATTGCCTACGGCAGTTGGAATGAAACATTCTATTAAATTATGCTTTATTCTGTGTTTTTTCTTTGAGTTTCAAAAGTGCAGAGACACCGCTGAAATGAAACATTCAGACTTCACTCAGTGCTAGATGGCTGAAGATAATGTGCTTCCATGTAGTACAGTATTTCATTAAATCAGGGTCTAATCAAGCCATAAGTGAAACATGTCAAGGCACTGGCTAGTTGAACTGTCTCATTAGTATCTGACCTCCACTTTCAGAAAAAGTCCATAAAGACCAACTTTCAAAGCAGTAATATTTTTGTTTCATAAAGAATGTGGTGGTGAATAGTGTGTAGTTATTGTAGAGGGATGCTTCAATGTACTCAGGAAGGGTTTAAAGTTTAATCCTGCACTATGCACTGTTACTTCAGAGGGCTTTCAGAATAGCTTAAGAAAAATTGAAAATACCAATGAATTTACATCTGAACTAAAAGGTAAGATCCATCTTACTTATTGATCTGTGTTCTGTAGAACCAGTGCTTGATTACAGTAGTCATCAACCTCTGACTCTACAGATGTGATGTCAACTCTGCTGCTTGGAGGGTCCTTTTCTGCCCTGTGTTTGACAGTGTATTTGGAACCAACATAGTGAAACAACTGAATATAGGAAATCCATCAGCAGCAACTCCACAATTCCTTACATCTTTCTTTCTTACCTTCTGAAACCTGTTCTTCCCCTCTGTTACCTCTCCGCAATACCAAGACTAGAGGAGAAGCCAAAAAGAACACAAAAATCTTTCCAGTAAGCCTCAATTTGAGAGGTGAGAAGAAAGACATGGACAAATTTGGCATGACTGAGGCTTAATATAAACTCATCCCACAATGAAGTCTTCAGCATCTTGCATCTTCTGGCCACTGTCTCTTAATTATAAAGCTTCCACTGAGATCTTTTAGAGGAATAACAGCAGAGGATGGGAGATAATTCTAATGCAGATAGATAGTAACGAAATTCTGACATCCAGCGTCTTGCACAGGAGGGCAGGGTTGAGAAATAAAGCCCAAAATTTCTTGTAAATATCATCATGGGATCTTTAAATGTCCAGATAAAGTGGACATGACCTCAATCTGTAGTATCTTCTCCAAAATGCACGAATAATAACAATAATAATAATAATAATAATAATAATAGATGCTGATAAAATATTTTCGTAAATATAAGGAAAAAGTGTAAAACATTCACTGACCATTTTGGAGAGCTGCAGACTGAAATGAACCTTTGGTAATGTTGGAAAGTTTTCTAAAAAGAAATGTTTAAGTTTCATAAGCAGAGAGCTTAACTCCTAGCATTACAGAAGTCAGTGGGAGCTCTGCCACTGACTTCACGGATCATGTTTTTTTAAAGTGACTGCAAGGAAGGAAAGCATGTAACACAGTTAGCATTTGGAAGAAAAAAAAGGAATGTTGAATTTGCTGGAAGATGTCCTGGAAGAGTAAGGTTGCAAACATGAAGCATATGTGTAATTTAAAGAAAAGGATCTCCTCACATGCATAAAGCTAAGCACACTACCAAGTCATCCTGGAACAGGGATCTTGAATGTTCTTAAGGAGAGGTCATATGCGTTTATCTGCTCAGGGGAAACCCCATCACTACATCTGTCACTTAGATCTCATTACAAGACAGCTATTACATTAATCTTGATATCAATAATAAACCATAGCTGAATCTATTTCTTTTTCATTTTTCAGCTTTTGGGGACGTTTTTCTTCATTAAAATTCTCTCTTTCTCCCTTTGAAAATAATAATCTTTACATTAAGAAAGAGGATGCAATAACTGTTGCATATTAATTCAATGCACAAAAATTCTCCTTATATCATGGCTGGTGGCCAAAAACTGTAATATTTTTTTCTATCAGAAATATCACTGAACTTTGCTGGCTTTCTGATATCACTGTGTTGTGTAGCACTCAGCTTTATTTTCAAATGCATTGAAGTTTTATTCCCTCAAAATTAGAAAACTTCAAAACTAGTATTACCAGAGTGCACAAAAATTCACTCTTTCTATAGTAGCTTTCCAAGACATGTGATGCATATAAAAAACAAGGTTGCAGTGTACCCATGAAGGTTGTCCTGTGTTAGTTCTAAACAACAAAACAATCACTCAAAATAACAGAAAAAGAATAAGAAATGCAATATAGATAATAAATTGCATTCTTCTTTTTTCATTTTTTTAAAACAGGAAAGTCACAAATAGTCTCCCCAACTTCCAAGAGCAATGAGTGACATAGGCCAGTATTAGTTACATATTTCAGTCTTGGGAAATAGTAGAAGTCAATCAAAGGAAAGCACTGCTGTTGCAGTCATTGAAGCATGTGCCTGACTTCAAGAACAGGAATGCAGCGTGTGCTTCATGTCCACGAGCTTAGCTGCATGCTTGGGACCTAAATTTCACTAAGTACTGCCCATATGCCTGTTATAAATAATGCTTCGGTTCTGCTACTATGACTCAGAACAGCTGTAGGTTTTCAGAATTGCATGTGAGATGTAGAGTAAACACACACACACACACACAAAGTAGCTCCCCATATAAGGAAATAAAAATACCCTTATAAATGTCTAATGCTGTACCAGCAACAATACATGTCAGTCAACATTATTGCTTTTTTATCACAGCTGTGCTCTTTATCATGTTTGAATACTGCCTCTTCCCGTCAGTGTGGTCCTCCTGCTATTTATTCATTTGCTCTATCTTTGCATTCTCTCTGTGTAAGTATAATAAATGTGTAATAGAACTGGTATTTCAGCCAGTGAAACCAGCAATCACTCCCTGGTGCTGGCATTTCACCTTTGACTCAGCGTCCTGGAAGCCTGCCCAATGCTCCCACGTTCTCAGGCTGCGGCGCTGGCTGCAACTGAGCAGGGGACAGGTATCAGATGTGTCACCAATGACATCACCAGTGACTCTGGGCACACTGCTGGCTATCACTAAACCTTATTTGCTTTAGCAGTGCTACAAATTGGACTACAATGCTATTGAGCACTAGTGAGAGTTTAAAAATATGTTTTAAATGTCCCCATTTTTAATTTTTGTAAAAAGAGATAAATCTCCCCTTCCTGTCTCTTCCCTCTCCCTGCCAAGTCATGTCATGTCACTGACCCAGTGACAAAGGAGCCATCCTGTGACTACTGAAAGCCCACTCAGATGGTCTGAAGAGGTTCTTTATGTAAAGAAAAAAATAAAAAATCCCACAAATTAAAATATTTTGCAAGTTTGTTTCAACCATTCAGTTTATCTCTGTTTTGCTGGAATGTTATTTTCAGAAGAAGGCTGAATCTGCAAAGCTCCTTCGAGTGCTAGCCTTGTTAACTCCCATGATTTTATCAGGAGTCTCGTGATACGTGCTGTCCTGCTAAACGCCTCACTGCAGCACAGAAAATATTAAAGAATCCACTACACCAAGATCAAACAAACCAAACTCGGGCTCCACAGCTGGGGAGAGAACTCACAACACGTAGACCCTACAGCTCAAAAAGCTAAATCCAGAAATTTGGGAGGGAGAAGGTGGAGGCAGCTTAGAAGTTTATGTTTGTTATTGGCAATACTAGCAAATTCCCTGAGGTCTGTGGCTCAAGTGTACGTGATGGCCCCATTAGAAAGGCACAGGCCAGCAGCAGAACCCAGACCCAGACATATTTCAAACGGCCCCAAGGCTGGGTTGGGCCCTGCAAGGACAGCACACAGGCAGAAGCCCTGTGAAGCTGCCTGTCACCAGAAGCAAGACAAAGCCCAGCCCAGCTCGTAGGCATGAAAAAGCTAAGCAATCGCTCAGATGCAAGAAGGAAAAAGAGTCATGGTGTTGCATCACTCGCCCCTTTATCTGAGGAGGAGGAGGAGGAGGATGGGCAATTTGCCAGGACCTTTCACTCTATTTTTTTGTAATGCTGTACGTGCAGAAAAGAAAAAGGAGGGATCTGGCCCTCAAGTTTTGATTGCTAATAAGTTATCACATAGTGACTAGTGAAAGGCATGCCTTAAAAACATCAACGTTGGCACCTACTACTGTTTTGCAAAGGGCTTCATCCTGCCTCCCCCTCCTCCTCTTTCCCAGGCACACTCACATGCACACGCACACACGTCTGGCATTTTTCTGTTCCTGTCTTTGTTTCCATTAGTGATGCAAGAATGTATCCAGCCTCACTTTCAACATTTTTCTTAAACATGTTTTCAACGTGTTTTCTTGAACAGAGCAGAAACAGACTTATTTTTCCCGAATGCCCTTCAACTCACATTCTAGTTAAAAAAACAGTTGAGGAAGTTTTGAGAGAGAGAGGGACAAACTACCTCTATACAACAGCAACTGTGGTAGGGAGAGTTTTTCAGCCCTTAGAGGTCCCTAGAGAACTTTGAACACATTTACTAATATCAAAGCAGGGCAATAGCTTTTCAATGACATCATCTTTCCACTCCCTGTAACTGAGAACTCACCGTTCCCTGAACTAGATAGAGTCAGGAGGTTTGAGTGCCAAAGGTCTTACACCATAGTTTCACCTACAAGTATTAGGATTTTCAGTCAATCAGTGGCTGACCTGCTGCATTTGATATAACTTGCTAGTGGCAAAGTTCTTTGCTGTCTACTCATCGGTACTAAAGAGTTACCCATGTCAAACTGCAAGGTTTATTTCAAGACAGCCCTAAGAGGCTTGAATCCAGTATTAAAATGATACATGTTCTTAAAAATGCATGAGATTCTTAATGTCCAAACTTAGGGCTCAATTATATTCACAGATCTATTCTGGGAACGATTCAGGGCATGGACGGGGAAAGGTGTCCCCAGCAGGATGAATGTTCAAGGTAAGCAGTAGCAACCCCTTGTGAAAAATGAACCTTTAGGCTGCAGCGATACTCTCAGCATCTGATACCTTACACTGAAGACAAAGACCATCTCAGGCAAATACAAAACCTTTCCGCTGAGTTAACCTGGAACACTCTAACTGCAGTTTACAGCCAACATTTGTTCTGTTTTAGGGAAAAAAAGAAATGTATACAAACAACTGTTCTTTTCCTGAAACAATGGAATAACACATGATAGCTCCTTTGCAGTAGTGAAATTCTGACAGTGATCTCAACAGCTGCTCAGCCACCAACCACAGCATTTACAACTGGTTAATTACAGACACCCAAACCCTTGCAACACATTTTGCTTTCATGGCCCAAACAGTATAATCAGCGACTTTATCCAGAACTACACAATAACGTCTCTGTTTATCACAGAACAGAGCATAGTAACTTATCCCAGATTCATCACAGTCAACTTAAACATATCAACTTAGATTTTCTGCTTTTTTTTTTTTTTACTAAAAAGAAAGAAAGAAAAGGGAGTTGAATTTTTTTTCTTTTTTTGCAAAAATGTAAAAGCAAGAAAACTGCAGATTAAGTTTGGCTAGCCCTTAACACAGTCTTGTTCTGTACCATGACTACAACAATTTGATAGTGAAGTGGGAGGATGAAGACGATGCTCAAATTGACACACTTCAGATCAGTGTGATGCCCTTCCCTTTGTGAGTAGCACTTCACAAGTGCTTTCATTCAGTTGGGCTCCTCTGTGTTTGGATGAAGAACTCAGGCGCGAGCAATGCAGGCCATCTAGGATTATCTGCCACATGACTCTCAGGAAAAGCTACCATAAATGATCCTGTAGGACGGATATTAAATATAGTAAACAGAGTAAAACAAAACCATAACCTAGAGAGACTACTTTGTTTACTTAAAAGAGCCAGAGTTCTTTGTGTGTATAGTTCTGCTTGTCTATGAATATCAAAATAATTTAAAAGTTTTATAATTTCTTTCTCCCATGGGGAAACTGAGGCTCAAAGAAGGGCAGGCTAATTTTTCAATTGCCCCTTAATTTTGAGAACCTGATATGACACTTGATTTTTAGGACAGAAGACTAGGATAAGAACCCCGAAGAACATCCCAACACCTCATCTCTTATTAATAGGCTCAGAACAGGCATTTTTGTTGCAGAGGGTGAGTCAATAAATGGGATTCACATACAGATCTGATGGATCATCCAGATCATCCAGAACTCAGCCTGCCAGACATTGTTCCCAAATAATATTTGAAACCTGGGAGAGGGGGAAAGCAATAGTAGCTCTGAAAGTAAACATTGGATTGGGCCTTTATTTTCTCGCCATTTTAACAGCAGAAAGGGCTTTGGCCAACTTATTTTGCCCAGGAAATGAATTCCAACCTGTTATGCAAAAGCCCTAATGAATTCCTGCTCTGTTGAATCAGCAGTGCAGCGAAAGCAGACCACCTCTGCCTGCGAGCTGAGCCAGCGCCAGCCCTGCTCAAACGCGACTGAAACCACCGTGTGCTTAACATTTTGAAAGATCACTGAAATATGTCTTTAAAACTCACCACAGTCAAGAAAATGCTAGAGGTTATCTGCTAGGTGACAAGTGGAATGAACTTCCAGGTATTTTTCAAATCTCATTCCTGTAAATAAGAAACAGCTGACTATGATCCTGCAAATTCCACTTGAGAAAGCTCTGATGATATTAATGCATTATGTTGTGTCCAGAATCCCTTGATAGAATTACAACATTACTGTACACAGCTGGGTGGATATTATTATGTTGCATGAAGAAAACAGAGATTATACTATCAGGAATAAAGGCAATCGAGATGCTACACTAACACACTTTAATACAAAGCTGGTGTCTCCAAATTTAGTACAGTACGTTTTTCAAAGCTAACTTTCTAACAACATGGACAAATAAAGCCATGAATACACTGGCAAACTACACCGTGTGGCTAGAGAAGTTTGCTGATGACAGTCTTGTTATTGTAACAGGAAGTGACTCAGCCTTGGCAACAAGAGATCAGATATTTTATTCAGAAGCATTAGGTCATTTTTTTCCCCTAACCAACCAACAGTTTTGCAAGGCAACTGGTTTTGTTTGAAAATAAATATCTATTTTGAAAGTGATTTGCTGAGGGAGTGGAGTTAAACATTTATGGTTAGGAATAACCACTCAGTTTAATTCAAGGCATCTGGAAACCTCTTGTCCTTTTAACTCTCTTAAATTTGCTGCCTCTACAAAATTCCACCCCCTCAGGCAAGAATTCTCCCACATGGGTGAGTAAAGTACCACCAGCTACATTATCATCATGAGAGTGAGTGAGGAGATTTGTGCCTGGACTGGTAACTTTCCATGACAGTTATACATGACTGATGTCAGCATTACAGATAAAGTAAAACTACTTCACACAGGCATTACAGCTGAAGCAAACATATGCCTTGCTTTAACGGCCTATTACATGATCTTTCATCAGTTATTTATAAATGGCACATGATGTGATGCTGCTTCTCCTAAAATCAGTGTAAAACAAAAATTCTCTTAGTATCTGGCATCCAGCCTAACCTAGAACAGTTTCATTCCTTCTCTGCTTCTGCACTGTTATTGTGTGTACCTTTTGCATTACATATAAGCTCACACAACTATGCAGAGACAGAAAAAAAGTAGTTTTCCTTCAAATGCTACACTGGTAGTACTCATTTTAGCTTCAAGTTCCTTTTAGCACACTTCACAACTGCATAAAGGTTGCACAAAAAGAAACTGGCTGTTCATGCCAAATTAAGATTCTTCCTCTGACAATAAAGAGTAAACATGCCACCAGCTGCAGCACTCCTAGAACAGGATTTCATCATCTCCATAATATTTTCCTGACCTGTTGTCAGTTTTATATTTTTTTAAATAGCAAGGAAGCATAATGCTCCACATCACAATGACTCAAATATACCATACAAACATATAAATAACATATAAATAACAATGCCAGCTTTTTATCTTGGGTAGGGAGCAGGCAAAAAAAGTTCATGGGAGTATCTTAAAAACTCTATAGCAACAGTGTTTATCTACTGCCTCCATACAGTGCCCAGAGCCTAATTTTAGGTATTAAAAATAAAACTCCGGACAATTTTCCGTAACAGGCACTGCAAGAACACAGTAAGGCCTCAAGCATTCTTTTTTTGACATCAAAACGTGCTATTTTTGTAAATGTGAGAAAAATTAAACTTCTTTGAAAAGCCATTACAGTTAATATGAATTTACAATTCAGTGTTAAATGAAATATATCCTGGGAAACCTCAGCGCCCTACATTATTGCACTGTTACCTTCCTTGTGACACAAGTAGTATTGTATAATTTCAGCCCACTAAAACAGCAGATTTCATAATTTTGCTGCTAAAGGAATGTGGTTTTCTGTGCTCTGTCAAACAGCATTTTTATCTTCTAGCAGGAAAAAATAGCTATCTTGTTCCATCATCTGCCAAAACCCTACTAAATACAGGGTGTGCTTCTGTGATTTCAAATTGCAGAAGCTTAAGTAACTCCAGTGTTATACCTATTAAATATAGTGACAATCAGAGCCTAACACTTTCAAAGTACTGTGGCACATTATTTAAGAAAGGTATTTCTACCATGCTGTTCCAGGGTTTAACTGCTAACACAGTCTACATTTCAGTTAGCTGTCCCTGCTGAGAACCGTTATGTATCAGATGGTTTTAACTAGATAATCATCTTGAAGTGCTGGACAAAGGCTCGCTATCTATTCATAGCTTAACACAGAATTTGAGAAACCCTGTCTCTTTGTCCACACTGAATTTGAGAAACCATGTTTCTTTGTCCAACTGTATAACAATGGAACACAATATGAACATAATTTCAGCTCTACTGCAAAACTCTTCCTATTCCTTATCTAGTCTCCTGATACAGCACGCTGCTGCCCTTTTCTGACAAAACTAACTGCCTCGGAGTTGCAATTTCATACATGAACACACACACATATATATGTCATTTTTTTTATGTATCTCATATTTGCTCAGACAGACTTGAAAACACAAGCCCCCAGTGTTTTAACAGTTGAAGGATAATAAAAGGAACTTACATTTCTTATTATCCACATTTCACTACTTTAAAGCCTATGTTGTGCTTTTTTGGGACCTAACATTTAATAAATGAATGCTTAGAGTCAGCTTCCTCTGCCTTATATTCAACAGGCACGAATATACTGCCATCTCCCACTGGCACCATGTCAGTTTTATGATTACAAATCCTCCATTCGTATGTGTTCTTCTCAAAAGCACTCATGTTTTAACAGGCCTCCATCATACGTGAAGCCTTAATCTAGGAACTGACAAGTTTCAACCCTGATGTTATATTTCTTACTGAAACAGATACTCCAGAGCTCTGATTTAGCACACTCAGTTGACAGGAATGAATAAACCCTAACCTGCTTGGTCCTGCGTGCACCTCCCAGCTACATCTCAGGCCAGGCTGACCCAAGAAGCTAGGGATGTAGAAAACATTTTGAGTTTTCCAAACAAATGTTTTTGGTTGGGTTATTTTTTTCATTTTTGCATTTTTTGTGGGACAGGATATTATTTTAACTTATTGTGAGACATGGTATCAACTAACAATATTCATGATTAGTAAAGCTAGGAAGATAATACAAGTTACATTTCGTACGGACGAAATATTTTCCAGTTGTACACATTTGTAATGCTGCTGTGATGCATTCTAATGGTCTCAAGTCTTAAAATAAAAATATTCTGAAAACTAATTTCGGGCATGAAAAATGAATTCCCTATAAAATAAATACACAAGCTTTTGGTGGAATACAAATATCAAACATACATAGAGAGACATACTAAATCATATTCTGATCAGTTTTCTTTTCAATATGTACTGCAGCATACAAAATAAGGGGGGAAAGAGAAAAACGGTGCTGAAACTCTGCAGAATGACAGAAAAAGGAAGCAGGTTGCATAGAAGTGGGTTTTGAATGCCTCCAGGGACAGAGATTCCACCATCTCTCCGGGCAGGCTGTTCCACTGCTCTGTCAACCCTCAAATGATAACCTAATCTATTGTATGAAAATTATGCTCATCCTAATAGTCTCCACCCCCTCGTGAATTTCACCATATAATAATGTAGCCTGTAGCATCTTCAAGGAATTGAAAGCACATTGCATCAATGAAGATGCAGTTCTCACATATTTTAGCAAGGCTGTTAAGTTCCTCCATAATTATCCTCACCATTTTGTCTTTCTTGTTATTGCTGTTTGATATTTTAAACGGAAGATGTATGGACTATGTACCCTCCTACAGGTCATAGCAAAATCTTTCCAAGCCTTGCAGACTTTTTGTGTTTGGGTTTCAATGCCATGATTAGGGACTGGAACATCTTTCACATGAGGAGATGCTAAGAGAGCTGAAGAAGGCAAGGCTCAGGGAGATCTAACTATTGATGTGTATAAATAACTCTTTTTTTTTTTTTTTTTTGTAAGGGTGGTCAAAGGCTGGCACAGGTTGCTCAGAGAGGTTATGGAGCCCTCGTCTGTGGAGATGTTGAGATCCCAACTGGACATGCTCATGGGCACCCTCCTTTGGCTGACCCTACTTGAGCAAGGGGTTTGGATGGTAATCTCAGGAAGGAAGTCCCTGCCAACCATTCCATGATTCTGTGAATATTTTTGTGTCTGTTTCAGGATATTTACAATACCTGATTCTTTTCCTAGACTTAGCAATTGGTAAGTCTTGCCTTCCCTAATGACTTCCACAGCCAACAAGGTCACAAGCCAACCTCTGTAAGCAAGTAATCTGCTTCCTGCTGGCAAGATAGTTCACTTCCCTCTGTGCACTACATTTCCCAGTTCATGATCATTCTGACTAGAACGTTATGCAGCATGGGTTTTCTGACTTTATTCCACATAGTAAGATTTTTTTCCTAGCAAAAACACAGTCTAAAATAGGGCACAGTGGTACTAGTGGGAAGCTGGGACACAGCTACACTGTTGAATATCAAAGCTCATGTTCAGCCCTCCCAGCTTACATGCAGAGCTCATAAGTCTTACTGGCAAACTAAAGCCGATGCTATTGAACTGACATTTGAAGACATGAAATCCTGCCTGGAAAAGGTTAGAATATCCTTCAATATTGTCTCACCAATGTGACAAGTCCATCACCTACCAGAAACTCTGGACGTCAATTACAAACATGGATCTTTTGCCAGTGCAAAGAGGGTTTCAATTATCAATTCTTGTCTTTCAAGAAAAAAAGTAATAAATAAATAAAATAAATCACGTGCTAGCAGTTTCAATTCTTGTCTTTCAAGAAAAAAAATAATAAATAAATAAAATAAATCACATGCTAGCAGTTTCTTGTGAAATCTAAACCTACCAGTACTGACTATTAACGTTTAAAGTCATATCACTTATGGAACCGGCTTCTGTGCTCCAATTCCTCTTTTGAGTTGTGTGCTTCTTGTTCTGCAGTTTAAACTTATTTCCTGTTAATTATAAAATGGGGAAAGGGCAATCATCATGTACAGCTCTTAACAATGATGTTTTTCCATCTCTGAAGAGTAAGAGCCTGCAGATCAGGTATTGTAATGGTCATAAATGCACCTTGTGAATCAGCTCAATAAATTCAATACATTTCTAGTTTAAACTATTGCAACAAAAGATACTTAACTACTAACAGAAGGGAAAGCAGACAAGTTTTCTGTGTATTTATGAGAGTATTTGTAGTTTTGGTTTGGGGAACGTAACACATTACAGACCAAAGGGGAAAGGAGATCTTACTTAGAAAAATTAAGGAAATAAAAGAATGAATAAAAAAAAGGGCTGAGAGAGGGAAGAGATCAGGCCTGTAATAAATATTTGGGGGTTCCCAGAGAGACATTTCCTGAGTCCTTTATGACTATGCGAATCTCACAAAGAACACGGATGAGAGTCATGGCTCTAAAAGTAAAGTTGTACAGGAAATATGACATCCAAGGATGCATGGCAGGTACAGGCAAAATGCCAGTGATGATGCAGAGCAGTCACCATGATCACACCAGCAGTCTTGTTGAAGAGGAGATGCTAGACAATGGAATATCCACTCCCACAAGGGAGTCTGAAAGACTAAGGTGTGTTGGAGGTGAGTAAGTGCCATCTCAGATCTGCCTCCAGCTCCACTGTCTGAAACTCATGCTAGGACAATCTTGACTGTTTTTTAAACAGCAGCACTGTAAATGACATTACACTTCACTGTTTTTTCTGTGTTGTGTAATGCGCAGATGCTGGGCAATCACCACTGGTCCTTGCTTTTAGATAGAGCTTGAAAGTGCAAACTGAACTAACAACTCCAGTCAAGTGTTCATTTCAAAAGGCAAAAAGCCTATTTAAAACCTGAAATATGTCTGCTATGTATCTTAAAAAGTGAATGCATGTATACTCGTTTCAAATATTGCTTGATGCCTGAAGAACATGTGATACCATCAGAATACTAGTTTCTACGCAACAAATACATAATATTTTGCTCTTAAGTAGCTAAACATATCTTAATATTAAAAGTCTCACATATCTTAGGAATTTCATTATCTAAAGGGTGACAGAAGCAATCATAGGAGTCCAGCAAGGATAGATACTTATTCCTGCTCAGAGCTGCAACACGTGAAACACTTGGAAGGGATCTACCTAGATATAGAGCCTGAACCTCTATTATACAGAAAACAACCATCAATAAAATAACACCAAAACCCAAATAAGGGATTAGATAAATTCATGGACAACAGGTCTATGAACAGATTTTTTAAGGCACAGATACAGCATTCGACATCAGTAACCCTGCAATTCTGCACACTAAAGGAATAGAAAAGGAACCAACTGCAGAGAGTGGCTAGGGTCACATACTCTTCCTGATTATTGGCACTGGGCTTTTGTCCTTGTTATTTTAAAGCAAGAATGCAAATTTAGTCCTTCAGTACAAGTTCTGAAGCTGAATATCTGACGTTTCTGCACAAATTTTACCATGGCTGAAGAGAGAATATTGAACTAGATATACCATTGGCTTGACCCAGTACGGCTGCCTTCTTTTCTTCTTGCTAATTAATGACATTTTTGTTCTACTACCCCTACAGCAAATTTTAATATGCACCCTTGTTCCCAGTCTAAACAAAAAGCATAAAACACTCTGGTTTCCAGCCTAGACCTTTCCACAGTATCTCCTATACTAGTCCTCTTTTGCCTTTCATGCTTGTTAACTATTTCTTCTCTGATATATTTTCCTCTTCATTCAGAGGACAAATACATACCTTCTCAGCTGCTCTCTCTTTGGCTAAATAAGCAAATGAGTATAATTTTTTATTTTCTCTCTCTCACAGTAGAAGTTCTCTAGGCCATGTGTCATGCTTCTCTGTGACTTTTCACATGCACTGTATTTCCTGAACATGAAAGACCTCACTTAGATACACTTCTCCAGATGTGATCTAATTCAGGACTTTGCACATTAGTACCTATCTCTGGAAATGCCCCTATTGCACCCCACAATTTCATTTACCTCCCTGCCGCTGGCTGAAATACCTCTGCTGAACCAGGTGATCTCACAATCAGGTGATCTTGTGATCAGTGATCAAATGGTCTATTCAGTTGTCTGTCAGTTCTAACCAATGATCTCCTGCGGTGTAAAATAAATCCTTGGAGTTAGTATATAACTGCACAACCTTGAATTTCATACTGTTTTTTTCTTTCCATTGATATTACCCCAGACCTTAAGGCTATTTCTTTTTCTGTGGTATTACAGTACAATCCATCTCTGTATTGACAACATCTCCCAGCTTTGTGCCATTGGCATATTTCATTACTACATTCCCATTTTTTGTGCCGAGGCCAGGAATGGAAATAATAATAATTCTCTATGCAATATCCATTCAAATATTTTCATAAAGCTGAGGAAAATTAGATCTGTCAGAGTTCCCTTGAGAAAATCTATTGATTTTCCCTTGACAAGTGAAAATCTATTCTCTTATCAGTGAAATGTCTAATTAATGATATTATGTTAGCCTAATGAAATCTAAATTAGACACCAGAGGACTCTCTATAGAAGCCAATAGCAGGATCATAACTCTGTATTTTTTACCTGATTGAGATCCTATTAAAATCTGAAGAGATTTCCAGTGATCTCAGAAGGAATGCAGTGAAATATCTGGCATGATGTTTGATGACATCTGTAATACTAAAAACAACATCCAAGAAGTAAATTAAAAAAATCCTAAATATTATTTGTCAGGCTTCTTAAAATTCATTATACTGTTCCAAAAGTCAGTAATTTTTTATATCACACTGTTAGCATTCTTGTGTTTGGGCTTCCAGTTCTTGATCCCTTGAAAAGCCCCTTGGTTGCCACTTCAGGATTTTCTAAAATGTAAAAGGGCAGTGACAGCCTGTTAGATTTTCACCTATTCACTTGCCTCCAGGAGAAAGGTCTTAAAATATAAAAACAAATATTGTTGAATTTTGTAGAGGTGTGCGAGTGCTAGATACGGTTAGGCACACGCAGAACCTTTGAAGGGCTAGGGAAAAAGGGCATTTTACAAATAATTAAATACCATGCTGAGAGTTGTCATCATATTGAATTTTCACAAGAAAAGTAATTTCAAGAAGTGACTGTTGCTCTAACAATTTTGTATAAGTGTTCTGTGCCACTGCAATTGTACTGAAATAAAAGCACATCCACTGAGATTAAGATGGATGAAAGAATCACACATATTGTGTATCTATCTAACTCTGTCCTACTTCAGCCTCCTGGTATGAAAACGTCGTTTCAAGACTGAAGCATGGATGATGGATACATGGATGTGTCTCAAGAATGAAAAAAACTGAAGCAACACTGAAACAGCACAGGAAGTAACTGAAGGGACTGGAAAGGACTCTGTTTTGGGTGATAGTTTGAGATGGGAGGTTTGTGTTTCAGGACATTGTTAGACCCTGTGATGCACCTTGAGGGTTAACTAACAGTCCAGGCAAAGACCTCTTTACTTGGTGAGACAAGTACAACCACTTATTCCAGTTGAAGAGGCTGGTGCTGGTATCCTGCCCTTTGGTAACATGCGGATTGAGCGACTGGTGCTGAGCCCTCTATCTGAAGCTACACCACTGATTATTCAGATATAAGGACTATTGCGGAATGCAGCGGTCCAGTAAAGCAGGATTGCATGAAGCCAGCTTCTTACACCCCAGCTTAGTATTTGCAGGAGTTATTAAGTTACTTGTGGCTGATATTCATAGTACTATATCTCAATGATGTAAGCAGTAGCTAATAAAAATAATGTTTATTCTCTGTGCAGAACTATTGTTGTAACTCATAGAAGCGCTTGGACTAGCGCCCTTTTTTAAACAGTTTCCACAACACATTTTCAGTAAGAAGTCTTTCACGCAGAAACTGTATCCAGAGTCCACGCTCATTACCCTCCCAACCACACCACAAGGCTCATCTTTTCATCCCACAGGGATTTGGGAAGATTGAAAACTACTGGATTAAAAGGAATTTTACTTGAACAAGCATTGTTTCTATTTCTGAAAAATCTCCAGGAGAGATTATTTACATTTATTTGTATTTTTTTGAATGTCCAATTTTTGTGTCATTTTAATTTGTGAAGCAGTATCTAATAGCACTCTCTGATTCTTTACAAAAGTATAGAGACACCACATGCTCTGAGCTATAGGTCATGGAGGCAGGGAATTGATTCTATTTTAATTATCTGTGCACACACACCACTGTGGGCTCCTATCTTCAAACACTCAGATAAGAAGTTTTTGCTCTCCTTCAAACAAGGAGGTACCTTACAATACCTAACATTTTTGTGCTTCACTCCCCTCACTGCTTTCCATGACACTCTGACCAGTTATTCTTTTTCCTTCTATGACTTCTTCTCTGTGATCACGTTTAGGCATATCTCCTTTCAAATTATGAGACAACCTCCCAAAAAGAAACATGGTCTTTTCAACAGTTGCTGCCTACATTGCTAAAAAAATAATAGTATGAACACTACCCAAAAAACAGACAGCAATTCCACAACGCTTGGGGCCCAGCAGCACCACAAAGGAGCAAAGGATAGAAACCCCCAAAGACCCTCCTTCAGAAGACATTCCCACCATGCAGCAATAGTAAGTCACAGTGAAAAAAAAGCCATCTGTTCATCTGGACACAGATAGCGCTTGTCATTTAGCAGGAAACGTTTCCACTGAAGAATCTCACAGCAATGTTAATCTCCCTGCATAGACAAACTTCCAGGGTTTCAGATCTTCTAGTCTGTAAAGTGAGAATGCTGCAGCTTCCTTTCACCCTGCTTTGTCTGTCTTATCTAGTTTGAAAACAGGCTGCTCAGGCAAGAGATTGCCTACGTGGATCAACCTATCTTTACAGTTTGACTAGTACCAAGTCAACTCATGAGTCTAGCAGTTCTTATCAAAAATGAAGCATTCAAATGCAGTGACACGGAGGACCAGCGGCAGTGAGGCAGCAGTGCCTTTCCACTCCTGCTCTCCGTTTCCACTGCTATGTGACTTAGCTAAGCTGGGACCCCTCATTATCCTGAGAAATTGCCCTGTTACATCCTTCCCCTTAAAGACATCCCTGCCATCAGTTATTGATGAAACTGGGAAGTGCGGTCATAATTAATATGTTGTATCTTGAAATATCAGCAGAAATACACTCTGTATAGAGACCAATCAGCCCTAATTAAAGTCGTGTTTAACAATCTTTTTGTGGATGGGGACTGTCATTTAATGTGTGTTCTTGCTATATGTAGCCCAATGGGATTCAGCATTGCTGTTGCGTTAGGTGTTACCACAACATAAACAATGAATAATAAATACAGAAGTATAATTTGGGGGGTGGGGTGTCCTAATACGACTGCTTCTGTAGGCACCACATTTCAATTTTCTTGACTATTGTATAGTTTGCATTTTCACTGTCTAACTGTTTAGCAAATCACATGTGCAGGATGGGTGGTTAATTCTTTTCATGTGTGTAATGTTTTGGATCAAATTATTTCCACATTCATTATGATGGATTAAATTTCAGGTGGACAAGACCCCCAAAATCAGATAAACTCTTAAAGACCCTGCTGTACTGAAGACATTCTTAACAATGGCATTTAGAAAGAATGAGAAAACACTTCTTACTTCTATTAAAATTAGATTTACAACAATTATCTCAAAGGGCCATCAGCATTCTATAACAGAAAAGTGTGATTTCATATTAAATCAGATGATACCAAAAAGATCAGCTGGTTAAAAATTTTCTACGTCAAGTTAAAACAACAAGACAATGTACTTGTTTCAAAGAAAACATTTGATTTCTATCATGCCTTTGAAATCCGTGATTTCCAAATGAATGCCAAATGAGGTTTAAAAAACATCCCCACATGAATAAATTTCATAAACTGCAACAGAATGGGAAAGATCTAGAGAGAAAGATTTTGGCTTTTGTGTATGCATATTAACTTAATTGTTTGCCCCTTAAAAATAGCAAGTTGCCTGGAGTAACTCAAAAAAAGTACTCATTTAAAGGAAAACATTTTAATTTGGCAAAAATCTCCTAGGCCATCTTCTAAAAAATGTCTGCAGATTTTTGAGGGAGAAGGATTAGATACAAATGACAGGTAAGAAAGACAGAGAAGAACACCATGTAATTAAAAAATGGCAATACATGATTCCTGCACCAGGTAAAAATCACATAGAATATACCTCAAAGAGGACAGGCAAGCTTTGGTCAGACAAATCTTGAAGGAAGCTCCCTATCTCCTGGGGGAAAAAAATAAATTAAAAAATTACAAGGGGAAAAGGCTTTAAAAGGTTTGTGAAATTGCCAACAGGAAATGAACTGACCACCACAGATAAGAACTCCATCAGGCTGTAAATGTATAGGAATAGGGTTAACACTCTGGTTGTTATTCAAAAGCAAATGAAAGATGAGCTTATGATAACAAGCTTGGATTAGGACTCAGAAGATCTGAGTTCATTTCTTGGCTCTGCCATAATCTCTCTTTGTGATTTTGGGCCAAAGCTTACATTTGGCATAGACTGAAGAAAGGAAGTAGTATCCTTTTTGTATAGTTAGGGAACTGAGACCCAGAGATAATAGTAGCCAAGGACTCACAATGCTTTACAGGCATTTACATTTCCAATACGTTTCCCTGCAGAGAAAGATAACTGAGAGTTGAGAGGTATCTTTGTGGGTCTGATCCTCCAGTTACCTCTGTGTTTCTGTTTCCTCATTATAGCATTCAGATAATAAATCCTTTCTCTTGCACTATGAACAAAGCCTATTTCTTTCTTTTTTTTAACTTTTTTTTTTTTTCCTCACTGGGTTAGAATATAAACTCTCAGGAAAAATACTCTCGTTACACAGCCATTTATATCATTCTTATAAGTTTGCAGTCTCATAGTGAGTATCCAAGAAGCTTCCATGAATCAACAAGTAACTAGTTATTATGTGTATATATATACGTGTGCATATATTCATTCATCTTGGATACTTACGGAGTAAATATACTTATTTTATTATTGCTATCATCCTACTGCACGATAGCAATAATGACAATAATGCGGGTATATTGATGGTGTCTGTCTTCGGGCTTACACAGCAAATAGTAATTTCCCTGATTCTGCATGCACCAGGCTGAGTTCTGACAACGACTGGGACTAAACTCAGTGTTTCAGTGGAAACTCAGGATTACTCCACCACAGCCACTTGCTTTTAATTTCCTTTTCCTTGCTGATCTTCTGAAGCCACCCAAGTCACACCGATGTGAATGAGATCTGAATCCTGACCACTGGCAACGGTTCCTGAAAACAGGAAATGGGATATTTCAAATAACAATAGGTGGGAACAGTGAGTAAAGGTTCACTATGTGGTAACAGTACTGACTCTTTAATGACTATGTTTATTTCCTTGTGTCCCAAAGAAGGCCACAGTTCATTTTGTTCTGGAGTATGTATGTATGGCCATATGTGTATCAGACACTCTACCTAATTTTGCAGTTTATGTTAATGGAAGGGGTTTAAGGGGAAATCAGCACCGACTCCCACTTCTAACAAGAGACATGATTAGATCACTCTCCTGTGCCACGGCACCAAACAAGTCAAGTTGCAATGGTCAAAAGGTTCATCCCATGCCCTGTTAATAGGGAAGCTCCCTATTATTGCAGCCAGTTAGATGGGTTATTTTTTTCCTTCCAGTGCACCAGAGAAAAGGGTACTGTGACATAAGAGAGAAACCCTTTGTAAAACTTACAACCCACATAGTGCACTTCACATGAAGTCAGAGCAGAGATGTCAGGCATTGGAAAAGACATCCTGGGCCATGCAATTAATTCCAAGCAAAGGTCTGCCGTTCTTGGCTGAGGCTTCCACGCAACTCCTTGTCTAGTCTTGCCCTGACTAATTCCCAGAAAAGGCAGTTTCACAACCACTCCAAGCAAGCCAGCCCTGTGTTTAATTGGCACTGCTGCTTAGAAATACTTCTTTGCATTCTTTTATGAAAATTCACAGTTACAATCTAATTCTGTACCCTTTTACTAAGCCTCCCGAGCAGTTAGGGAGACAGTTCAGCTATTTCTAACAATCGTTAGTCCTCCAGTCTCTCACTCCACAAATTGATTGGTGCATGTTGGATTCCTTTTCTCACAGCTTCCAAAATTGGTTTGAATTAAGTTTCCCAGCTTAATGCACTGTTAAATAATGGTCACTAATTAGCAATGGCACAAAGGAAGACTTGGTCATACGAAAATGATAAAATGCCCATCGACACAGGTTTTTGGATGTTTGATTTGGTTTGGTGGTTTGGTTTTTTTTCATAGCTCAAGCTGTTGTTTTTCACCATTAATCATAGCAATTTCTGGTCCTCCACCTGGGGAAGCAGTCAGTAAACTTCCTAAAAGCAGCCAAGTAACTTGGCACCAGGCAAGACCCCATTGCTCGCATTTGCTACTTCTTAGGCGGACGATTACTCTAAAATCCATCTTACCTAAAGACACTTTGCAAAGAAAATGTGCTTTTTATTTATTACTCATATTTAGAAAGAAAGGGTTGGAACGCTAGCTCATTCTTTTTATTTATTTATTTATTAAGAATAGAAATTCAGGTCTTCAAAATCACGTTAAGATTTTACGTGCTGCTAGAAAAGTGGTCATTTTAAAGTTCAGATACCACAAAAATGAAAACTGTTAACTTTTTGAGGTGCAATTTTTGTTTAATCTGATAGGACAAGTGCTTTTAAACACTTTAAAAAACAGTAAGTGACATTTTCTACATTAGAAACCATGAAATACCTACTCAATTAGGACTTATAATTACTAATAATACTCGTGTACCATCATGCAGATTGTTTAACCGAGCCTCTTCTGGAAATAAGGCCTAGTTTTTTGCTAATAAAATCACCCAAGAAAAAGCTGAAAGTGAATATAACGTTTTGTTCATAAATACGGCCAGCAGCTAATCATCAGGGAGGGAGAAGACCTGTTTAAAGCAGAAAGACAACACCGGCACATGAGGGAACAGGTACAATGAACTGGCTGCAAATAGGCCAGGAATTAGAAGACTGTCACTCATAATTCCAGCACTGAGAGACAGAATCACCTCTTCAATGCCAGTTATGGAAATGGAAAAAGCAATTGCCTTCAAGGTGAGGGTACACAGACTTATGGAAGACATTCCACAGTACGTCTGCCTGAAAAAAAGGATTGCCTGTCAATACCTTTTGTTCTAATGCTGTTTCTGGGTGCTGATAGGGATCACAGACCAGTTGCCAGAGCATTCCCTCCTCATCAACTGTTTAGGCATGTCCAGGAGTATCGAAGTGAAAAAGGGAGCTTAAAAGCATGAACTCCGAGGGTCCGTAATGGCTGTAGACATTCCATAGCTCTGGGTTGGGTCTGAAAAGTTAAAAGACCAAATCAAAAACCAAAATGGAAAAGAGTCTCCAAACCACCTCTCTAATTGAGTTGTGGATCATTGGTTCATGTTCTGTTCACATTATCTAATGACAACATTTTTTTCCCTCTATTCTGGCTAATTGTTTACCAGTATTTGTAGGGCAACACATCACCTCTCCTAACTATTTTTTGTTTCTGCTGAACAAGTTCAGGTCACAATTATCTAAATTCTTCCTTACTGTATTTTTGTCATTATTTCTTTTATAATTTTTTTTTTTTTACCTTTTGCTCTATCTTAGGCTACCTTATGCTCTGAAATGTAGTTCTCTAATGCTGCCAGTGTGACAGATCAGGAATCACCCCACTTGCTTGCCTACTCATAACACTTCTATTTATATATTAATACTCAAAGAATATTTACTTTATCTGTGGTAGAATCACATTGCATGCTAGTTTTCGATTTAGCAACGTACCACCTTGGAAGCAGATCATTTCAAGTAGCGTTCTCTGCTAACTGACAATGCTTTCATGCACTTGACACTCTCTCTCTCTCTTTTCCCCCAAATAAATTCCATTTATCCTAATCAAACCACAAGCTATTGATTCCTGCCCATTTCATCTAACCTCCCTGCATCTGGCTGTACGTGAGCCATTTTCAGGAGGTTTTCTCCTTTTCTTTACTCTCAGCACTGAATACAGTGCACAGCAAGTTAATGCGTCCTCTAAAAATGCATGAATATTCGAAGAACAGAACAGGTGCTCCCCCTGCCTCATGTGGAGTTCAGCCCACCTGGAAAACACCTTCTGTTGCCCACTACACTGGCAAGCAGATTTTCCAGGAACGGTCCACCATCCCTAACAAAAGCAGTTACTACGAAGAAGTGGTGGGGCATTTAATGTGGCAATATAGCTTTTCAGACAGAACCTTATTAAAATTAATGAACCAAAAAAAACCCAAAAAAAACTAAGGCACGCTGGGCTTTTTTCTCTGCACATATTTGTAAATCAGCCACCTTAAAGGGGCAAATTGGCTGATTATCCTAAATTGCAGACAGTCCTACTTAAAAGCCATTGTGCAACTCTGCAGGCAGAGCACCAACGTTTGGAGTAATCCTATATAATTTGCACTAATTTTTTCTACTCTTATAAATAACCTAGATCATAGACAGTTAAAAACACACTGAACATTTACAGGATGGGAAGTAAATCTGTGACTACTTCTCCATAATCATACAGAATACATACTGAATTAGCTGCACGGCAGTCACAAGGAATTTATCCAAGGGACTCAGTAGCTGTATTCCTTCCCTGCCCATTAGCAGCACTGCCCGTTAAGTACACACGCTTTGGCATCCTTCATCCCTACCAAAAATGAAGCGGCCTCTTCTTTAAATCAGGTGGCCTTTGTCTCTGGTTGGTACATCTAAATAAAGTGGCGTAGTCCTGAGGGACTGACTGATTTTGGTTTGCATTTTTTTTAGGTTAGAACATGTTTTCATTTCAGGTTTTCAAGGTAAACTCCACCCTGGTGCATGATTCAAAAAACGTATGATTCAAAAAATCCTACTGGTATTAAATGAGTATTTGATACTTTACTATGAAGAAAATAATTACGAGCTAAAATTATATCTTCAAATATCTCCAGTGGTTCATTCTTTCCTTTTCTTTCATTTTGGAGCCTATTAAAATTTGTCCTCATGTTTATTATCCTCCACAGACTACAATAAATTGCCTTTGACTCACACGCCATCCCTTCGTTCCACCTGGCTGCTATTAAGTGCCAGTAGCTTCCTTCAGCTTGCGTCCCATGGAACAGTCTCCCAAACCACAGCACATTATTGACTCACCATTTCATTTTCATTCCCGATTAAAAACATACCGGGTAAAAAACCTACATCTACTTACTTCACTTTACCGTTTGACCCATTCTTTCTCAACTGGGCTTGACCTTTAGTTCTAATGATGCTTTTTGTTACTTAAGGCTAGAATTTGCTAATACAGTCGTAACCTAGAACTTACACATCCAGTGACACTTACATCAATTTTCTTTTAAATGCCCATTAATAACAGCCCAATCAAAGCCAGCATTTAATGAGGATATAACTTAAACAGTTTTTACTGCACCAGAGTCACATCTGTGCCATGGCTTTCTCTGGTTTGGTTTATTTTTACCTACTGCAATAATTGTCATCCTGCTCAACCAATTGCAGACTGGCAGAAGCATGGAAAACCTTACTTGTCAACTAAAAATGCATTAAAGAAGCTTTCTTTCACTCTTTAATATTGCATCTCTATCAATTTACGTCTGCCCATCTGTAAACAACCACACAAAATAAGATCTTTACACTCATCAAGTCTCTAACAAGCCCAGATCTCTCTTAGGTGAAACACAGCTTAAAAAGGGGCAAGTGTAAAACAGAAAGCGAGGAGAGTTGCACTCACCCTCACGATGTTTAAAAATAAAATTTTCTCCAAAGGGGGAGAGGGTCAGTTAAACACTAAGGATTTCCTGAGTTATGCTACCAGGCTATATTTGACTGGAGTCCACACCACATTTCAGGTCACAAAATATTTAACTCCACAGAACTAAAAGTAGGCTCACATAAGGTGTATAATTCACCTACTTAATAGGTTTTGGTTTTTTTTTTTTCTTCTGCACTTTTCTTTGGAGGATCTGGTTTTGGCCACAAGTAGACGCAAACTTATCTGTGCTATCTGTTGTCCGCAAGGCAATTTTGGATGTGTATTTACGTTTGGCCACTTGAAGCCAAGTAAAGAATTACTGACTAAACCCAATGAACTTAGTTCTCTGGATTTAGATATTTTTATGTTTCCTAAACATAAAATAATGCTCTAATTGACCTTGGACTTTTTTTTCCACAAACACAGGAAAACCCAAGCATGAAAACCCCAGTTCCTTGTTTATAGAATCGCCATATTAATACTTTATGCGGGGGCTAGGGGATGGAAAGTTAGACTGACATTTTCACACCTGCAATCACTAGCTCACAGAAGACAGTCAGCAGAAGAAACAAACATTAAACACTTCAGTTACCATCTGTAGGCAACTAGCAACAGATACAGAGAAAAGCGGGGAAATGGAAATAACAGAGTAGAGATTATAATGGAAAGATCAGTGGAAAATTAGAACTCCTTTAATAAAAGAAACACATTAGGAGTGTTTGTTCCATGTGCTGGACACTCCTTTGGAAAGCTAACCACTGCAATTTTTTAAATTGTATTAGGACGCCCATATCATTGGCAGGTCTAGCCTTAAAACAACTGATGCTCTGATACCCGCACACAACTCTCTGCCCTTGGGTGGAAGCAGCCAACAAATAACAAACTCTCCCTGGAGCAGTGCTGTTGGATGGTGCAGGCCGGGACCAGGCCAGCCACGGTACCCATCCCCAGGCTGGCTGTCTGACCCTGGCCCAGGGAGGTCTCCACACAGCGCTTCATGGTACCCATCCCCAGGCTGGCTGCAGGGAGGTCTCCACACAGCACCTCATTACGAGAATCACCCTGTCCTGCTTGGAGATCCAGCTCCCTCACTACAGCACCAGTGCAGGCCTTGCCCCTTCCCTGAGGGGGACAGAGATAAGAAAACAACTTTCCAGTGAAAGCATGATTCGGGAAGACCTGCAGAGCTTGCTGCTTTGAAACCTTTTGTGGAGGATGCCACAGGAACCGTGAAGCAGGACACCCCTGAGGGCCACAGAAACGGTGAAGCAGGACACCCCTGAGGGCCACAGGACTGCCTTGCAACCACAGCCAGGAACACGCGGGGAGCCGTGGTTGCCTGGCAGTCCTGTGTGGAGGCCCAGCACGACGGAGCAGCTCTCTCCGGCCAGTAGGAGCCCAACATCTCCTCACGGCCGCCGGCGGAGCGGCCTGCCGGGTCGGGCGGCCCCGCAGCGCCCTCC